>VONZ01000056.1:0-347500 GCA_012976165.1 Labeo catla | reverse complement strand
AAAAGCGAAGTTTGTCAAGACAAACTTTTGTTGAAAGTTTTGAGAGGTCTGGAAAATAGTTTAAAAACTCAAAGTTTAAAGACTAGATAACTACATGTAACAGTGTTACATAATTTAGTTACAAAATAAATGTAACTGTAATCCGTTACAAGTACTGAGAAAAAAAAATGTATAACTACATTAGTTACTTATGAAAATGTTAATGATTACAAAGAGGGTTACATCTGAATATTTCTTGTATTAATATTAAGTAAAGTAATCAAATGTAATCAGTTACATTACTATAATAAAGTAATTGAAAGTTACACTACTTATTGCATTTTAAATAAGGTAACTTGTAATCTGTGACCCATTATATTTACAAAGAAACCTTCCCTAGATAGACAGACAGACAGACAGACAGACAGATAGATGTGTTAGGGAGTAACTAGTTACATGTAACAGCATTATGTAATTTAGTTACAAAATAAATGTAACTGTAATCCGTTACAGTTACTGAGAAAAAAAGTGAAATTAGTTACTTGTAACTTAAAATGTTAACGATTACAAAGAGGGTTACGTCTGAATACTTCTTGTATTAATACTAAGTAATCAAAAAGTAATCAAATGTAATCAGTTACATTATTATAATAGTTTAGTTACACTACTTATTACATTTTAAATAAGGTAACTTGTAATCTGTAACCTACCAGACTTACAAAGTAACCTTCCCTATGATAGATAGATAGATAGATAGATAGATGGATGTTAGGGAGTAACTAGTTACATGTAACAGTGTTACATGATTTAGTTACAAAATAAATGTAACTGTAATCCGTTACAGTTACTGAGAAAAAAAAAAGTGTAATTAAATTAGCTACTCATGAAAATGTTAACGATTACAAAGGGGGTTACGTCTAAATATTTCTTGTATTAATACCAAGTAATCAAAAAAATAATCAAATGTAATCAGTTACATTATAATAAAGCAGTTGAGAGTTACACTACTTACTGCATAGATAGATAGATAGATAGATGGATAGATAGATGTGTTTGGGAGTAACTAGTTACATGTAACTGTTACATAATTTAGTTACAAAATAAATGTAACTGTAATCCGTTACAGTTACTGAGGACAAAAAAATGTGTAATTAATTTAGTTAATCAGGTTACGTCTAAATATTTCTTGTACTAATACTAAATAATCAAAAAAGTAATCAAATGTAATCAGTTACAGTATTATAATAAAGCAGCTGAGAGTTACACTACTTATTACATTTTAAATAAGGTAACTTGTAATCTGTAACCTATTACAGTCACAAAGTAACCTTCCCAATAGATAACGATTACAATTACTTACGAAAATGTTAACGATTACAAAGGAGTTACATCTAATTATTTGTTGTATTATTATTATTTACTATTTCTTGTTATGATTTTAAAATGATCTATAGTCAATCTATAATCTCAATTCAAGTGATGAAGGATTCTGAAAGTCTGAAAGTAATCAGTCTTGTGTAGTAATATAAGGTTAACGCTGCCTGGTTTAAATGTTTGAAAATGATTAACAGTTGAAAACATTAGTTAGAAGTCTAGAGAAGTAATCAGATGTAATCGGTTTCATTAATAAAGTAATTGAAAGTTACACTACGTACTACATTTCAAAAAGGGTCACTTGTAATCTGTAACCTATTAAATTTACAAAGTTACCTTCCCAACATTGCTAGATAGATAGATAGTAACTAGTCACATGTAACCGCATTACATAATTTTGTTACAAAATAAATATAACTAATCTGTTATAGGGTTACTAAAATGTTAGCGATTACAAAAGGGGTTACGTCTGAATATTTCTTGTATTAATATTTTGATATTAATTGTAACGTTCAATCTTATTTGATCTTAACTAATTTATTTATTTATTTTTTTAAATATTTTTTCTGTAAAGCACTCTGACTTGCCACTGTGTATGAAATGTGCTATATAAATAAAAAAAAAATGTACAAGAAAAATTAGAAAGCAAGCTCTTGTCTGAAAGTTTTGGTTGGGGAAAAAAGTTTGAAAACATTTGAAGTTTGAAGGTTTAATGGCCTTGCAGACAGACAGGAGTTGGAAATGCCACCTATAAAATGTGTATTATATGTCAGATTTAATCAATTCAGTTTTGTGGAACAGGGTGGAAAACCACTTTCTGATTTCCTAGTGTAAATTCATTTTTTTTCCTCTTTCCATTTAAATTCAAATTCCATTTCCTGTGAGATCTTGTCAATTCAATTCAAATTAAGCTCAGTAACTGAAAGGGAGCCAATTCTCTGAATCCTGCCCAACACTGACTCTTTCTAGGTACAAGTTTTTACCAAACCCCAGTTCAGGTCCAAACTTTTTCAATCCAAATCTGCTAGAGCAACCCAAGGCACACAGTTCCAGCTTACCCCAAATGAAAAGGATTTTTAGACACAAAGGGTATCAGTTATTCTGCCATTCATGGGGTTGAGGCAGAGTGGACATTAAGAAGAGAGACAAGGCGCTCTCATCGACACACAAGGGACTTTTAGTTTCTCTCTCTCATGCTTTTTCATCAAAGGCTGACATCTGACTTCTGGCCTCACTCATCACAGAGACAGAGCTGGGTAAAGACGACCCGATTCGGGCACAGCTGTCTAACAGCACTTTCTTCAGAGAGAAGGCCATGAACTCCAAAGCACCCCATACCTCCAAAGGTTTCTCTCTATTGTCAACCCCTGGAACACTGAAAGCTTTCAAAACTTCGGCCGACCGCTCCCAATAGTATGGTAAACCGTGTACAGGCCCTGCCAACGACATCAAACTTGGGCGAAGAATGCTGTCGCTAGTTGCTATAAAAATCAAAAGTGAAAGGCTGCAGAACAGTCAACGTAGCACAGAGTCAATGTCCAGGTGGCAACAAAGCAGCAAGTTGAAATGTGCCAGACTGTGGTGATTCACAACTTTGGCTTCTTTGAATGACTAAGACTACATCTTCAGAGCCAGCTTTCATTAAAAGACCACCATTGTTACACGGCTTTCCCCGTTTCCAATGAAAAAAATGCACAGTGGCCAAAAAGTAACAGCCCGGAGGGCATGTATGCCTCAGCTCAGATAACAATCTGCAAATCACAAGGGTTAGTCAGACAAAAGCTCTCACAGCTAAATCTGACAAACAGACACAGTTGAGAACAAGAGGAGGATGTGGAAATGTTCTACGACCAGGAAAGCGGGATGTGTGAGGAAGAAAATTCTATAACCTGAAATTATTCCAATGTGCATTTTTATTTCATGGATTATGTGTCATGAGGCATGTGAAAATAGGACCTAACCTGTCCTTCATACCTAAAATAAAATGGTGAAAACACCCATGAAAATACCTCAAATTACGTTTTTTTTTCCCCCTAAGAAATCCCCCATTTTCCATTTCAAAACTAATAGGAGCAAAAGCCTTACACGTACATAATAAATGTCCGTCCAATACACTACCAGTCAAAAGATTTTTAATGTTTTTAAAAATGTTTTGCATTTATTTGATCCAAAATATGGCAAAAACAACAAAATTCGGAAATATTTTTACTATTTAAAAAAACTGCTTTCTATTTGAATATATTTTAACATTTATTTTATTCCTGTGATCAAAGTTCAATTTTCAGCATCATGATGAGAAGACATTTCAGATAAATGCTGTTTTTCTGAACTTCCTATTCATCAAAGAAACCTGAAAAAATTCTACTCAGCTGTTTTTAACACATACATACATATATATACACATTCATATATATATATATAGAATAATTTCTGTAGGATCATATGACAGGAGTAATAATGCTAAAAAATCAGCTTTGAAATCACAGGAATAAATTACATTTTAAAATATATTTAAATAGAAAACAGTTATTTTAAATAGTAAAAATATTTCAACATTTTACTGTTTTTGCTGTACTTTGGATCAAATAAATGCAGGCTTGGTGAGCAGAAGAGACCTCTTCAAAAACCTGACTGGTAGTGTACGTTTCACGGTTTTGTCAAAATATTAAGCAGCACAGCCATTTTTATTGTTGATAAACTTTTAAATGGTAGTGTATTTAATACAAGCGTACTCCATCTTAAAACGGAATATTAAAAGACAAATTCTCTCTCCAAAGAATAACAAATAAAATAAATAAAAAAATAAATCTCTTGTTTTATGCTCTTTTAATTGAATATTTTAACTGTAAATCTGGATTATTTATTTATTTATTTATTTAATTTTTGGTATGATCTTATGATCCTACCGATTATCCTATCCATTAATACGTGTACTTTGTATTAAAATGAAATATTAAAAGACACATTCTCTTTCCAAAAAAATAAAATAAAATAAAATAAACAACAAAAATAAATAAATAAATAAAATCTCTTGTTTTAGGGTCTTTTAATTGGAAATTTTAACTGTAAATCTGTATTTTTTGTATTTTTATTTTATTTTATTTTTTGGTATGATCTTATGATCCTATCGATTATTCCATCCGTTAATACATGCGTACTTTGTATTAAAATGAAATATTAAAAGACACATTCTCTTTCCAAAAATTAAAAAATTAACAAAAACAATGAAAAAAATAAAATCTCTTGTTTTAGGTTCTTTTAATTGGATATTTTAACTGGAAAATCTGGATTTTTTTTTTGTATGTTCTTATGATCATATCAAAAATATGTTTTTTTTTTGTAAATTGCACACTGGAAGGCCAATAAATAAAGATACATTTGACGTTTCTCAGTCTGCCAGATCTGAATAAATTGACAAGCAGTGGCAGTATTTTCTGTTTTATGTATATTAGTTTAAGGCTGCCACGATGAATCAGCTGGGGCGTCTTTCCGCAGTTCACTTGGCACCACTAATTATTGGATCGAAGATAAAGCGCCTTTTAGCTGCGTTTTCAAAGCTATTGCAGCCCACAGAAAAAAAAAAAAGAAAGAGTGCGAAACAGTCCAATTTGTGTTCTGGAGCCACAGGGTAGTGAACTGATCAACCGTAAAACCTTTGTCATGTAGGTTTTTGGGTAGGCCCAGATTTGTCACATCTGCGCAGCTTTCGTGGCAAAAAGAAGCGGAATAACAGGATGTGGGGTGACTTAATAAGACGAGGAGAAAATAGATGTATTCCCTTGCATACTACTGTCCTTGATGCTGAAATTTCTCATCGACTTTCACCTGAGACGATTGTCGTCTTTGTTTAGAGAAGGAACTTCTTTTCAGGCCAGTTGCTAGTTTAATCGCTAGAAAATTAAAAAGCACAGCACACGCCAAATATGCTGGCAAGGGCTTCGTTCATTCACAGGGTTGGCTAGATAACACATGGGGGCCATATGGGTGAATGCTAGAAGAGTTAGCTTACATCTGGGTCGACTCTTTCAATACCATCCCAGTTTCCAAATGTTCTCGAAAAACTGAAAAAAGCCCCAGTCCAACATGGCCATGAGCCACAGGATTGTATGTTGATGCTGCAAGCCAGATATTAAAGATGGAAGAAATGAATGAGGAAAGAAACCTGATAGCGTGGACTCGACGTTCTGAGCCGACTTTGTCGAGATTATGCCGTTCTGTGATCTTTCAAACAAATGGTATGCTTGCAAACTGTTCTTGATAAAAAGCGCAGTTCGTCTGAAAATACTAAACGCGCCACCCAATGCCACAAGCCACACGTCAGTCTACAGGAAAAGGGATGTAATGGAGTCCTTAAACACAGTTAGGAAAGAAAAATGACTTGTCACAACAATTCATCAGTGAATTGTTCAAGAGGAAACCCTGTAACGTTAGCAAACACGCACACACACACGACAAACAACAGCGAATGGCTGATTGGTGAACTCAAAGTGGGCCTTTAGGATTAGTCTCGTGTTTTTCGGATTGCTAAGAACCACATTAGTAAATCGGGAGTTTACCACATCATGACTCAGTCAGACCAGAGGTATGGAAGAGGCTCTTACCATTGTTCAGATGTACGCCGTTTTCATTCTCTGGCCTGTACCTGCAGGAAATCGTAGCTTTTAATTACCAGGATGTGCCTCCAAATAACACATAAGTCCATCTCTGGTCTTAGTTGTCAAATGTAGGGCCAACAAACAGGGTTCGCTGGCCTATTTAACACATCAACATTGTTCACTAAAGGAACAGTTCATCCAATAATGAACATTCTGTCATCATTTACTTATGTCGTTTCAAAACCTTTATGATTTTCTTCCTTCCACTGAACAGAAAGGGAGAAATTCTGAATAACGTGCTGAACGAATCATTCAGGTTGTTAACTGGATTAAACGATTGAACAGATTCGCTCACACATTAGTCAAACGGACGGTTTTGGTTAGCCTTAGAAATTCACCTTTTCTGTTCCATGAAAGAAAAAAAAGTCAGAATTTTCATTTTCGTGTGAACTATTCCATTATACACAGCTCTAATTAAATCATCTAGACTGAATTGTTAAATGTACAAGCACACATAACTAATGCATTTATAAATCAGCATGGGGATTTTAAAACAGACTAATCCTAAAGACTTAATTGTGAGGAGAAGATGGAAAGATGGAGTGGTGGGGAGGGTGTACTGTTCATAATGTTTCAACTTTACAAATTAAAGAAATATACAGAACAGTAAAACCGCAGACTTGTGGATTTTCAGGCAGCCAACAAAGACTTGAATTCATAAATGTTCGTGTTGACTATAAAAACATCCTTTTATGATTAAAAAATGACTGTGTGAAAGCGAATTAAGAATGCGGCATCCCAACATTAACCACTTACCACCATATTCACAAACTAAGTCACATAAAGCTAAGTTAGTGCGTACATTAATGAAACAGGACAAACTACAGCAGGGATAGGAGGTTTAGGAGCCTTACCTGAAGCAGGTTCCTGGATCTTTTCCCTCTTCCGCTTCTTTTTCTTTCCCTGTAAAATAGCCAGAGGAGTATTTAAAGTGACATCACAAAAGCATCACATTTCTGCCCTTTAGGAGTAAAATAAAATAACATAAAATCCTTCCTAATTCTTCAGGATTGCATAATCCAATCACCAAAAATAATAAAATAAAAATAAAGGCCCAATATTTGGAGCATCACCTCAGAAGTGTGACATATCTGCCATTAATGAAGTGATAAAAATAAATAAATAAATAAATAAATATTAGAACTATATTTTCATTTATTTAATTTAATTTTATTTTTATTTTATTTTGGTGATTAGATCATGCCATCCAGAAGAACTAGGAAGGAGTATTGGACCTTATTTTATTTAATTTTATTTTATTTGGATTTATTAATAAAATAAATTAATATTTATTTTATAAATATTAGAGTGCCACCACAAATAAACCACCACAAAAATAAAATAAAATAAAATGAAATAAAATGTCCTATATTTTGAGCGCCACCTCAAAAGTATGACACATCTGCCATTAATGAAGTGATTAAAAAAATAAAAAATAAAAATAAAAAACTAAATAAATATTAGACCTTTATTTTCATTTAATTTTATTATTATATTTTATTTTATTTTATTTATTTTTTATTTATTTAATTTTTTTTAACTAGGAAGAAGTATAGGAGCTTATTTTATTTATTTACGTTGTATTTATTAATAAAATAAATTAATATTTGTTTTATATATATATATTAGAGCGGCACCACAAATGCATGATATTTCTGCCATTTATGATTAAAATAAAATAAAATAAAATAAAATAAAATAAAATACTCCTCCTTAGTTCTGGTTTGCATAATCTAATCAGAAAATAAAGTAAAATAAAATAAAATAAAATACTTTTTTCCTAATTCTTCTGGATTCCATGGCCTAATCACCAATCAGAAAGTTAAACAAGAATAAAACATCTGCCCCTGGTCCAATTGACACGACAAACACTCCTCTAGAGTGAGAAGTCTGGACTGCTTTAGGATTTGTAGCTTACCCAAAATCCCCTGGCAGGATGACTATAGGTATAGATAGCGCCGCACTGTCATTTTGCAGTCCAATATGAGCCACGCTTTGGTTGCCTGCTGTAAAGTCTGATAATCCACTTATTCAGTCACTAATCTGTGTATTCTAGCCCTGGCTGACAGAACCAAGAAGCCCAGAGCAGTAGAAATGTCTATGACAGAGCAGGGATACGCTCAGAATCCTTAGCACTATTAAATACAAGTGTGCTCCCACCACTAATATATAAGTGGAGATGAAAGTTCATCTGTCTTTGAAGTGTTTCTTTTTAGCCCTGTTGCCTTTCCATTTGGTGATTAGTGTGAAAGCCAGGTTTTAGTTTTAGCATCACATCCTGGCGCTTCATATCGAGCGAGATTTATGCCGGTTAAAACTTAGGCGTCCCAAGTTGTCATCGCAACATGCATTTTGGATGTGAATTCTACCAGCTAACTGACTGCCTTGATACCTGCCACATTTGTACAAACTCAAGGAATTATTGTATAAATTGAACAATATTGGGGAAATGGTTCTGGAAAACCTGCTTTTAATGGCCATTCACATCACATTTAAACTTCTGGCTCAATAAAATGCTTAGGAAAAGATGTAATTGACATTCATATACCATAAGCAGAAGAGAAATGAGTAAATCATTTCTAAAATTATCTAATATAATGACCGGATTCAATACAATATACATACAATTTATTGTTATATAAAAATTAACCTCATTTATGAAGCAAGCTGAAATACTGTGTTCATAAAATCATTCTTATTAGAACTGTCACATTCAATGCAATTTATGAAGGAACATTTTCACTAACAATTTACAGGCATAAAACCATTCTTAAGTGAAGTACAGCTTTCAGTGCAACAATTTACGCAAATTTTTTAAGAAGGATTTTCTCAAAAATTCAGTCTTGTGTTTCAGGAAGTGCATTTATGAAACTCAAGCAGTCTGTAAATCAACGAACTGTATGTAAACGGTTACAATACAATAGTTTACTTTTTTTTTTTTTTACAAGCAATTTACTCAAATTTGTGCTGCTTATGGCTTATGAATAAAGCCCAATGTATTTTTAATTAAGAAACACAACAAATTGTTTCTTAAAGGGATAGTTCACCCCAAAAATTGTGTCATCATTTACTAACCCTAAAGTTGTTTCACACATTTGGGAATTTCTTTTTTCTTTGTTGAACACAAAAGATGATATTCTGAGGAATGTTGTTAACCAATTGACGGTACCCATTGACATAAATAGTATGGAAAAAAATACTATGGAAGTCAATGGGTACCATCGACTTTTTGGCTACCAACATTCTTCAAAACATCTTATTTTTGTGTTCAATACAAGAAAGAAACTCTATTGAACACAAAAGATATTTTGAAGAATGCTGATAACCAAACAATTGACGGTACCCATTGACTTCCATAGCATGGGGTAAAAACAATACTATGGAACCCAATGGTTACTATCAAATGTTTGGTTACCAACATTCTTCAAAATATCTTATTTTTGTGTTTAACAGAAAAAAGAAACACTGTCAAACACAGAAGATGACATTTTGAAGAATCTTGGGAACCAAACAATTGATGGTACTCATCGACTTCCATAGCATGGAAAAAATTACTATGGAAGTCAATGGCTACCATCAACTGTTTGGTTACCAACATTCTTCAAAATCTTTTTTGGTTACAATATTCTTTAAAATCGCATCTTTTGTGTTCAACAGAGTCTCTTTCTTCTTGTTGAACACCAAAGACACGGTTTTGAAGAATGTTGTAACCAAACAATTGCGGTACCCATTGAGGACAAAAATACTATGGAAGTCAATGGCTACCATCAACTGTATGGTTACCAACATTCTTCAAAATATCTTATTTTTGTGTTCAACAGAAGAAAGAAGCTGGTGAACACAAAAGATAATATTTTGAAGAATGTCGGTAACCAAACAACTAACGGTATCCATTGACTTCCATAGTATGGAAAAAATACTATGGAAGTCAATGGCTACCATCAACTGTTTGGTTACCAACATTCTTCAAAATATCTTATTTTTGTGTTAAACAGAAAAAAGAAACACTGTCGAACACAGGAGATGATATTTTGAAAAATGTTGCAAATCAAAAAAATTGACAGAACCCATTGACTTCCATAGTATGGAAAAAAAACACTATGAAAGTCAATAGCTACCTTTAACTGTTTGGCTTCAAAAACATTCTTCAAAATATCATCTTTCGTGTTCAATGGAATAAAGAAACGCACACAGGTTTGAAATGAGTGGAAAGTGAGTAAATTATGACAGAACTTTCATTTTTGGGTGAACTGTCCCTTTAAATTAAGGTATCAGAGAAATGTAAGTATCTAACTTGGGAATATTTTGCTGTATAATAGTTAATTAGGGCTGCAACGATTAATCGAACGATGTCGTGAGGCGCGTTTAGTCGATGAAGCCGGTACGTTGATTAGTAGTAAAGCTCCATCACGTGCGTTCAGTACACAGAGCAAGTAATACACAGAGCCGTAAAGCACTGACAAGCTACGCCAAATCGGCCACAAAATCGAATTCGATTTTGAGCGCGATTTTGGCGTAGCTTGACAGTGCTTTACGGCTCTGTGTATTACTTGCCGCTCCAGCTGAACGCAGGTGATGGAGCTTTACTACTAATCAACGTACCGGCTTCATTGACTAAACGCGCCTCACGACATCGTTCGATTAATCGTTGCAGCCCTATAGTTAATATGTTGTAATATCATTCGGTCCCTTCAGACTTTATGTAAATAGGCCTTTAGACGTTCCAGAAAGACCAACCTCTTCTGAAACTCATTTTACAACAGTTTTTTATAAGATATACATTTGGACTACTAAGCAAACAATAGAGCTTGTGAATCATGTCCTCCACAGTAGTGAATATGCATATATTTTCACTTTTAAAGACAAGCATTGTATTTACTTTCATGCAATCAACACATGACAACTCTCAGGCAGTGTGTTAGTGTGGACACTTACATAATTGTCTCTGGCAGACCATCCTGGGTAAAGCTGCATATGGAGCTGCCGTTCCTTGCGGGCTAATTCGTAATACTTAGCTTGCTCTTCCCGAGATAAAGCATGCCACTGTTCGGTGCAGAGGGAGATTAGAGAGAGGGGGGGAGAAAAAGTAGTCAATTACTGACATGCACTTTTAAGTTCCTTCCAAAGAGACGCGTGCTGGCGTTTGGCTAAAAATCCTTGTTAACTCTCAAACGTTGCGTGTGTGTGTGCGCGCGCGCATAAATGTGTGCGAGTGCATGTGCACGCGTGCCTGGGGGTGGAATGGAACATGATGAAGAGATTAACATATGCAGCGATGAGAGAAGGGAAGAAGAAAAAAAAACACAAAACTTTGATTTCATATCGAAACACTGGTTCCAATTTAGCGGCGCTTTACTTCAAACCATGTCAGGGTGCAATTACCCCACTCTGCCGCAAAACGGTCCTTTGCTGTGGCTAGCCGCCTCAAACCGCAGAGGCTTTGGTTAAAGCATTAAATATGTTTAACAGTTCCTCTTTTTCCAATTCCAACATGGAGGAATACACAAGTCGCTACCTGCTCTGATTTCTGAGCTGTCGGCTTGTGTTGGTGTACTTGTAAAACTGAGTTAGACAGAAGTGCTAACTACAATAGACCCCTTTGTGAAAGAGGTCCCGCAAATCACATACGTACCCTCCGCCCGAGTATCTGATTGATCGCGGCGCTCTCCTTCAGCGTGCATTCGGCCACCACGTTGGCGCGCATCTCTTTCATATACAGCATGAAAGCGTTTAGAGGTTTCTTGATGTGAGGTCTTTTGGGCTCCTGCTCTTTTCTCTGCTCGTGCTGAGGTTTCCTGGAGTTAAAAAAGAGGGGGAAGAATTATTAAGTGATACAGGGCAATACAAAGGGGAAAAACGCTCAGAGGGTGGCGCGAAAGCGGCTGCCACAGCGACGCCATGGAGTGTGAGAGCGCCGAACGTCTGATTCCAGCCGCCAATCGCAAAGCTGCATGAGAGAACAATCTGGGAGCCAGTGCCGAAAAGCTAGCGGCGGCTTTTAATTATGTCCAGTTGGGTGCTTTCATGCAAAGAGATTACTTCACCAGTAATGGCAACCAAACCTTCATATTCCCTTCCAACTCTATGACTCCCAAGCCCTACGACTCCCAGTATTTCACTCCTATTGGTGACCTGGGCCTGATACCTCAAACAAACTGCATGGCTTATAATGGTCAAAAAAAAAAAATAAATAAATAAAATCACAAAAAATAAATAAATATCCAATACTAAAAGGATGAAAATAAAAATGTATACTATTTTTTTCTAAATAGATTAGATATCTCATATTAACCATTACAAATAAATTGAAACAGAACATCTCTAATATTGGCCTGTAATGATGTAAATATGTGCTATCAAGGAACAAACATGCAAACTGCCTTTTTTGCATGCTGTTGAAATCTAGCAGCTTACTAAATGGGATACTCACATGTGCATCAGGTCTGTGTCGTGCTGCGGTTCGTGTTTCACCTGCGGGTTGACAATGGCTGGATGGGGGATTCCCGTGGCATGAGGTCCAGGAGGGCCTGGTACCATGTGATGAGAGAACCTGATAGCGAAACAATGTGTGTGGGTTAACGCATCATTCATTTTTCCACATTAGTAGTTGTTATATCTTAACCTTATGAAGATTCATGCTCATAAAATCGCACGGCCTAATCACCAAAACAAATAAATAAATAAACTGAAATAAATAAACTAAGGTCCAATACGCCTTTCCAAATTTATCTGGATTGCATGGCCTAACAGCATAAAATAAAATAAAATAAAATAAAATAAAATAAAATAAGGTCAATTACACCTTTCCAATTCTTCCTGATTGCATGGCCTATTAACTAAAAAATAAAACAAAATAAAATAAAATATAAAAAAAAAAAAATAAAATAAAATAAAATAGTCCTAACCACCAAAATAACAAAACAAAAACAAAAACTAAACAAATCTGATTGCATGGCCTAATAACAACAAAAAAAAAAATAATAATAAAATAAAATAAAAATAAAAATAGTCTTCTGGACTGTATGGCCTACTCACCATAATAACTAAACTAAAGTGTATATATATATATATATATATATGGTGACTATATAAAAATAATAAAATTAAATAAAATGCTAACTTCACACAAATAGCTCCAAAACAACCTTATCCGCTGATGAGCATTCAAAACCATTCGTTTCACGGCTGTCAGCCAAAAACGTCCTCTTAATTATAACCGTTTGGCCATGTGTGCACTCACCATCCCAGAGGAGGGGTCATCTGTCCAACTCCCCCAGGGGAAAGGGGGTAGAAATTGGGAATGTCCGGTCCAGGATGATGCCTGGGCATACCTGCTTGGGGATTCAAGAAGAAGCGGAGGAGAAAACGACATTGGTATGTGTTAGTGTGAGACAGACACATCTGGAGAGCAGCAGTGTGGCATCAATGTGTGCTGCACAGTCGGGCCCTACAGTCCGGTGCGGTGCATAAGCGGATCACGGGATAATTAGGAATGCTTTTGCGCTGTTCTAATAAGCCCTGCTGATATGATTCACGCTGCTTATGGATGTCAGTTGGCCTGCGGTACTAAGCTTCTCAACTTCGCTCCAGACACACGCATGCACGCTCACGCATGCACACATTCACACCAAGGTCAAGACGGTGTTTGTGTAGAAAGACTTAAATCGGTCAGGGAAAAAGTGAAGCAAGGCCCTAGGGCTAAATTAAACTGTCAAAGGGGCGACCGTGTACGACAACAAAGCCCTAGGGATGTATACACACACACAGCAAGAACATGCAGTTTAAAAACAACCCCTGCATCTCCAACTGGTCATTTTTCTCTCCATTGTTTCACACAGAGCAAAAGACTAAAGTGGGTATTGAATTACCAAGTTAACTACTGACTAACATCATTTTATCCTCCTGCGCAGCCTAGGTGACATTAGCGGAAAAGGGAAATCATTTCAGAGGCAGAGTTTAAGATAAACACTTTGTGTTTTCTTTGACATAATGTGCATGATAGAGGTAAACAAAGTCCATTTTGATTTAATGCCAACTTTGAGTGCAAAGTAAAAGGACTGAATCAAGAAACACTGCACATCTTGAAAAGGCTAATCCCTCACATTTTCTTTATGTACGCCCTCAGCGTATAATGTCTGATGAATAAGTGACTCCATGTTTGTGTTTGTGTATGAGCAAGTTTTGGATCATTGGCCAATCTGCTCGTGGCGTGCGGCCTCATTCAGGCTATTTATAGCTCTCCAGACCTCCTTCGCTTCATCACATCCTGTCTGCCCTCTCCCTCGCCGGTCGCCACAGAGGTGAGCGTTAGCCGGAAGGAGCACATATGGAGTTGGGTTCGCGTGCAACGACGCCTGCCAAAAATCTCCCCGCCCCTTTTAAACTTTAACCCCACCTCTTCTGACTGACTCGGGGGAAATGGGATTCTAGTGAGAATGAGCTGTTTGCTTATTAAGTGCAAGTATATAGTTAATGTCTCTCCGGATCAGTGATAATAGAGAAAGAGTGCTCAAAAACAGCAGGAAATAACATTACAACACATAGCAACAGACTTAACGGAAAAGTTCACCCAAAATAAACATTCTGTCAGATCTAAACCAGCATAAAAGAATATATTATGAGGAAAGTTGTTAACCAACCAGTTTTGGTCAAAACACATGAAACGCAGGTTTCTACAGGTTTTTGAAATTAAATGTGATTTTTTTTTTGTTTTGTTTCGACTACCACTTAAAGTGCAGAATCAACTAAAAGTTCCACTTGTACACTGATTTCACAAAAAAAAAATCAGACATGATTGGAGGTGGAACTATTTTTTCAGGTTTCTTTGATGACTAAAAAGTTCAGATGAACCGCATTTATCTGAAAAAGAAATCTTTTGTAACATTATAAATGTTTTTATCATCATTTTTGATCAATTTAAAGCATCCTTGCTAAATAAGCTTTTGAACAGTATAGTGTATAATGTTACAAAAGCTTTTTATTTCAGATAAATGCTGATCTTTGGATCTTTCTATTCATCAAAAAAAATCCTTAAAAAAAAAAAAAAAAAAAATTTACTCAACTGTTTTAAATATTGATAATAATAATATATGTTTCTTAAACAGCAAATCAGCATATTAGAATGATTTTTGAAAGATCATGTGACACTGAAGACTGGAGTAATGATGCAGAAAATTCAGCTTTGATCACAGAAATTACATTTTAAAATATATTCAAATAGAAAACAGTTATTTTAAATAGTAAAAATATTTAAAAATTTTACTGTTTTTGCTGTTCTTTGGATCAAATAAATGCAGGCTTGGTGAGCAGAAGAGACATTAAAAAAACATTAAAAAAAACTTTTGACTGATAGTGTAGAAATTATGATTTTAAATGACTTTAAAGGTCCACTGAAGTGCTCTGAAACACACAGTGTTATTGTATATGTTGACGTAGTTACAACTGAAATGTGAAGACAGGGCGGGACATATCAAGCAGCCCCACCCCTTTTTTAAAAAGCCAACAGTGTTTCGTTTATATCACAGCTTGAGCTGTTGAGCTCTGTAAAGCTGCATTTGACAGCGCATGACAGCCACAATCTCATCCATATTGCTATAAAATATAGCATTGTGCCTAGAATTCAAATGGGCCCAGAAACATTTTGTAGTCTGCGTCGACTCTCACTATGGTGTCTCTGGACAAGAGCAGACTGTGTACGCTGCAGCAAACGCAAAACCAGACTTCTTTCGCACCAATGGAAAGCATATTTACAATGTCTGAATTATTCCCTATCCCCTATATAGTGCACTACATGCCATTCACCCTACAGAAAGCACTAACTCTGTGAGAGAATGATTTCAGCCACAGATTCAGCGTCTATTTATAGTGTAGTAGGCGGGGCACTTTGGATTCTAGAGAGCATTTGATTGGACAGAATGTTTGATGAGAAGCTGAAGTGCAGGATGATGTCATCAAAATCATTGATCCATGTAAGCTTTGAATGCTTATAGACCATTTCGCTAGATGTAAACAACACTGGTCCAGAAGCACTTCCTGTTTTTTTGTTTTTTATTTTATTTCACACATACAAATACATCTTAAAGGTGCTAATGTAACATTTTCATCCAGTCAAATGTTATGTCGGTTGTATTTTTTTGTGATGTTTGTGTAAAGATAAAAAAGTTTAAAAAAAAAAAAAAGAAACAGAAAGTGTATAGGAACCAATATGTTTACATCTGACGAAATGGTCTATATTTTGTAAATGCGAATTTTAGCTTATAGTTAACCTTACGGCTAACATATTCATACTAAAAGACGAAAAAACTTTCATAGTTTGCATTGGACAGTAGCGCATTTGTGCAGTTTGCATGCATTTACCTTGCTTGGAGTTGATGTCCTGTGGGTGGTGTCCTGAATGTGGGCCAGGGGCGAAGTGCTCATCGCTGTATGTGATCAGAGGAGTGAGAGGGTGAACGGCATGGGACGGCTGGACCACCGGCACCTTATTTGACTGCAAAACACAGAGGGAAAAACTGATATTGTAACATCAAACGTGACCGAGGCATTCAGAATGGGCAACGAGCCACCAAAGTTGAGCACCTTACTAGTGATGATGTGTGGATTGTGTGCTGCAGTGTTTTGGGGCAGAAACGAATGAAGAAGGGGGTTGGGAGAGACAGAGTGTGGGTTAGAGGAGGAGAGAATGAGAAACAGGGAGGGAGGGAGGGAACGCCACAGGGCAGAGGCAGACCAGAGGTCTCGGGGCTGAAGATCAAAGGGAATCATTAGCCAGTGAATAAGGGAGTTCATTACAGAGCCCCGACCGTCTGCGGTGGAACTAAGCAGGGTTAATCACGTCAGCAGCGAACTCAACACACACACACACACACACACACACACAGATCTGAGCTGACTCACAAGCAATGCTCAGCACACCACAAAAGCACATCAAGTACACAGTGTTCAAGAACATGTAGCAATTTTTCAGATAATTGGTGAGCTTCTCCTTTACCTGGCCTACAGATGATCTATTTCTGTCTTATGACTTTGCAATTTCATTTAGCCTCAAGTCAAAGTTGGGGGCTTTGGATCAATTAAAGAATCATGGTGGAAACTAATTTGGTAGTAGTCATAAGCTTGTAATCTTGAATTCCGACTATATAATTTAGTTTGTATGCATTTGTGTAACTCCTGGTTGAATCAGCACTAAATGTTGAAGATTCATGCCCAGCTGAAAAAAAAAAAATACAAAATAACTAAATCAAACAGAAAAAAATAAAACAATGTTAATAAATTAAAACAAAACAAAACAACAAAAAACAATTAGGTACTACTCATAAGCTGTGATCATCAATTTTGACTATATAATTTAGTTTGTACGCACTGGCGTAACTCTTGGTTGTTATAGTTAACTAAACTGAAACTAACATTAAAACCATGAAAACAACATTTTCATTACTTGAAATAAAAGTTAATTTAAAATGTTAAAAACGTATTTTTTTTTTCCATCTAGTTGCAACATCTCATTTTCAATTAGTTTAACTTTGTACTAAAACAAAAATAAAAATTAATAAAACTATATAGACATATTAAAAAGATACAAAGCAACAAAATTACTAAAACTATGTAAATAAGAACAGAAACAAAAAAAAAATAGAAACCCATTCAATAAAAACTACAATATCATCTCCAATACTAAAATAACACTGGTGTAGCTTTGATAAAAAAAAAAAACAGCAATAAAACTTGCCAGAAAAATATGATTTAGCCAGTTTACAAGATGACAAAACTATGTGGTAGCATGAGAACAATGAGATGCACATTTAATGCACATCCTTCGCCCTTCATTTAACTGAACTAGCACTAAGTGTCCTGTATTTGTTAGGAAGAGCAAAGAAATTACCTAATAAATCTGATTTATTTTGACCAAAGTCAGTTGAAGGCACATTACAATTGTTCATTGTGAGTGGGAAATTCCCAGGAAGACTTGAAAGCAGCTTATGATCCAATCAAATTGTAAACAAATTGATTAAAAATGTCCTATGAAATCAATCTAAATACATAAATAAACATGAAATCAATTAGAAAGAAAAATGTGCAAAAAAATCAGTTATTGATTGCATGCTGTTGTTAAGGTTCAGCTGTATTGAGTGTTCAATACAGGCGAGACGGGTATGAAGCGGCCCACCCGTGCCACAGGCAAAACTCCCACAGGCATGAATGAGCGGTTTGTCCTAATTTGGGAGCAAAGGTTGCTGTTTCCGACCAGCTAATTGGCCAGAGAGGCAGGTGTACGGTGCCATTTCCTCGGCAGACGTACTGCTGTAAAACCATGGGGCGGGAGGAGTGTGTGTGTGAGCGCTTGCGAGGGGGCGTTATTTTGGAGTCTCCCAGACATGGGACAGAAGCCGAGAAGGAGGACGATGATATGAATGGCATTCTCTGGAAAGATCTGTGCTTTGATAACTTTCAACAACACTCAGAGTTTCCAAACATGTCTGAAACGCCTACATTTTCCAAGGCATTTCTGGGATTCTTGTGAGTAAGCTGGTGATACACAATTGTATATTTCTGTATTGCTAAATGCTTTTGAAAATGACAGATCTAGGATATGCTCTTGGATCCTGGAAAAACAAACATAGTCCTAACCCTAACCCAAACCCTATAAACCCAATGCAAATGTTAGGTTTGTAATGTTATTCCAACCCCAAGCCCTATGCGAATCCCTAAAATATGCTGGGAATGTTGTTCCAAGACCAACAAGGATGTTAATCCAAGAGCGTGTCGTATTTGGCAAAATCAAGTAGGGGTGTAGCAACTATTATAATTAACCACTTTCCAAAGGTTATTCCACCCTGCTTTTAGGGCAATAATAACTTAAACATATATATTTTAAAAACTTTGCTTTACTTCAGTGTAAAAGAAACAAATTGTATCCAGCTGAAATATTCGCTTTGAGACCAAGAACAAGTTTCTGCCAACCAGTCACATCTGCAGTCAATCATACAAATGGGCAGTTGGTACTCGGCGAATGCTATGTGCCTAATTGATATTCATGAGCCATACTGACACGAATTATGATTCGTCAGATTCTGGCCACAGAAATGTTGACCAACATAAAAAATAAAATAAAATAAAACAAAACACTTTGATGTCGTATAACACAATAGAAACAATAAAAAAAAAAAAGTGAAAAACAATAATAAAACATCTGATTTGATGTTTTACAAAGCAATAAAATAAAAAATAAATTAATTAATTAATTAAAATAAAATAAAATACATCCACTGGTGTTGTATACAAAAAAAGTTAATAAATTAAAAACAAAACATTTGCTTTGATGTTTTACAAAGCAATAAAATAAAATAAAGTAAAAATCCATTGGTGTTGTATAAAGAAAAAATATCTAATGTTAATAAATTAAAAAAACTAACCATTTGCTTTGATATTTCGCAAAGCAAAGCAAAGCAATAAAATAAAATAAATCCATTGGTGTTGTATAAAGAAAAAAAAAATCTAATGTTTATAAATTAACAACAAAACATTTGCTTTGATGTTTTACAAAGCAATAAAATAAAATAATAAAATAAAATAAAATAAAATAAAATAAAATAAAATAAAATAAAATAGCTGTTTAATAGTTCAGTCCAGTATGTGGTTTAAACACGGGTTCAATTTATGGTCAGAGGTGACGGCTAATCTGGACGAGTAGTTTTAAAAAGGGTCTTATCCTACCTTAAGGAAACCTTATCCCTGACTCGGCCTCATTACAAATATGTGACTGGGGGGCAGCAGCTACTGAGAAAGGCCCTCACTGGAAGACTGCATGATAGCATCCTTACCCCCTCTTCATTTTACGCCTCTCAGCTCTTATTGGCTTTTCCTCTGGGAGAGAGATAAGAGGAAGACATTTTTTTATTTAAGCCCCTAGTCTCTGTCTCAGAGTAAAGGAGAAAGAGAGATACCAAGGACTGGAGGAAAAACTTAAAACAGTTCAAGCTAAGGAGTCCATACAAGCATCATACAAAAGACACCACGACTCTCCGGTACGTCAATACGGGGTCTTCGACTTACGGCAGCCATGAAAAGTGGGAGTTGGCACTTTGCGTTCCACCTTATTCGATCGGGGCCTCTTTTAGGTCCTCTCAGTCGCAGCTGTCAAAGCCCATTTCTCTCAACTTCTTAATAAACTGCCATCTCGGTGCATTGCATGAAGCTAAAATTCCAGCAGGGAACCTCGAGACTGCCGTGCCAATTTGCAGGGGCCCCCGAGGCACAACATCCACTTTTCCGAAAAAAGGCAAAGAAATAAAATGTCAAATTTAAAATACATTCAGCTCTCCAAAAATGTGGCTGCCTTTAATAAACCAACAGAGGGTTTGGTGCTTTTGGCTTTCCGTGGTCTTAAATAAAAGTCACGCAGGGTGATTCACCGCCACTCAAGGCCATTCAAATCCTTCCAGGTGGTTTGAGATCACAGGCTGCGCCACCCCGTTCCCAACCCGGCTCAATGGCGTATTAAACTAAAAACACTTTCACGCAACCCGACCAGGAAGTGGCCGGACACCCCGGCTGACCACAGGAACCCGGGTCGGATGGTGCCATGCCGATTTATCCCCAGAATCTCTCAGAGTTTTCACAGGCCGGGGCGGCAGGATATAGCACGGACCTGCCTCCCCCCGTTCTCTCTTTTATTATGAAGAAAAATAATAGGCTTAGGTCTTTCTATTCATATTTGCAGAGAGGCGGTGCCGATTGAAAAGAAGCATGTCCATTTAGGATTTTATAAGCAGGTCTGGCCAAGCCTGCCTCTAGAGCCCCTCAGATGTGGTTTTAAAAGAAATTTCATTGTGCAGAACTCAAGCTGGCTGAGGGCCTGCAGAAAATCCAGAGGAAAGAGGGAAAAGCAAGAGTTCGGGAAATAGGGACACAAAATGGACACTGTTCAGTTCAACAACCTTTCCAAGAAAGAACCACTTCTTCAACCAGTTGGCACTAAACGCTAAAGACCAATGACCAGCTGGTAACCCTCTTTTTGAATTTTCCCAGAAAGAGTTTTACCATCCAGAAATGACTTTCCTAACCTAAAACCAGCTCTGTTAGCTGAGCACCCTCTGCTTTCCTTCCCAAAACCAACCTCATTGGAAAAAACGTGCATGTGGCGATATTTCTGAAAAATTTTATTACGTTGCATCTTGCACGTAATATTATTTTCCAGAAAGTTCTGCTTTAAAAGTGAAATGACCAGTGAGTGGCACTAAAAGCGTGTTTTATACGAAATCAATGAATGTGAATCTGGCTATATTTCATTACTTTGGTTGTTGTATGTATCAAAGCAGTTGAAATGGTGAGCAGCACTTAAAAGCCTAGCGCTGTATCGTGTTTAAAAAATTATGTACCACTTACACTAAACCTAACTTACAGTGTTACCAAAAGCAAAAGTGAGATTTTAGCTTGCTTCACAACTATTTAAGCGCTTTCATTGTCGCTTGTTTCACAAGACTCACATCTAAGCGTTTCATGTGGCAAACGCAATGCTGTACCAGGTGCGCTACCAAGCAAGTTTACTACATCAGAAAAACTATACGTATAGAACAGAGTATATGATGTAAACCTCAAAATACTATAGAAAAAAATGTTTTGAGATTTTAACAGTATTGTGCAAAGGAATTGTACTAAAATAAGTCATTATTAATCGATAATCTGACACGTAATCATGATTTTACCATTCAGAAATGAGTTTCCTAACCTAAAACAAACTCTGTTAGCCAAGCACTCTCTTATTTTCTTCCCAAAACCAACCCAGGCTCATTGGAAAAACGAGCCAGTGGTGACATTTCTGCAAAATATTACGTTGCTTCTTGCACGTAATATTATTTTCCAGAAAGTTCTGCTTTAAAAGTGAAATGACTAGAGAGTGGCACTAAAAGCGTGTTTAATCCTAAAACGATGAATGTGAATCTGGCTATATTTCATTACATTGGCTATTGTATATATAAAAGTAGTTCAGAAATAAAATGGTGAGCAGCACTTAAAAGCTTAACGCTGGATTGTGTTTGAAAATTATGTACCACTTACACTAAACCTAACTTACAGTTTTACCAAAAGAAGATGAGATTTTTTAGCTTGCTTCACAACTATTTCAGCTTTTTTTTTTATTGTGGCTTGTTTCATAAGACTCACATTTGAATTCTTCGTGTTGAAAATGCAATGTTGCACCAGGTGCAAGTTTATTTACATTTACATCTGATGTTTTAAGTATTTGATGCAAACACCAAAATGTGTTAGTTTACAAATCAGGCACTATTGCAAAAGTGTTTCAAGGTTATAACAGTATTGTGCAAGGAATCATGATAAAATAAGTCGTTATTAATTGATAATCTGACCTGCAATAATGATTTTACAATCCAGAAATTACTTACCTAACCTAAAACTAGCTCCGTTAGCCAAGCACCCTTTGCTTTCCTTCCCAAAACCAACCCAGCTCATTGAAAAAACGAACCAGTGGCGACATTCCTGCAAAATGTTGCGTTGCACCTTAAGAAGATTCACATCCGAGTGTTTTGTGTCAACAATGCAATGTTGTACCAGGTGCACTACCGAGCAAGTTTACTACATCAGAAAAGCCATACATATGGAACAGAGTATATGATGCTAACATCAAAACGTATTAGTTTACAAATCATGCACTATGAACCCATGCTCATTGACA
Organism: Labeo catla; assembly: GCA_012976165.1. Lineage (NCBI taxonomy): Eukaryota > Metazoa > Chordata > Actinopteri > Cypriniformes > Cyprinidae > Labeo > Labeo catla. The sequence goes on along the minus strand of VONZ01000056.1, from coordinate 324,802 downwards.
TTCCTGCAAAATATCACACGTAATATCACTTTCCAGAAAGATGTACTTTAAAAGTGAAATGTCCAGTGAATGGCACTAAAAGCATGTTTAACCCAAAATTGATGAATGTGAACCTGGCTACATTTCTTTACATTGGTTGTTGTATATATTGCAGCAGTACAGAAACGAAATGGTAAGTGGCGCTAACAAGTTTAAAGCTCTATTGTGTTAGAAAATGACATACCACATACACTAAACATAACTAATGGTGTTAACAAAAGCAAATGTGAGATTTTAGCTTGCTTCTACAACAGTTTGAGCTCTTTTATCAGGACTTGTGTTTCACAAGATTCACATCTGAGCATTTCATGTTGCAAATGAAATGTTGCTACCGAGCAAGTTTACTACATCAGAAAAGCCGTATGTATGGAACTGAGTATTTGATGTAAACATCAAAATGTGTTAGTTTACAAGTCTTGCATTATAGAAAAAAATGTTTTGAGGTTTTATCAGTATTTTGCAAGGAATCATGCTAAAATAAGTTATTAATTGATAATCTGACCTGTGATCATGATTTTACCATCCAGAAATGACCTACCTAACCTAAAACCACCTCTGTTTGCTTCCTAAAACCAACCCAGGCTCATTGGAAAAAATACGAGCCAGTGGCAACATTTCTAGAGGTCAACCGAAGTATCCGTTGTACCGATCAATCGGCACCGATAGTCGGTTATCTGCAAAAAACCATGCCAATAGTTTTTTCCGGGTTGGGTCCATTACTGGATCGGCTGAAAAGGTTGTCATTATACAGCAAAGTCCCTATAGTCTTTGTTATACAGCACAAAAGAGGCCTCTAGTGGCAGAAATCATTGACAGCATGTGCCGTTTGTTTAGACACGTGACACTGCACTGCGAAGAGCAGGACATTTCAAAGGCGGATTTAAAACAACGAAACGGTGTGTACAGTATACTGTAGTGCATGTTTTCATGTCATTACTAAGCAATGAATTTGTTGACTAGATGCTGCATTAGTGGAGAAAAGACAGCAGTATACTTTTGCCCGTTTGGTGATCAAATAAAGTCTTGAATTGAACGCAACGCGTCCAGTGTGTGTGATACCACATAGCAGCGAGTTCTTCTAGATGCGGTACTGCACTTTTGCCTGTTGTGTGACTAACATATTTTTATATTTCGATTAGATAACCACAAATGTTCTAGAATAGAAGCAGTTAAAATTGTGAAAGTACACAATATCCATATGTATGCAATTTCAATACTGTGGCCTTTGTGTAGATATTTAAAGATGGCTATCTTTAGCTTGATTGTTGATGTAATGGTAACACATTGGTACTAATGGTACAATATGAGTCCATTTGTAACATTAAGATTGAAAAAAGCTGTAGAATACAATGTACTGTAATGATCAATATATAATTAATATTAATATTTTTATTCATTTACAAAGTATGGTTCAGTAGGATACTTTTTTTTTTTTTTTTAAATAGTAGAGCACTATTTATTTTTCGTTCAGTATCCATTTTAAAAACTATCGGTCAATTAATCAGTATTGGCCAGTGTGGTCCAACCCAGTTATCGGTATCGGTAAAATCCAATATCAGTCAACCTCTAGACATTTCTGCAAAATATTACATTGCTTCTTGCACGTAATATTTTCCAGAAATGCAATGACCAGTGAGTGGCACTAAAAGCGTGTTTTATCCGAAAATGATGAATGTGAATCTGGCTGTATTTCATTACATTGGTCGTTCTATGTATCAAAGCAGTTCAGAAATGAAATGGTGAGCAGCACTTAAAAGCTTAATTCTGTATCGTATTTAAAGCAAATGTGAGATTGTAGCTTGCTTCTATCATGACTTCTCTTTTATCATGACTTGTGTCTTACAAGATTCATTGTTGTACCAGGTGCACTACTGAGCAAGTTTACTACATCAGAAAAGCCACAGAACAGAGTATTTGATGCAAAGGTCAAAATGTATTCACTATAGAAAAAGTGTTCTGAGGTTATAACAGTATTGTCCAAAGAATCATGCTAAAATAAGTCTTAAGTAAGATCTAAATATTAATTGATAATGTGACCTGCAATCATAATTAGTGTGAAAAGGAACAAAAGTTGGTATTTTATGGCCACTAGTGTTCATTTCACATGAAAACTGCAGTAAATTGTGTATAGACACAAACTTCAAAGTTTGCACAAATGTAGGTGGAGGTGCATTTTTCCAATTAGCTCATGTTGCCCAAAACATTGTCAGTGTTACCAACAAGCGTTTTCTTTGCACCACCAGCCCTTTGTCCTCCCTCAATTATCTCGTTTCCGTGGTGTTGGGTGGGGAGGGGGGTGGTTTATAATAATCGCTTCCCTCTACTGTAATTTATATGCAATGAGGACTCCTCATGCCGGCGGCTACAATAAAGCGGCTGTGTGAAAGAGCGAGAGGTGTTTTGCAAACATTCGAGGAGTTGGCAACCTAAGCGCTAACGACAGATTGCCATACAGCGACAAATCTAGATGAAATCCATTCATACTGTTTACCTACGTGAGAGAGAGCAAGAGAGATGCCCGCACATGAATAAAAGCGAATAAAAGCAAATTAAAGAGTAAATGCATGGGTAGGTAGGTTCAAACAAGTCAGGTTATTCTCAGTTCAATACTCCACACTAAGCATTTCTGGCATAATGATGATTGCCAAAGAAAATTTCAACTGATCCTTTGCTTTTACAAAGCAGTAGTTGAAATATTGCATATAACTTTGTAAAGGAAAGGTCAATAAGTGATTCTGTCACATCTTAGTCTCAACGAGTCCATGTCAGCATTATGTTCAAGTCTTGCGGCTATACTTTGGAAACAGTGTGTATTTTAATAATAATAATAATAATAATAATAATAATAATACATAAATAAATTTAATTTAAAAGTAATAAAATTACTGAAGAATGATTTTACAATGACTAAATTATATACATATATAATATATATATATATATATATATATATATATATATATATATATATATATATATATATATATATATTATAAAAAAAGTTTAGAAATTATCTTGTTTTAAATTGACAAAGATATTTCATATTTAACCTTGTATTTTTAAATATAAATAAATATTTGTTTTTTATCTTTGTTTTTATTTCACTGAAATAAAAATGTAAAAAAAAAAAGTAAATATAATTAATGTTAAATTAAATAACTGAATTAAAAAAAAAAAGAATGAATTATATATTATACAGTGAGTTTAGAAATGATCTTCTGCTGTTATTAGACACAAGAATATCTTATATTTAACTTGTCTTGTTTTTTTAATTGAAATAATTTTACAAATATTTAAATATAATTATTTTAATACTTTGAAAAAAAAACAGACAAAATAATAAATAAATTTTTAATTTAATAGAAAACAAAGGAGATGAACTTTCTCAAGCAATAATATATCCAAAATTTAAGTAAAAAAAAAAACTTCTTGTGGACAAGTGACCTAAGAAATGAATGGTGTCAGAATACCCAAGCACCCACAAAAATAAATAAATAAATTGTCAATTAAAATTTAATTATGTTGATTTAATTATTTAGAAACTCTTTTGCTGTAAATTGACACAAAGACATCTTATATTTAAACCAAAAAATTCCTTTAAAGCGCTGTACAAGAAAATCTCAAAGAACAAACCAAACAACTGAAAACTGTGATTTGCTTTAGGTTTTTGTCTATTGAAACATTTTACAAAAGACAGTACAGTTCCAAACAGAAACACACCCTGTACTATCAGCCAAAACAGTTCTCGCCCACAAACACACACACACACACAGTCCAGGTGTTCATACTCACATTCATGCTCTCATCCCATTGGTTGGAATGCATGACCTTTAAACAACAAAGATGAACAAACACACACACACACACACACACACACACACACACACACACACACACACACACACACACACACACACACACACACACAGAGTGCCCACTCAATTCAATATATTGGCCCTTTAAAGCCCCAGTAAGTGAGCAACCCCAGTACTGAGCCGCCTAAATAAAGAGAGGCCCCCAGTCTAGAGCGGTGGGTTATAAATGGAATGTGATATTGGCAGGACGGCCTGTTGGCTCTGGGGCTTAATGTAACCAAACCCAATTAATGAAGCGCTCTCATGGCACATGCCACATGCCCAAGGTAACGATACAAACAAGAGGAGGAAGTAAAGAGTGGATGGTGAGAGCTAGAGGTAGAGGAGAGGGGAACGAATGGAGGAAAGCCTGCCCTCAAGGCTTTAGAAGAAAGAGAGAGAGCAAGAAAATGAGTGAAAGAGAGACCTTTTTTTAATCATTCTCTTTTCTGAACATTGGCATTAGAACATAGATACTCAACCTACAAATCTCACCAAAATAAAATAAAATAAAATAATTTGAATAATTTAAATTTTAAATGATTTTAATTTTTAAATAATTTTAAATTATGGGTGTTGTAGCACTGAAAAAAATTAGGCAATATGAATAAATAATAGAAAAACAATTTATCTCCTTCTATTATTTGAGGATTTTTTTTAATTGAAAAAATTATATATTTTTTCTCTTTATTTAAAGTATTAAAATAATTAAATTGAAATATATTTTTAAATAAACATAAAAGAAAGGCGACTCACAAGCAAAAATACAACCAAAATTAGTGTTCAGAAAAAAAAGGGGGGGGGGGAGAAATAATTAAAAGAAAACAAAATTGTGGATAAGTGAACTGAAACATGAATGGTGTCAGAATACCCATGTTTCAGTAAAGTAATAAAATAACTAAACAATGAGTTTAATATGATTATTAATATTACAAAATGAGTTTAGAAATTATCTTCTGTACGTAAATTAACACAAATATATCTTACATTTAACCCTTAAAAATCCTTGCAAGAAAATCATAGTAAACAAGCAAAAAAATAAAATTATTTTAATTTTAAATAATTTTCATTTTACATCATTTTAAATAAACAATAAATATACAATAATATACACAAAAATAAACAAAAAATAAAGCAATATGAATAAATAATAGAAAAAACATTTAATCTCCTTTTGTATTTTTACTTAGAAAAAAAAAGATATTTTACAAAAATAGTTGAAACCACAATAAAACCGAATTATTTAAAATAAAATAAATTATTATTATTATTATTATTTTTATTATTGTTATTGGTGGTGGTGGTATTAATCAAAATGTAAGCATGTGTAAATAAATAAATAAATATTTAAATTATTAGCAATACGAATTAATACATAATACATTGTTTTACATATATAAAATAATAAAATAAATTAAAAAAAAAAACAATGCATTTTATTTAAAAATGTATATAAAATAAAAAAATACAAAATAAAAATAAGTAATTTTACAAGATAAATGTTGATGTTACATACATAATACTTTCTAAAAATAAATAATATTAATAATAATAATAATAATAATAATAATAATAATAATAATAATAACAACAACAACAACAACAACAACAACAACAACAACAACAGAAATAATAATAACTTCAATATGAATAAATAATAGAAAAATAATAATACAAAAATCTCAAAAATCGTATTTTTTTAATTAAAAAAAAAAGATACTTTACAAAAGTAGTTGGAACCATAAAAATTATTTATTACATATTATTATTATTTTATTATTGCTGCTGTTGTTCTTATTAATCAAAATATAAGTATGTGTTGAAATAAATAAATATTTAAATTACCAATATTAATAAATAAATAAACAATAATAGGAAAACATTGTTTTATATATATAGAATAATAAAATAAAATCATATTTTTGTATTTTATTATTTAAAAAAATATATGTAATATAAAATAAATAACAAAAAATAAAAATAGGTATTTTATACGATAAATGCTGATGTTATGAATAAGCGTATGTTACGAACAATCATTTCTACAAATTAAATAATAATAATAATAATAATAATAATAATAATAATAATAATAAGCATTACTATTAATTAAATAATAATATTTAATTAATTAATATAAAATATTACTATTATTATTATTATTATTATTATTATTATTATTCTTCATTTATTTATTTATTTGTTTGTTTGTTTGTTTGTTTATTAAGCCATACCAACTCTTCGATTCATGTGTTAGCTTAAGTTCAAAGCATGGCACTAAGAAATGTGACAGCAGTGCACCAGCTGTCATCTGCAAAAGGCAAGCAGAGCAGCAGAACATCAAACATCTCTCCCATTAACGCCCCAGAAAACCACATCACCGGCATATGCAGCGCTGCATTCTGACAGATGTGAACCATAAAACAAACAGGAATGTGATACATAAGCACTGGAACGGTGCCAACCTGAGGCGACGCACGGACGAGGGATTTAAAGCTCGTTGAAAATAAAATACAATATTTATCAAGACAATAAGGCGACAAGAATGCTTCCCAACAGACAACACAAGAGTAAACGAAGAGTGCAAAGGGTTGAATGTGCATTGTGTATGATATAGGCGTTGCTGATTGGTTGATTGGCTGATTGGAAGTGACAGCATCACCGTTTTGCATTGTGTGGAGGTTATATAAAGGTTTGGCAGGGTTTCTCAACATCACGCTGCACGTTCACCTTGCGGCTTACGCAGGGCTCATTCTCACAGCAGGACCTGGTCACTTCAAAGCGCCACCGAAAGGTCAAACATTCCACTGGAGTGAACCGGTCAGCGGGCAGCACGGCATCCGCTGACCAGACACACAAACACACACACACAACGTGCCATTAGCATGCATTCTGACACAAACACAGCCACATACATTAAACTTTAAAAGCCAGCACGGCATCTCCGTGCCAAACACGCGTATCCGTGATCCTCACAACCTTGTTGGAAGTGCAGAAAGCATATGAATGAATACTTGTTTATTCCTTGCTTTCATACTGAGCCAGCCCTCGCTCTCACTCGGTTATTTATGGAAGGCCGATTCTCCAACATAATCAAACTGGCCAAACGCAGCTACGCAACATGCTAGAGCTACCTTGACAAACAACAGAAAAGCAGCAAAGTACAAATGAAAGGACTGCCATTTTCTTGCTGAGCGTATAGAAGGGGCGCTTTCTAAGGCTATTAGCATTACTACCACTCTTATCCAAGGTTAGGTTTGAATGAACCCTTAACCCAGAGTGATTCACTTGTCCTGCATGGTTTGTGCTACAGACTTCAAATCATGTGGCAATCAGATTAGATTTTTTTGTTAATAATGACAAAACTGCAGAAAGCAACTGAACTAGTAAGATAAAATAAAGTAAACAAGTAAATAAATTAAAGTAAATAAAAGTTAATATCAAATAAATTAAAAGCATTTAAAAATGTAATTTAAATAAAAATAAGATACAAAAAAAGTATTTCTTTTTATTAAAATATAAATATTTAATATGATTAAATATTATTTTTTATTTTATCTTTTGATCTTTATCTTTTTTATATTAAACATCTTAAATACATTAAAAGCATACAACTTCATTTATAGTCTAATACTTTAAAATAAATAGATAAAATAAAAAAAAAAAAAAAATAATAATAATAAAAGTAAAAATAAGATATAAAAATAAGATACAATAAATGTAAAATAAATATAAAACAGCCATTTTATATTTAAATACAAGTTTATTTTATTAAAATAATAAAATTAAAAGTAAATAATTTCACCTTTATCTTTTTTATATTAAAATAAAAATTGTAAATACAGCAAATGATTTAAAATTCATACAATTGTATTTATATTTTTAATACTTTAAAATAATAAAATAATAAAAAAATAAGATATAAAAATAAAAATAAGACACATTGAAAAGTAAAATAAATATAAAATATACATTTACTTACAAGTTTTTTTATTTAAAATATTAAATATTTTACTTTGTAAATTTTATCTTTTTATCTTTATCTTTTTATATTAAAATAAGTTTAAAAACAGCAAATTATTTTCATATATTTTATATTATTTAATACTTTAAAATAAATAGACGAATATGTATAAAGAACAAAACTCATAAACATGTCCTCTGATGCTCTACAGGAGGAAAAAAAAATGGTACCACTACTATGTAAAGAACAGATTTACAACCAAGAAACAAAATAAACAAACAAACAAAATTACATTTAGCCATTTTAACTGCTTTGTTAGTTAAGAATAGCTCAGAAAACCTGCATAGCAATCACCAAAAATCACCTACAATCATGGCAGTTTCGTATGAGGGGTACTCAAATATCTTTTTTCTTCAAAACGTTAAAAAAAACAAAACAAAAAAAAAAAACAGTTTCTTCTACTCCAAAACCAAACATGCAGCAGTAAGAGAAGAGAGAGAAGATGTGTCAAGTTCTAGAGTCAATTCTAAGCAGGCATTTGAAGAGGTGGGATTTGCCTGGCATGTGCAGACGGTGCTTTGCCGGGACATTCACACAGGTATACGTAAATGGCTGCCACTCTGGATTTGGGAGGAACTTACGGCGAGAGGAGAATGAGACCTGCGGGGGAGCTTGTGATGGAGGGGTGGAAGAATCCGCTCCCTCTCTCTCCCTCGCTGCAGGGCGGGAGGCTCAGGTTAATGTTTGAGTGAAGCGGCGATACTCCGCCGCACGTGTGTTTGTTACCGTGTGAGCTCATACACGTGTGAGCTCGCAAACCGTACCTGCAACATCAGACGCGCTGGGCTGTGGTGAATGAAGCTACTTCAGATGCCGGGTAGTGACCTAGTTTCACACTCGCAGCAACAAAGCCTGAGCTTTACGGCCCAGAGTTAGGGATTGAGATGAGAAGAAAAGAGGAAGCCGAGCAGGGGGAGGGTGGGAAAGAGACAAGTCTCCACCGATTGAAAGCAAATTAACATAGCAGAAGATGTGGCTTTACGCTCTGCACACGTCATAAACATCCAATAGTTGCACGCACAGAGGTCCCCGTTAAAGGACGAATGCGCTAGACTTTAAGCATGCGAAATTTCTTCACATGACATCATGCTCTGCGGCCTCTTTTTTAAAACCATAAGAAAAAATCCAATATGCAAAAACATACAACCTCCTTCACTTTAATGCAACCTTGCATTTTAATTTAGCAAAATATGTCAATCTATTGGTGACGCAACTTCACGTCATACAAATTTGCAACTCACAGTTCACTAAAATAGAAGTTTGGAAATTCAACAAAATGCAAAACTTCTTCACATGAACTTGTTTCCGGGCTCCAGCATTTGCATGCACATGAAGAGAAATCAATGAAAGGAAAAGTGTATAAACCCACTTCTATGTCTCAAGCATATTGTTATGTTCAAAAGCATGCAGCTTCTAGCATTCACAAACACTGAAAAAAAAAAAGTGGTGTAGAAACAATTTCACAAATAATTACAGGTAACATACTGAATCAAACAGGAAATGCTTAAACAGAAAAAAAAAAAAAAATTAAACATACTACAATAATCTAGGGCTGTCACTAAGGTCGATTATTCTGTCGCTTATTCAAGTAATCTTTTTTTTTTGTAGTAATAAACGGGTGATTCTTAAGATTTTGATTTTAGGGGGGCTCAGCCCCCAACGAGGATATAATGATTAAAAAAATAACATAAAAATAAAATAAAATAATAATAGGGGTGTTATACTAAACTTATTTCAGTATTCCACTGTATTGTATAGATAGGTGTAACATTTTAACACTGATTAAGCCAAATACAAGTCTTCCTGATACAAATACATTCCACACACACACACACACAACACAACATTTTACGGTTTGCATTTCTAGTAACTCTTTCCTCAGCCCAAGTAGGCTATGCAAACCTCTTTAGCCACATGCACTGGAACATGTATTATATTGAAAGTTTTCAAGTGAAAATGGCAACATGATCGTTTTATAAAGTATGCGTTTATATGTGCTTTATTTTCACTGAGGAATCATCTGTGGTGTGATGAGGGGTGAACGCAGCGAAAACACACTACAGTAAACGGGGAACCGATTGCTCCCCCATGATATTTAGAAAACTGTATTTAAACCGCACAGATGCAGACATTACCTTGTTCTCGGTTTTTCGGTCTGCGGATTGAAGAACCCGCTGAAAGACGGGCAGGAACCGATCGAAGTATGCCGCGATTTCATATGACATTTAAAGGGGACTGAGGTGATCACGAATTTTAGGCGGGCTAAGTAGTCAGTTTAAATGTGTCAGTTAAAAAAATGGCCTCGCGACGCCCATGGTAATAAAAATATACCTAAGTGAACAACAGCCTTTAAAATTACTTAAAATACGTAGCCTAATATTAATGAGGAAACAATAACTGGTTCAAATAAACTATCAAAAGCTTATAATCATACGGTTTTATTGAACAAAAATGTTAAAATACCTAATGCATTATAAACAATAGAGCTAAAATACATTACGTATTATAACATGACAGCAGAGGGCGCTAACGGCCTGATGATTGTTTTTACGCTTTACTACGCGATCTAATCGGTGTTTAATACTGACTACACAAGATTTAAGTCAAATGTCCACTTTATCTTTAATATTTGCCATTTCTTTATGACATAAATACTACAGCCACTGTAATTTCTTGAATTTGTGAGCATCAAAAATGTAAACTCAGAGCGAGCGTTTAAACTTTTATTTTGAAATCGCGATATTGGCGTATTCTCCAGTGTTCACATAGATTATAAATAATTTAACGTTACCTTACAAATCCGATGAAATGGCGCAGGTTGCGTTCCCAGATGAACGTTATAATAAATCCAAACTCACAGCAATATGCAGAGATGGAGTTTAAGATTTTCCACACACGTAATCCACACAGCATCTACTGTGAACGCGGTCGCTCCGAGACGCACGTAACCTTACGTAACCTATACGCAAGTACATAATTAAAAGCGCGTATATTAAGCCTGCATCAAATACATTTATTTAACTGCCATTCCCATTTGCTCAGATAGCAAAAGAAAAACTCCACAATAGTGTTTTCACAACTTTCAATCAAAGGAAAAAAAAAAATGAGAGAGACAGAAGAAAGAACGATGTCAAAATTTGGTCAGTTACCCGGATGTGCGGCCACATTGGAGATACTTGTTGTAAACAACAGCATGGACTGCATGGTAAATGTACTATTGAATATGCTGTTCTGCTAATTTATGCTGTCTAAGCCACAGAAAAAATGTGTGGAATCTGCTAAATCATATAGAGAAGGACTTAGTAAGCAGAAAAGGGGCGCAATATTTTGACAAACTACAGTTAAAGATATGTACGAGCAGTATTAAGATATTTCACCTACCTGAGCGGAAATGATAAGAACAAACACAAATGTTGGAAATCCTGGTTCAGTCTGGCCAACCACAAACGCCTCGGACAGTTTTTTTGCACTCTTCATGATTTGTTATAACTTTTGGCAGTCTATAGTACTATTAGTACAACCCAAAACATGACAATAATTGACCATTTTCAGCAGCAATAATCAGCAAAATATGAGATTTTCTCTCAGTTCAGTGGCATTGTTTACGGCAGGGGTCACCAGACCCAGTCCTGGAGGGCCGGTGTCCCTGCAGAGTTTAGCTCCAACCCTAATCAAACACACTTGAACCAACTTATCAAGGTCTTACTAGGTATACTTGAAACTTCCAGGCAGGTGTGTTGAGGAAAGTTGGAGGTAAAACTCTGTAGGACACCGGCCCTCCAGGAACAAGTTTGGTGACCCCTGGTTTACAGTCTGTGCCGCCAACTCTATAATGCGTTTCACGGATTCCTGTCCGTGGAATGCGCCACTTCTAGTATTGTGCCTGCTACGTGACATGGGCAAAATGCAATCAAGGATTTGTTAAAATCGAGTGCTCCAACTGAATCGAGGAAGCGTGACAGCCCTATAAAAATCCTTTTTTTTCCAAAATTCTTTACAGATTGCAACCTCATAGGTTTGAAATCAAGAAATCATAAAATCATAATGTACAGTAAGTTGCTTTGGATAAAAATGGCAAATGCATAAATTCAGTACTGTGAAACTGCAGAAAAAATAATGAATAGCATGAAATTGAGAAATCAATCAATGAAGTTCAACATAACTGTGGTCTTCTGTATGTTTAAAAACATTTTTATTTTCCAATTACCTTTGTTGCTATTAGCCGAGTCTGCAGAAATTAAATACTCTTCGTTTAAAATGCAATGTGATATGGTTTTTAACAGTGTTTTTAGCACATTGCTATGTGTTTACTAAAGTGATCTGCGTCTTTGATTACTGACCTGAGTCTCGATGATTCTCTGGTCACTAAATATAACTCACAGTATATAATATATTTGTTTAATTGAAAATTACATCTAATCGCTTAGAAAAAAATAACAGCACACCTTTCTGCAAAACTGTACGATTTGGAGACTAAAGATTGTTTCCAAACAACAACAACAACAAAAAAAACTTTCAGAAATCACTTTCTTATTATTTTACTTGAAACATAACCAAAGAAAACATGTCAAATTGTCTCCGTGGACATTATTTGTGCAGATACTTTAAAGTAAACATATTTCTCAAAGGGTGCAAGAAATCAAAACCTGTTCTGACAGATTCAAGACTGAATACATCTCAATAAGGCAGAGAGATCAATTGTAACAACCCTACATCTTCACTCTTTCATCACGTAAAGCCTTTGTCGCACTGTTTTGCTTGTAGGTAGGACAATACCGCATTACGCACAAACCTCTCATATAAATGTGGCCTCCCCACATTGTTAGGGAATTAGCTAGTTAACCTCAACACAACTGCTTTTCAATTTAGCATCAGCCAGTGAAAACCCTCAGTCGAGAGCGCACACATGCACACACACACTCGCACAATAATCCCCGGAGAACAAATGACTTCTCCCAACCCACGCATGACTAGGGAGCACTTCAACGAGCTCTTGAAAGTCGGCTCACACGCACCTCCCCCCGTTCGATACTTTTGAAGGAGTACTTTGGTGACTATTGTCCCGACTAAAGCAAACAAAACACGGGCTGTGTGCAAACAAGGCGAGACGCGGCGGAGGAGTATGCGAACGTGCACAAGGTCTTTGTTTTCCTGACTCTCTGTGATTTAACTGTGAGATAATGGGATAGGAGAGGGAACAGGTCCAAGTTCTGGTTCGACCAAAAGAAAACTGGCTTTTGTTTGAGAAAGATTGAGAAAATTAGCCTAACCCTGCATGCGTTTGCTGAACGAAGGGTTGGGATTGGGCGCATTGTCCGTTAAATGACAGATGGAAAAGCAGAAGTGTAAATAAAGGCGTCATGTGCTGCAACAATCACATTTCCAAGAAGCTTTGAATTACTGTTCAATCTCAGAATGAGTTCGCAGTAACATCACGTCATGGGTGTGTAGATACAGAGCGGAGAGCCGAGAAACCATCAGTCAGTAATTCTAATGCAGTTAGGTTAATCTTCAAAATAGCTTCAATAATTGCAAACTAAATTCATAATGCATAAGCAGCCCAAAAACCATTTTTCATGGATGCATGCCATCTTATATACCTAAATATTGATCAAAGACCAGGTATAAATCTCAGTGCAAACCTATCTAGAGCATTGTGCTGGATTATGAATTATGCCATTAACATATGAGACAGATGCTTTCCGGATGAAGCTTTCCAAAAACTACAAAGTCCTGAAACTCCACATTGTACTACACAAATCACACCCAATCAGAATCTACAGTCAAACCAAAAATTATTCAGACACCAGATATAATTTCTGATATTTTTTTACTTCTTCATACAGTGGACTACTAGTAAAACTGATACAAATTTGGCAGTAAAAATTATTCAGACCATGTTTTGCTTAAAGGAGAAGTCCATCTTCCAGAACAACAATTTACAGATATTGCACCCACCCCCTTGTCATCCAAGATGTTCATGTCTTTCTTTCTTCAGTCGTAAAGAAATTGTTTTTTGGAGGAAAACATTTTTCAGGATTTTTCTCCATGTAATGGACTGATATGGTGCCCCGAGTTTGAACTTTCAAAATGCAGTTTAAATGCGGCTTCAAACGATCCCAAATGTGGTTCTAAACGATCAGTTATTTTTATTAAAAAAAAAATACAATTTAAATACTTTTTAATGTCAAACGCTCATCTTGTCTTCCTCTGCCTGAACTCTGTGTATTCTGGTTCAAGACAGTTAGGGTATGTCGAAAAACTCAGACCGTATTTTCTCCCTCAACTTCAAAAATCATTTCAAAATCATCCTACGTCACGGCAGAAGTACCGACCAAGTCTTTGCAAAGTGAACATGCAAAGAAGATCAAACACCTTAACAAAAAAGGTAAAACAGCGATACAGGACGATTTTGAAGTTGAGGGAGAAAATACGGTCTGATTTCTTTCAACATACCGAGTTCAGGGAGAGAAAGACAAGATGAGCGTTTGACATTAAAAAGTATATAAACAGTATTTTTTTTTTGCTAGATAGACCCTTCTTCCTCGTCTGGGATCGTTTGAAGCCGCATTTAAACTGCATTTTGGAAGTTCAAACTCGGGGCACCATATCAGTCTATTATATAGAGAAAAATCCTGAAATGTTTGCCTCAAAAAACACGATTTCTTTATGACTGAAGAAAGAAAGACATGAACATCTTGGATGACAAGGCGGCGAGTACATTATCTGTAAATTGTTGTTCTGGAAGTAGACTTCTCCTTTAAGTGTTTTTTTCTTTAATTGCTAATGCAATCATTTTACACCACAGACTAAAAATGAAGCATTGCTGGTTAATTGGTCAACAAAGTATTGATAGTTGTGTAAAAATTGTCATACTAACAGTTTACATATTTACATTACATATCTTTCTACCAAATTTATTACCAAATTTGTTCTGACACAGTTTATCTCTGAGTTCTTGTCATATTTTATTACCATTTTCTGAACTATAGCGAATAAACTGTGATAATGTGAGAATGTTGAAGGTGTCTGAATACATTTTGGTTTGACTGTATTCAGATTTGGGGGTCATTCGTGTGCTACTTTACTATTAAAAGACAAAAATCAAGTAAATAAATGCGTTAAGCATTTTCAGTCTTTTGTTAAAACATACTGACTCCTCATATTCCACTCAGAAAAATTTGTATCCAATAAAATGCTTTTAAGAATGAGAAAGAGCAGGTAGCAACTAATGATTTGTAGCCATTACGCAACTAAAGACGTTTTAGCCTTTAGTTAGTTGTCCATGGAGGAAAACTCTTTTCAATTTTTTATTGACGTCTTACAATGGTTGTTTGCATCAATAAAATGGAATGTAGCCCAAAGGTCTATTCTCAACAGGACTGAAAAGGAGATATTTTAATGCATTCATGCTCGTATAAACCTCTTACAAGCTAGATCATTTGAAATATAGCTTCAAACCTTTCCTGTCAAGATATTTCAACCCATCTCCAAAGCATCGATTACTTCCACATAGAGTCAGTCCACAACACACACTACGCAAAAGGCAAAAGTTCAAACACACCTGTACAATTTGAAAAAAAACTGTCAGTCATCAAAACTATCAAATAACTTCTGTAGTGACAATATATAAATTAAGATATCTATCAAGATTTTATTTGTATCTTCTATTTAAAAAGACAGTCTATCTTAGGTTCTCTAACTGGTCACCATTTCTTTTTAAGGTTCACAGTTTTTAAATAACTTTTTTCCTTCAATGGATCATTTAAAATGGTGTGAGAAATAGTTTTATAACTACAAATTCCATATACAGTGCCAAAAATATATACACTTTTCAAAATTGTAAGTAAAACAGATTGAGGTAGTACGTTTTACAAGAAAATACTATTTCAGTTTTTTTTTCCATTTCAAAAGGTCACATTTAGTTTAATGTGTTAGTTGCTGTTTTTGTGAAATTTAATAGTCATTTCTAAATGACACCATTTTTTCAGTGTACTCTTTCAATTAAGATGTCATAAAAACTAAATACATTAGATTTACAATTCTAAAATACTGTTTAGATGAAGTATACCTTGTCATGCTTTACAGGTTGGCAACTTCCCAAAAGTATTTTAGACAAAAATCATTTTAAGCATTTAAGGATAATGCTTCAGATCAAAAGATCATAAGAAACAAAGAAAGTCAAGTGTGTCCAGACTTTAACTGGTAGTTTTCAGAGGCCTAGCATCAGCATTGTGTAGTCTGGAACGAAGCTGTAAATTGAATTTTATTATTACCTATGCACATCCTTTGGGAGACACAGATGCTGTTAATAACCTGCGGTTGAGAGAAGTTGGTGCGAGGCACAAAGGCAAAGACGAGCAAATGCAGTCTTGCGGAGTATTTTTATAGGTTTCATCATCCAGCATCAAACAACCGAGGAAAGTAAACAAAGTACTACTCGTCTCAGGTCTCACATCCGCACCCAGAACGACTTTGAGAAAGAGAGCATATCATACAACAAAACAGAAGGTGAATAATAGCAGATGTCCTAAAAATACAGAAAAAAAAGGTGTATTTGGACACGTGGTCTCATATCAGAGGCTCTATACATTTGTGAAGGGCCCTTCAGTAATAAATGAACACTCCACATGGGTTCAAATCAATTAGCGATAGAGGAAAAAAACATCACAATGCAGGTCTGCGGAGATCAGGAACAGTAATGCAGAAGGCCAGACTCAGAGATGAAAGATCAGATCAAAGGGGCAGAGCAGTCAATTTGTCTGATGAACCTTATTAACAATAGGCTGACATGAGGGGCACTGGTAATGGTTTATGTTGTTTGTGTAAACCAAGATCACCAAACATGAACATAAGTACACAAACATGAGGAAAAACAAAATGAATGGAGTATTATATAGTATATATTTAGTATGTCTATATTGCTTATACTTAAGGATGCATTTATTTGATTCACAATATAGTAAAAATAGCAATATTGTGTATTTTTTTACAATTTGAAATAACTGCTTTCAATTTGAGTAATTTAAAAACGTAATTTATTCCTGTGATCAAAACTGAATTTTCAGTATCATTACTCCAGTTTTCAGTGTCGCATGATTCTTTAGAAATCATTCTAATATGCTGATTTGTTGCTTAAGAAATATTTCATTTTTATTATATAATCACTTATTTTGTTTTTTTTTCAGGCTTCTTTGATGAATAGAAAACATTCTAAATGTTTGTACTGTCACTTGTGTATTCAAGTAATATTACTTAGTATTAAAATATTAAGTTTTGAACGGTACTGTTTATATACATATCGTACTTCTTTATCAAAATGTAAAAACTTGCTGTATTTCTAAAGCTGACTTTACAAATATTTTTTTTTATTTTTCAACCATCTTCCTCCAACATAACACCAACTTTATGATCCAATAAATTTCTGAGAGATAAAATCATTCAGATGCAGATAGATACCCATTTTAAGCATGCATGTTTATATTTTTTTTTAATTGTTTTTGTTTAAAAATGTAACTAACAAAAAACATTTGTGACCCTGGACCACAAAAATCAGTCATAAGTAGCACGGGTATATTTGTAATAATAGCCAACAATAAATTGTATGGGTCAAAATGATCGATTTTTCTTTTATGCAAAAAAAAAAACATAATTAGGATATTAAGTAAAGATCATGTTTTACAAAAAGATATTTTGTAAAATTCCTACCGTAAATATATCAAAACGTAATTTTTAATTAGTAATATTCATTGCTAAAAACTTTTATTTAGACAACTTTAATGGTGATTTTCTCAATATTTAGATTTTTTTGCATGCTCAGATTCCAGATTTTCAGCTTATTTATTTATTTATTTCAACTTATCTTTCAGATGATGTATAAATCTCAATTTCCAAAAAATTGACCCTTATGACTGGTTTGTGGTCCAGGGTTACGTTTTATATATTTCATTGATTTTCATTTAAACTAATATATTATTAACATGCATGTATAAAAATTGAATTCCAGCAATTAATAAAAAAAACAACATTTTATTTATTTTTTAATTTAAATTGATATATTATAAACATTTAGCATGTATTACAAAAAAAATTAGCAATTAACAGAAAAAAAAATATTTTATTGATGTTTATATAAATGTATATATTATAAGCATGCATAAAAATTCATTTAAGCAATTTTGTGCATACCCCATTTGTCCTTATAAAATGATATTACGTATATATTGCAGTCACACTGGCTACGGGACGCCCCGCTCTATCAGTCACTGAAAAGCTCCACCCATAGGATAATGTGTTTATGTTGCCATCAACATCTTAAGCAAGTGTATTTTTCACAAATTGGACACCTCCAGGGGTGGGCCAGTTGCCCTGTCTTAGTCTAATGTGGGAAAGCCTAGAGGTTGGGGGGCGGGTGTGTTGGGGTTGCGGAGGGGGCAGAACCGGGCACACGCTCCACTACAATAGCTGGGCCTCGTTAGCTCTGTAACAATCCCACCGCCCACGCCACCAAAACATCGCCGACATAAATATGGGGACATCTGCAAGGGTAATCACTGCATTGTGCTCCCATTTTCTGCTCTGCTGGACGGCAACAGGGCAGCCTGCTTTTCAACACCTCTCCCTCCCTCCGCCAACCCTCCCTTTCCATTCCCTTCTCAGCCCAGGCTCTGTTTCTGGGGTCAGAGTCCCTCAGGTAACAAAACCCCCTGAGACCTGTGCTGAATTACATGTAATTACTCTCACAATCTGATTGATTTTGGCCTGAATAGGGCAAAAGGACACCTTTAACTTCCTGCCGCCCTCCTTCAGTGTATCTTTGTCACTTTTTTCTACGTTTCCCCATCTCCCTTCGCCGTCCCCCATCCTCATCCGTTTCTATGCACAACAACCCCCTCTAATTCCCCACACCATCTCTAGCTCACCCTCCCCTTTTCTCTCTCTCTCTCCAGCGCTCACGAAACGAAGCCAAGACTCTTCATCTAGTAGGAGGCAGAAGGCTTTGAAGAGATCAAAGCCAAGGCCGCGAGCAGTTGTGCGCCCTGGGAATACGCCGCAGCTCTCTGCTCCACAGCCCCCTTTTTCCAGCGTCATGTCGGATTGCAGCTGGATTGCATTTCGCCAGTTTTCTTAATGCTCTCGGTTTTGACTTTGACATCACTGATCCCCCCAACACACACACACACACACACACACACCTTCAACATAGTGAGAAGAGAAGACAGAAAAAAAGACAAAAACAAGGGAGCGAAAGAGAGAAATCAAAGAGAGCGGAGTTAAAACGAAAAAGCTGGAAAAAGAAAGGAGTAAAAAAGGAGGAGAGTGAGCGGGAGAGATTGACAGGGTGATTTTTATTTTCACAACTCCATAATTGGCCAGTTCAAAGGCGGATGAAAAAAGGAAGCATTTGTTTTTAATTCTGCGGCAGATATGAAAGGAGCGACAAACTTTTATGAGTTTCCCAAAAATTAAAGACAGGCTCTTTTCACATTCAAAGAACAGGGTGTTTTTTATGGCCGAGACCACACAAAAAGGGCTGATAGCAAAGCCCTCCCCTCCCGAACACGAGTTGACTGACTGACTATGAGAAAGAGTCGGAGAAATCGGAGGTTTGATGTGCAACACAAAGAGAGAAAAAAAAAAGAAGCTGCTTCTATACATCTATTAAACAGCCTCGCTAATAAAGCCTAGTGGCAAGCCATCTTTTGTACTGTAACTCAGAGAAACCCTTTACCAAACTCCTACACCAGGGAGCATGAATATTTCAGTGGCGTCTGATCCACGGAGCATGTGAAGCTCCTTTGCCCCCACACACGCACACACAAACAGCCTGGCAAAAAGCAAAAAAAAATAATGAGCTTCAGAAAAATATGAAAAAAAGTGAACCTAGTGACACAGAGCCTCTATTGATCAGCGAAAAGCAGTGCAAATGAAGTTCAGAGATGCATGCAATGCGGTTTCAATCACTGTCACTGATGAATTTCTCTTGAGATGACGATTGTTTGATGAGACAATCGACTTGGTGTTTCTACACGCCGCTACAGTGCAAAAACTACCAATAATATGCAATATCCAACTAGCGTGATTTGATAGAAAAGGGTTAGCGACATGCATCTAATGTCGCTTCCCAAACAAACAACTGTAAGATGAGAAAAACACGGGGATTTTAGGTCATCCGAGACTAAACGAGCTTCAAATGACACTGCGAGTGAGAATACACAAAACAAAGCAACAAACATTAAATAAAAAGTAAAAAACGTCAATAAGTGCTGGGATGAGCATCAGCGACTATTGTCAAAATAAAGCAGGGCTTAAAGAGGGTGATGGAGGTCACAGCCAGGCCTGGAGACATAACATGCAGGAAAAGTGATGACAACTATGGCGTAAAGACAAAACACAACGTTGCACTTCACGTGCATGTGCCCTCAGGATCATCTCAACAGGTGCTACCGCTGGTTTGCATAATAGCTGTGCATTAAAAGGTCAAGAAATAACACTTATTGTTCTAGCCTGTTCAACGGCTGTCTAAAAATAACAACAATTTATAGGATACACGTGACCCTGGAACACAAAACCTGAGATACATTATCTAAAAGTTGAATAAATAAGCTTTCTATTGATGTATGGTTTGTTAGGATAGGTCAATTAGTTAGAACAGTCTCAAGTAGCATGGGTATGTTTGTAGGAATAGCCAAGAATACACTGTATGGGTCAAGATTATGTATTTTTCTTTCATGCCAAAAAAGGATATTAAGCAAAGATCATGTTCCATGAAGATATTTTGTTAATTTTCAACCGTAAATATATCAAAACGTAATTTTTGATTAGTAATATGCATTGCTAAGAACTTAATTTGGACAACTTTAAAGGTGATTTTCTCAATATTTACATTTTTTTGCACCCTCAGATGCCAGATTTTCAAATAGTTGTATCTCATCCAAACATTGTCAAATCCTAACAAACCATTTATCAAATCTCATTTTAAAAAAATGTACCCTTATGTCTGGTTTTGTGGACCAGACAATATTCATTGCATGAATATTGAATGAATATCGTCTATAAATGCATAAAAACATTTATTGTGTGTGTGTGTGTGTGTGTGTGTGTAGGCAAATAGGACTAGCAGAGCTAAGATAAATAAACATAACTGCACTGCTTGAATTCACACAAAAGCAATTTAATCTGGACATTCTGTCCAGAATTTCAGCGTTTGCGGATTATAGTCTCCTACTTTAAAGACATTTCAATTAACAAATTTCAGTGGGTCGTTTCACAGTAATATTTCAGGGGGGTGAAATGCCCCCTGGAGGCAAAACGTTCAAAAATCACCTAATAACACCGCCAGCCTTTTTTGCTTTGTACATCCGACACATGGATTCAATATGTTGTGGTAAGCGGCCGGTGTAAACACAGTATCAATGGCCCTCTGTTCCAAAACCCTGGGTCTGTACCAGTGCACTTCAAAGGGCCCGTGGGCTGCCGAAATCTGCGAGGTCTAGGCCACGCTGGTGTTCAGACCTGCTCAGCAGATGATACGGCTACTTGTTTGCCCCTTATCACCCATGTGTGGGGGCGGCGTGCTTTGCTTCCCTTCATCAAAAGACGATATGTGTTTAAAGTACGTGCGTAGAGCATCAGGAAGGCATATGGGTGAGTTTAGAAGCGTAGATTATGATAGAAATAACAATAATGCCAGAAAAATGGGTTACATAAATACAGTTATGAAAACCACACGCAAGGGCTGCTGGGAAATGTAGTTACTCTGAATGGTTCAGAAAGTGACAGACCGGGAGTAGAAGATCCAGCTGTGTGAAATCTCTTTAGGTAAAGCCAGGGTTTGGGGGGGTTTGTGATTCCACGGCATGTCCACGCCGAGAGATCCGTCACATCCCACATCAAAGCAGGCCGAGTGTGAGTGTGTATCTTGGGTCGGTTCTTCCCAAGCTTCACTGCCAGAGGCCAATCAGGATGGGGGAGGAACACGGCACAAGGACTGAAGCTGCTCCACCAGCAGCTCCAGCACACGTATTACAGTAGAGGTCCGTCCATATGGAGAGCAAACCAACCATCAAAACAGGCTTTACGATAACATGTCTATTTAAATAATCGATTAACCTACTTTGCATGCATTTAATCATCTTTAAGATTTTCCACATATTGCTTTTTTTCTAAATTCGCAAATGCTCTTTTGCAGCCAGACGTGAATATGCCTCATCACAAACAAAAAACAAATTCTATTTGCGAGTAAGTCAAATCTGCTGATAACAACTTCACAACCACACATACAAAAACTATGCTAAAAGTAAATCTGTCATTGAAAAAGCCACCTATTTGGCTTTAATTGAACTGTAACAACTATATGTGACCCTGGACCACAAAACCAGTCTTATGTAGCACGGGTATGTTTGTAGCAATAGCCAAAAGACATTGTATGAGTCAAAAAAAAATATATTAAATAAAGATCATGTTCCATGAAGATATTTTGTAAATTTTCTACCTTAAATATATCAAAACTTAATTTTTAATTAGTAATATGCATTGCTAAGAACTTCATTTGGACAACTTTAAAGATGATTTTTCATTATTTTGATTTTTTTGCACCCTCAGATTCTAGTTTTTTAAATAGTTGCATCTAAGCCAAATATTGTCCTAACAAACCATACATCAATAGAAAGCTTATTTATTCAGCTTTTAGATAATGCACTTCAGGTTTTGTGGTCCAGGGTCACATATGTGTTTACTCTTTGTGTGAGTATACCACTCATTTCCCTCTTCATTATTTATTTTGTAACACATTTCGTGTTAAAAAGCCTTCAGATCAGCACATTCAGAAAAATCTGAGGACATTTAAACAAAGGCGCTAACAAATTTCTCAAACATCTCGAACACTTTCACTGAGACAAAACTTTGTGCTCGAACTTTAAATAATCCAATTTAACAAGTAGAAATGAAAGAGAGGGGATGGGGAACAGATTATACAATTCAATGAAATCCACGACCCCATCACCCCATTCTTCTCGCCAACTGATTAAAGGGGGCTGAGATAAGCAGAACTACATGAAACGTCCCGGCGCGAGGGAAATCATTTCAAAAGGAGGAAATGCCTAGGTTGTCTTAATTCCCAATTCGCCATTTCATACGAATGTTAAAATATTACGACTTCAAAGCTACAGGCACCAGAGACAATGCAGCCCCAGTGTTTACCTGGAAACATTATCTGCTGACCCCAAGTTAGTCATCTCAAAGGAGTCCTGGATGCCATTTCCAGATGTCGTCTATCAGATTAGAGCAACATGTAAAGCTTTCATGGATCACTAAGCACCGTGATGCCAATATCCACTACCGTTAGGTGGGCTGGAGAACAGTGTACTCATACAGGCTGGCATTTCACCAGGTAGCAACAAAAAAAAAAAAAAATCTGCTGACCACCACAAAATTATCTGCTTCATGACTGGATGGGAGTTCAGGCACTGGAATGTCATGGGCAATGGAAATCAATCCAAACTTCAGGGGAATGAAGGGGGGATGGAGGAAGGTGGGGAAAAGATGCCTTTGATCTCGCTGAAAACCGATCCCAGACCTTGGAGATACTGTGTCCGAATATTTGAGCCACCACAAAGCAGAGAGAGAGACAACAGACGAGGAAATGGATCTGGCATGATTGGGATTTTATTGCACACCGAGTGAAAACGGGCAAACCTCTGCAAAATCTTTGCATTAGTATGAAAAATTCTGCTATTATATAAAATTCTGCTACTGTAAGGTTTGCTGACCCATTTGCTAACCAACCACATCTAGTTGTGTAACAATGCATATGCTCAAGGTAAACTGCTTGAAAAGAACTAAACAATAAAAATGTTAACAAAGTCAGAAGCATTTATCCCAAATGCTTAGATCAACTACAGGTCAACTGCAGCATCATCTTCTGTTTGGCGCCTGTCACCGCAGCGGCGACACCGAATCATAATCGCACGGCCGCAGACTGATAAAGGAGCTGAATTCAGAGCTGTGCAAACAATGGATGAGATGAGCTCAGCGGAGAAAGCCCTGTCTCTCATCGGGCTCACAGACTGCCTGCAGCGGCCGTCTCTTCCAGGCACCAGTCAACTGCCAAACAGGGAGTCTTAACCACACAAAAACTACCAAACAGGATTAGGGTGGACAGCTGCTAGCGTATCCACCATCTTTTTTTTTTTTTTTTAAACCCACCCTTCTTTCACCAGCGGTTGTTTTATAGAATAATCGAGATGGCAAACATCTATACGTCTATGCATAAGTGCTCAAAATACATTTTTTAAATCAGCCACGCTGAAAAGTATAGACAGTACGAGAAAATATGGGTCACAGCATTAGACACAGACACGCTGCCAATCAAGAACTAACATCATAACCCGAGCTGCACGCTACGACGAGGGAAAATGAAATAAAGTTGTGAAAAATGTCACAGCGAGGGCTCGGGAGTGAAAAAGCACTGAGTAACACTCACCGTTCTGGGAATGGGAGGCGAGAGAGAGCCGTTGTTCATGTAGGGTTCATTGTTCATATTGGTCATCATGATGTATCCTGGGTAACTGGGGTACGGGTGGCCTTTGCTGTACATGTCTTGGTGCTTGCCTGTTACGAGAATAAAATAAACCAGCTTGAATGAATAAGATTTCCCATATATTTTCTTTAAATGCAATAAGGTTTAAATTAAGTGCACGGTCGAAATACATTTTAACAACAAATATTTTACACGGTCCAGTCACTAAAAATAGTTTTGAAACTTTCAGCGCCAATTATATAAATCCTGACCAAATGTGACTTTTTTTAAAAAATTCTAGACAGGAAACCAAGCAGTTCCTAACGGCATCTAAAACAAGCGAGCCGTTTTGAGGCCAGTGAAGTGTTTAGCTGAAAATTTGCATCCTAATTCACAGCGAGCAGAGAACAAAGGGGAGAAGACAATCAAGTCACTTCACTGTGACCCCAGCGACCTGCCCAGCGTAAAAAAAAGACCCGGGTGCAAACAGAGATCAAATGAACTCCGGGCCATCACAGAAACATGCTGCTCTTGACAATAGCGTCTCAGACGGTGTGTTTGGAGGCCAGCATGTCAGAGGAAGATGGGGCACTTCCCTGGCACGTGTCATTACGTGTCGACACCAAATAGACTGTGGGCTGAGAAATTCCCTTCGCAAAGCCATTAGAACAAATAAAGCAAATTAAATAAAAAATAGATGCATTTTATGCATTAGAACTGTGATGCATTTTTAAAAAGAGAATATATATAAATAAATGGCTTTCTTTGCAAGTATGTTTTTGCAGAAGCATGCTTTTTTTTAAAGATTAATAATATTACTTTTTTTTTAATCAAAACATATGACTTACCATCGTCCGGATGGTCCCTGTGCTTCTCATGATAAGAGTCTGGTGTTATTTGGGACTGTCTAGCTGCCTGTTCAAAAATGTAGGAGAGAAATATTAACAGCTTTATTTCTAAAACGCAACGTTATTTCGTTTTCCAGCATTCTTGTTTTTGGAGAAAAAAAATGTAATCCTAAAACCAAAGCTGACAAAAATAAAGTCTGCTTTAATCATATTTTTAGCAGAAGGCATTCTTAGCAAAAGATAACTTGCATTTTTTACACATTGATTAACTTAGTCATTTTCCCTCTGCTGTGGATGTTCGACCACAAATGCGGTATCTCGAGGAAGGAAAAAGAAGGGCTTCGCTACTATTCTTGTTCACTCCGCATTATGAATCAGAAGTGCCGGGAAATAAACTCCATTTGGAGTTCAGCTCCCTCTGGGTGCCTTCCAGCAGAGTAAGGGATCTGCACTGCTTTCCCAATTAACATTCAGCCCATCAGTGTGTTCTTTCTCATGTCAAGCTGTAACCCTGCATGCTGTTGATGCCAGGAGGAAATATATTTCATTAATAAAGCAAAGCATCTTATTATTCTTTAGTTCAGTTCAGTTGATGCACATGACCAGGTAGTAATGGGGAAAAAAGCACATGATCAGAGAAACACAAAAAATAAACTGAAATTAGAAATTTAATTTACACAACTGCTTCACAAAATTCAGATGAATATAGACTTCAGTTTGGTTTCATTAAAATTGTTTACTTTTTCCTTTGTATGAAATTGAAGTGTAATGGAGCCTATATAAGAACAGGCAAATTAACTTGTCACCACCATAAACGGGGTGTGCTTATTTTTAATACATATTAAAAATTAATATCAATAAATTAATAAAAATGCATGTTGCAGTTTTGTGGCTAATTCTAAATTAATATCACAATAAACCAGAGGCATGTTTCAGAAATGTGCATATTAAAATATATCTGGCAGACTTTGCTAAACAATTATTAAAATCTCAATTTTTTTATAATAATAACAACAACAAAATGTAACGTTGCTATTGGTTATAAAGGTAGCAGGATTGCAATATTTTATGCACACTATTTTGAATAACTGTTTAACACGAGTTGTCAAATAAACAATAAATATAGCCCTATACATTTAAAATAAAAATCTATTTAAAAAAACTAGTTTGTTTGTGATAAGTAAAAAATATATAGATATATATAGTGAGAGAGAGAGAGATCAATAACGCTTTCTTTGACAATTAAATAACGACGGTGGGATTTAAAAAATGTTCATAACTGAAAATCCTGAACAAATAACAATATTAAAAAACATTCATTTCTGTGGCGATTAAAGCGAATGCTGATTATCGAGGCCCTTTTAGTCTTTTTCTCGCTTAAATAGCTAAGGACTGAGGGTCAAAATGAGTTTGTTGACTTTAACACGTGTAGCTCTGCCATTTAAACCACACACACACACTCTCAGTCACAGAACAGAGGTTAAAATATCAACACGACTCTTCACTCTGAAAACAAATCCCAACTTCCCAACAACTTTGACGGAGATTGTGCAGGACCTTCACGTGTGTTTGAGGCGTACTCACGTCGTGACTGTTACTGTTGGGACTGATTTCGGTCTCGTTGACCAGAGATGACTTGATCTCCGCTAAGTCTCCCTCCTCCTCGGAGTGGCTGATCTCCGCGAAGATCTGCTCCTTCTGCGGGTCTCCCTCGTCTTTGAACGGGATCATTTCATCGGTGGCGCAGAGCTCCGGGTCCCCGCCGCCTCCTCCACCTGACAACTGCGGCATTTCTCGGGTGATTGAAAGTCCTCCTCACCCTACAAACGCCCGGGAAGCGAACGCGTGCGACAGAAAAGCCCCGTATACTTTCAGCTACGGCAACAAGAGCGCACGACCGGTGTAACACTCGAGAATCCAGAGGGGAAATGCAATATAGCGACGCTGGGTGTTTTCTAAAAGTTAAAGTACGACTCCTGTGGTGTTTGTAAATGCAAAAGTTAGAAGTTGAAGTTGAACGCGGGACAGTTTCGCCTGTTCAAAAAAAGCCGACTCAAAAAAAAGTGCTGGAGTTCAGATGCTGTGTGTCATTCCCGTTTGGTTTCTTGGGTAAAAAGGTGTCCCTCTTCAGAAATGAGCTCAGCAGAGACTGAGAGTAATCTTGGGCTGGAGAGAGTGTAGTGCTGTACTCCTCCCCCTGATCTCTGACTGACTATAGAGATGAAAGGGAAGCCGCCGCTTTGATTGACACCTCACACACACACATGCATTGACTGACACTCCTGAGGAAAGTAAAGGGGGATTTTATACATTTCTTCCAACAAATGGACAGAGAGCGGAAAATGTAGAGGTAGGAGACACCAGTACTGTTCTCCGATTCATTTTTGGGGTCTGTTGGAAACGAAAACAGTGTCGTAACACCGTCACTTTAACCAATTAGAAATGAGCTTCAGGAGTGAAATCACTATCATGCATTATCTGCGTAAAATACAGGATTTACAGGACAAATCTGAAGTGATTTGGGGACATATTAAGGAATGCTGAATAACAGAACTAGCTTTGTCTGAACGAGCAAGTTCTTTTGCTTAAACTGACAAAAATATTAAATTAAGTTTTACATATTACTGTTTAAAAAATCAGAAATATCATGGCAGACCACATTAGGGTTGAAACTGCTTCCAACGTACTTCCACTGGAACAACAAATATTGCAATATTTCTTTTATGATTTTAGATATGTTTTATGTATTTATATTTTTTGTCCACGTTTTAATTACCATCTTTGAATTGATTAAATTGAGAGGTGGGAATGGTGATGGTGGATGGCACAATTATAATATAATATAATAATCTTTTGAACAACAAAAATGTACATTGTTTACATTGTTTGTAAATTGTTTCGTTTTTTCTATTACGGTTACCTGTAGTAAATAGTGTAAACAGCACCGTATGTGCTTGTTTCAGTAGTGAATTAATAAACTATCATAGTAGAAAAACATAGCATAATAAATAATAGAACAGAAATTAAACATACAAAAGAAAACAAAAAAGACAAATATTAAAATGCCAGTGTGGACAGAAAAAACCCTACTACGAGCTTAATCGTTGATCTGCATTACGTTGCAAAGGGTGACATCAAAGATGCAAAATGTAAATGCATGAATCGTATTTAATGCAGCTGTATAATGGAAGACGAGATTCCGTTTGCAAAGATCTAGGAAGTTGTTTTCATCCTCATGTTTTTCATCTTAGTCATCTTATTAGTCCATCGTTTCATGCATATTGCTCTATTTAATGAATACTTGATGTTGACCTGAATGATTCTTTTGTTCTCAAGGTAATCTAAATTTAAATGTTTAATATAATTAAGCTTATTTATAAAACATACACTGTTTAATCACCCAGTGTTTGATATACCACGTTTTTGTATTGCTTATGTAATTCCACTTGATCTTAGAGGTCACATTTGAACTCATATATTTTACACGTTACGAATTATATATATATATATATATACATACCATGCCCTGAAATTTGACGAGGAATGTAATGTCATTTTAATAATCACTAAAGAATAATCAATTAAACAATTTCTCCCGTAAAGTACCTCAAAAATGTAGATATATTATTAGCAGGATTTAATTGAAAACACAAGTTTTAATTAAACTATTTTAGTCAAATTATCACACGAAGCAGATCTTATGAAATCGTTACGATAAATCAAGCATAAATGTAAGCAACTCCAAAATCTGCTGGTAAGATTTAAATATACAAAACCAGCTAAATTCAAGAAGCCCTCCCTCAGTGTATCAGAAAACAAGAAGGGGGAAGAAAAACATTGGGAAGTGTTTCTGCGGCTTGCGTGAGAATAAGTTTGGAGTAGGAGGCAGATCTTTATAAAGCAGGCGGAGGTGGGGTCAGTGGGCGGAGCCGTGGCTGCCTTTGATCTGGCGGCGGCGGCCTCTTTCATCCCCTGCCTTTGTATGACCATATATGGCGTGAGGATGGAGACGGGCCAACATTTCCACGCGCGCCTTCATCCCAGCTGAGAGGGAAAGCGACGGTTCTCTTCCGGGTAAAGGAGACACAGCGAGAAAGATCAAAGGCTTTGGATTTGGAACCCGAATGTGGATTCAAAAGAGAGGGAGAGAGAGAGAGAGAGAGGGACGGGACTGGCCGCATTCCAGAGTGTAGCGGAAAACTGAGCCTTAAACACACACACACTCGCACATTCACTTACTGAGACTGAGACTGGCTCCTGGGATAACAATCGAACCTTTCAGGTTTAAAATGAAATGTATGCATAGCAGGTCTGATGTGTTGTTATTGTAAACCGTGTGGATTTATTTTAATGCATGGTTATTTAAATGTAAGGCTCCATATGAAATACATCA
Organism: Labeo catla; assembly: GCA_012976165.1. Classification (NCBI taxonomy): domain Eukaryota; kingdom Metazoa; phylum Chordata; class Actinopteri; order Cypriniformes; family Cyprinidae; genus Labeo; species Labeo catla. The sequence goes on along the minus strand of VONZ01000056.1, from coordinate 295,125 downwards.
AGGCATGCCTTAGCTCTGAGCCAGCTAAATCAAAACATTTATTATTTAAAATCACAGATTCTGGACGATTATTAAATGCGTCTGCATTGACAAGATTTTTAATTTAGGAAAATAAATAAATATTGTTTTAGGAGCAGAAAATAATGGGATTAATTCATTTTTAAAGGCACTGGACACAATGCATGCTCAAAGTCTGTCCTCATTGGCAAATCTAAAGATTGATTATAAGCACATATACTGATAAAATGTATACTATTAATGCACCGTTGCTTCGAATAAAAAAAGCCAAATAAACAACTGTGAATAAATAGGGAATATGAAATAAACAAAGGCTGCCAGAATGTTAAAAAAAAGCTGCTTTTCGAACTACACATACAGAGATTAAGATTTTTAATGTTTTTAAAGAAGTCTCTTCTGCTCACCAAGCCTGCATTTATTTGATTCAAAGTACAGAAAAACAGTAACATTTTGAAACATTTTTACTGTTTAAAATAACAAATTTCTATTGTAATATATTTTACAATGTAATTTATTCCTGTGATTTCAAAGCTGAATTTTTAGCATCATTACTCCACTCATATGGTCTTTTAGAAATCATTCTAATATTGTGATTTGCTGCTCAAAAACATGTATTATTATCCTTATGTTGAAAACAGCTGAGTAGAGTTTTTCAGGTTTGTCTGATGAATAGTAAGTTCTAAAATATATATATATATATATAATGACTCCAAGCTTTTGAAAGGTATAGTGTATAATGTTACAAAAGCTTTTTATTTCAGATAAATGCGGATCTTTCTATTCATCAAAGAATACTGAAGAAAATGTACTCAACTGTTTTAAATATTGATAATATTAATAATAATAAATGTTTCTTGAACAGCAAATCAGCATTTTAGAATGATTTCTGAAGGATCAATAGATTGGAGAAAATTCAGATCTGATCACAGAAATATATTACATTTTAAAATATAATCAAATAGAAAATAATAATTTAAAATAATAAAAATATTTTACAATTTTACTGTTTGGATCATATAAATGCAGGCTTTGTGAGCAGAAGAGACTTCTTTAAAAACATAAATCTTACTGTTCAAAAACTTTTGACTGGTAGTGTATGTAAAAATAAAATAAATATATATAAACGTAAAATATTACAAAAATAAAATATGACAAAAACCCAAAAATTAACATGATTTTTAACTTTAAATCCATAAATTATTGGTATTTAATAGTAAAAATGTGGGCATGTAAAAACAACATGCCGTAATTCTTTCATCAATACTGGCAAATCACAGGCTAGAGATACACATACTGTTAAATAATTATTTTAAATAAATGTATCTGATAACAGTAACATTTTAAATGTAAGTATTAATGCAATGTAGTTAAATCTCTTTGTATGGGAAACCAGCTCTGTTAGTAACAGTCAGAATAAAAATCCAGGTTCAACATATTTCCCAACATGCCTGATATGACCTGATTGTAAGGACAAGACTTCAGAGGTAAACGTACACTGCTTATACATTATACATTTAAGAGCTGGACCTTGCGTCATCCCTGAACATTAGACTATTAGCAAATGTAATTTAACATAAACATCTAAACCACGTACACCAGTCATTGAATGCACAGCTCTTGCTTAGTATTTTTCTTTTACAGTAAGTAGGCACAATAATTGCCTTTTTTCTTTTTTCTTCAAAAAAAGAGAAATATCGTGAACGAGAAGATCATTTGCATTTCTGTCTTAATGAGTTTGCAGAAGTGACCCCTCTGGATCAAACATGAAAAGGAACGCGTCCTGCTGTGTCCTGACCTGAATTTAGTTGTCTCTCACTCTTCTGCTGCATATTGAATGTTATATAACCTTGAAGGACCAGGAATGTATCCATAACACAGCATAATTTATCAGTGTGCTGCTAATCTAGAGGAGAATTAGACTGTTGGTTTCGGAGGAGAAATTCAGAAAAGATTGCCCTCTTGCTGTGACGCTCATGCATGCATTGCTATTGATCAGGATGTGTGGATTAATAATTTGGTTCAACTGTAATCTGAAGTGGGAATGACCTATAAAGTGGAAGGAAAACCGCTGATTTGCCCTTTAAAAAATTAATACTGTTTCAATATGATACTGACTCAGGGTCATTCAAAGCATATACATAATCATAATTATTACTTATTCTGTAGTATATCCTATGAGAAAAAAAAATGCAAGGGGGGATGTGATTTTAACCATCAGGAATTGGTTGGATAATGATAAATCTGCATGTTGTTTCTCCCTCGGCAGCCGTTACTGTATATCAAATAAAAGCTGAAAGATTTTTTGCAAGCAACATAAATCAAATAAAGTATTTCATTATAATTAAATAGATGTTTTTCTAGTACACTTTTTTTTAGATGTTTTGACAAAGGAATTGGAATTGGGCATGTTCTTTTGGCGTGTCATCAGCCAATTTGCCTTGTCATGACGTCATCTGCGGCTCGGATGGTTGAAAAATAAAATGTTTGTGAATCTGAGTGCTCATAAGTAATGACAGCAGGATGCAAGTCGAGGACTTCAAGGGTGGCATTACGTAGGTATTACTGACATTCTTGCGTCAGAGGCGGAGCAAGTTATTATTCTGATAAAATATCAGACAAACATTTTATCTTTTGAAATAACGTGCACATATGAATCATTCAAAACAAGACCAAAAAACATGTACTAAAGTAATAGTTTGTCCAGAAATTAAAAATTGCAATCATTTACTAACCCTCAGGCCACCCAAGATGTAGATGAGTTTGTTTCCTCAGAGCAGATTTGGAGAAACTCAGCATTACATCACTTGCTCACCAATGGATCATTTGCAGTGAATGGGTGCCGTCAAAATGAGAGTCCTAACAGCTGATACATCACAAAGTAATCCACACGACTCCAGTACATTAATAAAAATCTGCATGTTTGTAAGAAACAAATGCATCAAGACATTTTTCACTTCAAAACGCTGCTTCCTGCTAAAATACTCTATGCATAATGTTGCTTTCTCCAGTGAAAAAGTCACCTTGTCTGAATCAGGAGAGAAAAATGCACATATCAAGCACTGTTTACAAGCAAAAACAGCTAAAAACAAATGAGTTGGTGGATTTTGATGTGAGAGGATAACAGGAGAATTTTTAAATGAAGGAAGCATTATTATGAATTATATTATTATTTGGTCAGAAGTGATAGTTTAAAGTTAAAACGCCTTAATAATGGATTTGTTTCTTACAAATATGCAGTTTTTCACTCCCTGAGAAGTTAACTGATGGACTAGTGTGGATTACTTGTGGACTATTGTGATGTTTTTATCAGCTGTTTGGACTCTCATTCTGACGGCAAAACTTAATTTTTGATTAGCAATATGCATTGCTAAGAACTTAATTTAACTTTAAAGGTGATTTTCTCAATATTTAGATTTTTTTGCACCCTCAGATTCCAGATTTTCAAATACTTGTATCTCTGAATCAAAGGAAAGCTTATTTATTCAGTGCTCAGATGATTTATAAATCACGTTTTCAAACAACTGACCCTTATGACTGGTTTTGTGGTCCAGGGTCATATTTCTCTAAATCTGTCCCGATGAACAAACAAACTCATTTACATCTTGGATGGCCTGAGGGTGAGTAAACATTCATCAAATATTAATTTCAGGGTGAACTCTTCCGTTAACACACGTTCCTGGTCTTTTTGTGAACGAGGAAAAGTAAATAGGGTCAATTTCAATTTCATGTTGATGTAAAACTGGCCATTTCGAGTGCAATTACCTTGATACAGAACCACGATTTCAAGAACGACAGACACAATTACAGTACAATACAGCAAAATGAAACCTCACCCTCTGCTCTCCACGATAAAGCTGGCAGATGATCCAGCGGTTCTTCCACCTGCTTCAGTTCTGACAACCCCCCCAATTGAAAATTATAGCTGTGAAGCTCCAAGTCACCGCCTAATAAACGACAGGAAACAAACATCACATTAAGATGAAAAGAGCATACAATTAAAGTTGAGAGGGGGAAAAGAAAGCCATTTATCAGTCAAAAAAAGCCGAGTTAGAGAGGTGGGTGAGGTCTGAGGCGAGAGATGATTTTTGCTACTCTTTTATTGGTGGGAACACAGGTGATGTTCAGAGGAAGGGAAAGTGTCTGGAGGGGATGAGCTGAGCGTTCAGCCCCACTTCTGTCCTGTGATCTGCTGATTTATAACACGGCGAGAAGCAGACATACTGTTATTAAAATAAAATCATATTCTGGATGGAGCTGGGGAGGGGAAAGGGCCCAACAGGGGAAATTTGTTATGCTGGGTTATTGAGTTTGGAGCCCTCGCACTTACACAAATTCACTCTTGGCAGGCGTAATACACTAAAGCTTGTCAAAACACATAATAAAACATAATAAAAATTAAAAGACTTACAAACAATATGTGCATAACAGTTAAGGATTACACAGAATATCTTTACATCGTATTTTTCATGTCAGGTGAAAAATACAGTATTGTATTTTTTGTAAGTTGTAAGTTGTTTAGTTTTTTAACAGAATTTAATACTTATAATTAAATAATTCATGCTGCAGTTTTTATATTTTATGTTTTATTGTAGTAGATGTTATAGTTTTGCTGTTTTTGTGTTTATATATAGTAAGGATGGATTAATTTGATCAAAAGTGACAATAAAGACATTTACAATGCTCTAAAAATATTTCTAATAAATGCTGTTGTTTTGAACCTTCAAAGAATCTAAAAAAACATCATGGTTTCCACAAAAATATTAATGTTTCAGGAGCAGTAAATCAGCATATTAGAATGATTTCTGAAGGATCATGTGACACTGAAGACTGGAGTAATGATGCTGAAAATTCAGCTTTGCATCACAGGAATAAATTACATTTTAAAACATATTGTATACATACATACTGTATTTTTAGACTTAAAAAATGCTTCCTCAGCGAACGTAAGACAGTTCTTTCAAAAACAATGAAAAAATCCTACCGACCCCAAACTTTTCAAAGGTATATTGCAGAATATATGTTGCTAGAATGTGAACTTGTGGCTTACGAGTCAAACTATTTAATATTGCGGGAGCCGACACGTTGAGGCAACCCCTGTGCAATTTCCACAGCCCGTGTTTGGCTTCAGAGAGGAAGTCCACCGGCAGCCCAGAATGCTGGATCTGTCTTTTCATCCTGCCGCGTTATTGAAGAACACATTGAGCTTGCGTCAGGGCCTGCTGTGAAGGTGTCAAAGGTCATGGCCACCCTACCGAGCGGTCACAGTGCCCCAGTCCCATCTGTAATCAAACACACACACACACACACATCTTTCAGACAGGTCATCTCCACCACCAGATCAAATAAGACCCGTCAGTGTCAATATCTCGTCACATTTACAATGAGCAGGAAACCATAAACAGACACATCAACACTCTAGTACTACTGTTTATAGCATGCTCACATAGGCAGATATTAATATTAATGTGATTAAAGGAATAGTTTACCCATAAATGAAAATTCTGTTACTATTTACTCAACCTCATGTCATTTCAAACCTATATGTGACCCTGGACCACAAAAGCCAAAATTATTGTCAAAATTATTGATTTTTCTTTTATGCCAAAAATCATTAGGATATTAAATAAAGATCATATTCCATTAAGATATCTACCATAAATATATCAAAACTTAAGTTTTGATTAGTAATATGCATTGCTAAGAACTTCATTTGGACACATTTAAAGGCGATTTTCTCAATATTTTGATTTTTTGCACCCTCAGATTCCAGATTTTTTGAAAATATTGTATAGCTTATATATTCAGCTTTCAGATGATGTGTAAATCTCAATTTCAAAAAACTAACCCTTATGACTGCTTTTGTGGTCCAGGGTCACATGTGACTTTTCTTCGTCTGCAGAACATAAATGGAAAACAGTGGCTTTCGAAGTTGTTTTAGATTCTGTTGAATTTTCTTTGCATGAAAACTCAGTTCATTATATGGAGTTTTAGCATTTTATTTTCATGTAAATATTTAAAGTGGAGTTTCTATAATCAAAAGTTTGGCTATATGTGAGACTAACCCTACTTTTGTCCCAGAGGGATTTCCCAGACACACTCAGTCATTTTTGATCTTTAGGTAGGCAACTTGACTGAGTGCTTTTTGGGTTAAAAGACCCTGTTCAAACAACTCTGAGACGACATGAGCAGAAAAAAACATGATAATCTCTGTTAGCAAGTGTCTGGTGTAAAAGACACTCATAAAAAAACATAATCCAAAGTGCTGAAGTCATAGAAGAGAGGTATAATCATATAAATGTGCTCTGTACATTGTTTGCAATGAGGAAAGAGATTACTCCACTTTGTCTACTTATTGTCTAGTTCACTACCAGGAAATCAATGGGGTTTTTTTTAAATCAATACTTACATTCAGCAAGAACGCATGAAATTGCTCAAAAGGGACCTTTATAATGTTACAAAAGATTCCTATTTCAAATAAATGCCATTTTTTGACCTCAAAACTCCTAAATGTTATTATTATTATTAGTTTTTTAATATAAGCAGTGCAACTGTTTTCAACATTGATAATAATAAGAAATGTTTTTTTGAGCAGCAAATCAGCATATTAGAATGATTTTTGAAGGATCATGGGACACTGAAGACTGGAGGAATGATGCTGAAAATTCACAAGAATAAATTACATTTTAAAAAACATTAAAATAGAAAACAGTTCATTTCACCCTGGACCCTGGATCACAAAACCAGTCTTAAGTAGCACGGGTATATGTGTAGCAATAGCCAAAAATACATTGTGTGGGTCAAAAGTATCAATTTTACTTTTATGGCAAAAATCATTAGGATATTAAGTAAAGATCATGTTCCATGAAAATATTTTCCTACCATAAATATATCAATATATCACTTAATTTTTGATTAGTAATATGCACTGAATGATTTTCTCTATATTTTGATAGTTGTATCCCGGCCAAATACCGTCCTATTCTAACAAACCATTCGTTGATGGAAATCTTCTTTATTCAGCTTTCAGATGATGCATAAATCTCAAGTTTAAAAAATTGACCCTTAAGACTGGTTTTGTGGTCCAGGGTCACAATATGTTTCTTAAAGCCGTACGTCCTGTGCCAAATTAGCATTTTTCATAACTGTGAAATTCTAATCTTCTTTGTCATGGTGAAGTTCTGTGCAAATGTACAGTCTAGTGTTTGACCCCACCCTCCAACCCCCCCTGGCCCCACCTCTTAGATTAGGCCCCTCCCCTTTACTCCCTGTCTAGTCATTACTTACCTAACCATCTGTCTGTTTAATCCCTATCATCAATGGCCAAGGGAATAGAGAAATCAAAGACTCCTTTCATGATTTCACACAACACCACGGCATAGGCTGAGCGGGGTTCTGTAAATATTTGCTGCCTTTCATTTGACGATGAATCGTTTCTTCGACAAGAGGATTCGTGGGTAAACAGGGAGCATTTCTGGAGGACCCCGTGGCCCCGGCGAGTTTGTTTACAGTGTTTTTGCTAGCGTGCGTGCACTCGATGTCCTTCCTGTTTCCCATGGGCTTCTGTTCTATCTCATCACTCGGCCTTCCTCTTTCTCTATCTCCTCCTCATCGACCAGTCGTCCTTCCTCCCATCCCGTCTCAGCACCTCTCGCATCTCCCATGTGCTGTGTCCTTGCTTTGATTTCTCGCCTCAGTGCCATAAACATTCCTCCCCAGTGGTCTCCTTCAATTTCTTCATCTTTTGAGCATTTAGTAAACGGCATGACTTTGATAAAGCGTGTCTGGAGAAAACTGATTCAACTGCAGACAGCGCTGTGTTGGAAAATATTTGCACCCTTACAAACACGCAAACATCGGTTTATCCCAAGATACTGATTTAGCATCGGTGTTTGTTGACGATGATCACCCAACATGGAAGTATCACATGTTGTGCCCGTAAGAAATACCCAGATATGAAATACATATACAATACAGATATTTATTTTCCATGTGCCTTTTTTACTGACTTTCATCTAATTTTAAATTAAATTTATATTTAAATTATATAAAATATATATATAAAACAGATAACTCAGTTTTTTAACATTTTCCAAAACCATGTTTTTTTATGTTATCATGTTTATATATATATATATATATATATATACAAAAATACAGAAAAAACAGTAATATTTTAAAATATTATTGAAATTTTAAATAATGGTTTTCTATTTTAATATGTTTTAAAATGTAATTTATTCCTGTGATGCAAAGCTGAATTTCCATCAGCCATTACTCCAGTCACATGATCCTTCAGAAATCATTCAAATATGCTGATTTATTATCCATGTTGGAAACTTGCGCAGTTAAATTTTTTCTTTTTGCAACCTGTGATATTTTTTCAGGATTCTTTGATGAATAAAAAGTTTAAAAAGAACAGCATTTATTTAAAATAAAACTATTTTGTAACAATATACACTATACAATGTTTGGGCTCAGTATTTTTTTCCTGTCTTCTTTTGAAAGAAATTAATACATAATTTCTAAATTGATAAAAAGTGATATTATACATATATATATATATTAGATATTATATATACTTATCAGTGTTATTATATATATATAATGATATTATCTATATTTTATATATCTTTATATAGATATACATATAAATTACAGTTTAAATTTATTTACAATTTATAATTAATAAATAAATAGAAAACATTTACAATAAATTAGGAATCTAGAAAAGATCATTGGTCTAAAATCTGTCTGCACAATTGTTCACAATATATAACTCATTATGGTTCTTACATATAACAAAGTTATCATTTTAAGATTTAGATGAATAGTGGGAGGCAGACAAATTAAGGTCAATATGAAAGTTAATATTTAGCTACATTTGGGAGTTTAAAATGTGATGTCAGTTTACCTGAATTCTGATTCAGTGTCTTAACTGAAGTGGTTCCCATTGCTAACAGACCACTGAAGAAACCAATAGACCCATCGGAGGAGCTTCTATACCCCTGTGCACATCAGACTCCATTGCCATCTGACACAGGATCATCGGCACTGATACGCTCGGCCCCTAAAGGGATCGTGGCGAGCTAGTGGATTGGATCCCAGGGGTGACCAAAATGAAGCCCTAATCCAACCTCATCCACACACAGCGCAATTTTGCTGTCTGTTCAGCTCCACTGTGTTGTTTGTTGAAATAAACCACAGCTCGCTTTCTTTCCTCCATGATCCAGAGAGCCACCTATGAAAGAGATTTAAAAAATGTCAGCTCACACAATTTTGGACACTGTAATGAAAATTACTTGTGCATTGTAATCTACTAATTTAAGTTAATGATCTTCACCTAATAAACAAGCACATTTTATTGTAGCTCAAACAGTAGAGCATAGTGCAAGTTATGCCAAAGTCATGGGTTTGATTCCAAGGGAAAGCAAGAACTGGGAAAAAGTGTAATTTGAATGCAATGTAAGTAACAGTACATAAAATAGTTTTCTTAAACATGCCTGAAGATTTCAACAAAGAGGATGGAGTTGACCCTTCGCAAAAACCCACCCTCCCTACTGTTGCTATGTCCGACAAACAATGCCGCTCTGACAGTGCACTTCATGTTCTCACGCAGTGAAAATTACATTTTAGAACAAAGAGGAAACTGACAACACACCAACAGACAAGAAAAAGCAGGTTACTTCTGGTATGAAACAACGTCTCAGCTTTAAAATGTACAATAAATGTCATCTTTAATGTATTGTGACAGATCTCTTTATCGCTTTTTAGGCTATGTAGGCAATTAAAGGCTTATTAATATGATTTATATGGTTTATTCGTGAATGTGCGACTAATAGTCGACTAATGCTTAAAATGAACGACTACTAGTCGACCAGAAAAATTTTTAGTCGAGGGCAGCCCTAATTTTTTGCTATGGATGTCTTCACTACCTTTCTGGGCCTTGAATGTGTCAGTTGCATTGCTGTCTATCCAGGGTCAGAAAGCTCTCGGATTTCATCAAAAATATCTTAATTTGTGTTCCTAAGATTAACGAAGGTCCTATGGGTATGGAACAACATGAGGGTGGACAGTGATAGGAATAACAGCGTTATAAATAAGCGCAGTTACTAACGGCATTACTTTATTCAGTAACAAGTAATCAATCAAATTACTGTTTCCACATTACAACGCTGTTACAGTTACCGCCAATAAAATGCAGCGTTACTATAATTTTTGCGTTACATTCTTCTTCTGAGGTAAACTGTTCATTCCTCTCAACACGCCTATTCCAGAATCGAAAAGTAGGTGAACTTGATGAATGTTCATGTTTGTTTATGGAGGTGATGTGGGTGTTTACCTACATGTCCACACATCTCACATGGATGTTTAAAATTTGAAAATTGGAGCCACTCATGTGCGTGATTACATTAGAAATGAGTTTAGGCGGTAAAAACTGGAGCTCGCGTTGGTATCATATAGATAACTTCATCAGAGAATATTTGTTTTCGACGTGGCTTACATTTTAATCTTTTATTTAAAAGTAGACATTTCAAGCTTTCTATACATATATTTCTCATGTCTGTGAGGCAGGTATTCACAGAGATTCGGGTTGTTTTATTTACGTGTCTGTGAAGAGAGGAGATGGAGACAGACACAGCAAAAGCGCACCCTGTTTATTTTATTTATTTTACAAAAGCACATTGTTTTGTTGATATTATGATGTTTTCGGGTTGAAGCGGCCCAATAACACGATACTTAGCCCCTGGAAAGTGTCTCTCACATTGTCCCACAGCACATTAAAATAGTGTCGATTAGTGTGCAATATTTAATATTGGGAGAATTCAAGTTATTTGACATTTTTGAACTTATTTGAAAGTAACACAATAGTTACTTTCCCTGGTAATTAGTTACTTTTATAATGATGTAATTCAGTTACTATTTGTGAGAAGTAACTATAACTACTTTTTTAAAGTAATGACAGGATTTTCATTTTGGGGTGAACTATCCCTTTAATGTGTTTACATGACCTTAAAGTGACAGTTCACCTAAAAATGAAAATTCTGTTATCATTTACTCACCATCAAGCTGTTTTAAACCTGTATGAGTTTCCTATTTCTGTTGAGCACAAAAGAAAGTATCCTAAAGACAGTAATCTGCACTCTTTAAAATATCTTCTTTTGTGTTCAACCGCTGAAAGAAACTCATACAGGTTTGAAACAGCTTGAGGGTGAGTAAATGATGACAGAATTGAATTTTTGGGTGAGCTGTTTCTTTAAATGGTTATTAAACTGGTGTAAGACACGACAGTGTGCTCTGTTCACCTCTACCCAAGTGAACTACACCGTATGACCCTGTCGAAAACACATTTGCACGATGATGGATAGCATCATAAATCACATTACGGGAATCTTCCTCTAATCTGAATATTCCAGGACTTTTCCCCCCGTTTTTAACGAGGGTACAGTGTGTATTCTGGGAGGATGAGTGTCTGGCTGATGGTGGTGATTTGTTGGAAGGCTCCATTGTCCCGTGTTAATGATGTCCCTTTGTGAGAGACGGGGATGAGGGCTGAAGACGTTGCCCGTGGTAAGGGAGCGGGCGGCTGAGGGTCTTAGTGTGACTGGCAGCTGGAATAATCCTCCCTTTGTACCCTCTGAGGGGCTCGACGAGTGTGCCCCATCGCTTCAGACCAGCCAGATGGAATCACAGAGAGCGGGAGCGAGCGAGCGACAGAAAGTATTCAAAGCCACACAAAAGCCTTCAGGCCAGACCACATTTAGCTTATCTTAGGTTTGGTTTTCGAGTGGCGAGGCGCTCGAAGCCTTCGGTCGCATACGGGAGCGGCACGGCCGGCCCAAAGCGTGGCAGAGAGCTCTTTGATTGGAGCGTGTCTCTTTGTGGTTCGGCTCGGAAAAGCGGCCTTTAGTAAACCTGCGGTAACTCGGAGCGTCCAACACACTTTATTTATTTACGCTGCAGGCCTCGGAATGATATACAAGTGTGTTTTACAAGTTATATAAGAGTTGCTCTCTTTGAGTTCGGTTGACATGGATTCTGCCCAGTTGTGCTTGGCTCGGTCACGCGATGCGGTTCTTTCCCAGCAGTCTGTGCCGTTACGGCTCGAGAATGTCAAAGGCGAGCCTTCGGCGATGACGCGACGGCAATCGCGCATTCTGTCGGCGGTTTCGGGCACCGTTAGATCTGAGGGATCACAATTGTTTGCGCACGGCAAGCAGTCTATCTTGATGTTCGTGTTTAGATTGCAAGTGAAACCCTTAAAACTCCTAAAACATATTATGATCCCCTGAAACCAAAATGTAGATGGCAGTTCTTTGATTTCCAGTGAATGAGCCTCCTCACTCCGAACTTCAAATGAGACATTAAGCAAAGGGATTTGATGTGAAACAAACTCCATTGATCTTCTAGCTTTCTTCTTAATTTTTGACGAAACTGTTGGATTAACACCAAAAAACTTTTCGAAAGCCTTCAAAACAGTCATTAATTCCGGCTCGGTAAATCCAGTTCCTGTGCCGAATGCTTTTCAATGCGGCGGAATCCCCTCAACTCAAACATAATTTTCCAAAACGTTTAGCTACGCGAGTCCCTCGCAAGCGAGCTAATCGTTTGCTCAAACGACAGATGGGAGCGATTATATGTTTAGAATCAAACACGTAAACAAAAACGAACGCTAATATCACGGAACAAGTGTGCGAAACGTCAACACGTCCGTGCGTTTTAGCATAATCTCACCAAATCGGAGAGAATCTGCATATTTTGTGTACGGCAACAGACCGTCCGAGTCGTGAATAGCGGTTTGGGCTATGAATCTATTGCCTGTTGAATAAATTGGCCAGAGAGAAAGAAAATAAGGGTTGAGAGATGTCTTGCTTGAGTGTACAAATCCCACTGAAGGGGCAACAGTAGCTTTGAAATGAGACTCAATTCTTTGTGAGTGACTGCGCGTGTGTGTGTACGTGTGTTTTGCACATGTATAATGAAAAGCGGTTAGTGAGTGGACCATATCCTTTGCCCTGAGTGGCTCTGGCTCAGGCTCTCTTAATTTAAGAGGGGATTAGGCTTGTGGAAGAACACTACACCCTCCCTCTCTAATTGGAGACGGCTAATAGCTGGACTCCTTGAAAACTGAGCCTTTTATCTTCCCGAGCTGAAACGGACTTAAAACATAGAAAGAATTACAATATATCCATCCGAGCATCACCCATGATTTCGCTGGCTGAGCTCCTAAGCACCCGGCGTAGCCTCTCGCTGAATTCGTTTGAATGCACATTGACTCGTGATGATGTCAAAGACCCGGTGGGGCCATTGTGATGTCACCAGCACAAACGTGGTTGGCTTTATGGCAGCGGTTCACTATTAGCTGGCTTCAGAAGGTGAATTCTAACAAAAGTTTTTATTATGCATTGCACAGGCCCCAGAACAAGTACTAATTACTTATTTGTGGTTTTAAACCACAAAACATTAGTGGCCTTAAACCATGCATGAACACAGGTTCATTTAATGTAGACTACGTCATATTTTCTTACACATTGTGGAGGTTTTTGAGGATAAGGGCATGTCATGCATGTTGGCACCTGCTTAATTTCACTTTTTTTTTTTTTTTATTATTGCAACCTACTGAATGAAGCAATATATTTCTCAGAATTATTTGTGAAATAAATAAATGTATATCTTATATCTTATCTTACACATTTATAAATATATTTACATTTTTATTAATTTATCTTAATCAAACAATTACAGAAAATTATTATAGTGCTACTAGTTTTTCAAGCCATCAATTTTTTTTTGTTGATGATAAAATGACAGACAACTAAAATAATTTACATAATATTTTTTTTTTCATTATTTAGATTTTTTAAAATATAATTTATTTTGATTAAACATAAAAATAATAAATTCAAATAATTGTTTTTTATTTTATTTTGTTTAATTAATTGTTTTTAAACAATTAAAGAAAATTCTTATAGCGCTATTAGTTTTTCAGGAAATCAAAGTTCTTATAATATTTAAACAATTAAAGAAAATTATACTAGTAGTCTTTTAAGCAATTAAATTTTTTGTTGATGACAAAATGTCAGACAGCAACTAAATTAAGATAAATTTAAATAAAGATTTTTAAATGATTTATATATTTTTTTCATTTAAATATAATAAATAGTAAAATCAAATAACTGTTTTTTAATTTTATTTACATATAATTTTGTTGAATAAATTAATTAAATGTCACAATAAATTTCTCTTATCTTAATATTTAAACAATTAAAGAAAATTTTTCAAGCAATCAATTTTTTTGATCAAATGGCAGCAACTAAACTAAGATAAATTTAAATATCATTTTAATAAACTGAAATAAAGATAAAAACAAGAATAAATTCAAATAACTGTGTTTTATTTTATTTAATTAATTAAATGGTATATATATATATATATATATATATATATATAGATCATATTTTGTCAAATAACTTTTTAACTCATACGGACTACAGGCTGTCAAAAACAGATTGTGCTCAAACTAGTTTTGATGATGCAACATACTTCCAGATGGTGTAATTTATTATTATATTACAATCCAGTTCTTAGGCGTACATTTTTTAATCAGTTTTGGTTCATCAGTTGAAACTACTCAAACTTAGTTTGGACTTCTTCCTATAAACCCAAAAAAGTTTCATAAACAAAAGTGAAAGCAAATGTAACGAGATCATAAAAATTTCAAAATCAACTCTCAAAGTTTATTTACATCAGTATTCTTTGAAGTCCTGTCACAAGTTGCTCTGTCACCACTGGTTATGAATGCTGTCTTTAAATATGGTACTGATTCAACTCATGACAAATCAAAGGCCAACGAGATCATGGAGAAATCTGCGATATTCCTGCTGATGTTCTCTTTTAAACAGTCCTAGCAGTACAGCTTACATAAAACGTTGCAACCGAACTTTTTTTTCTCCAAACTTCTAGAATTCTATGTGAACTGTACAACGTCTTCGCGAGACTCTCCAAGGGCCGAGCACTTCAAAACTCTCCTCAGAAGCCTTGTAACAGGCCCAAACCAGCCTTAGAGAGCACACACAGAAAAGAGAAAGAGGAAAGAAAAAAGAAGCAAGATCTGCAAGAGCAAAAGAATCTCTAAGAAACTATAATTGAAAGAAAAGGCCAAAAACTCTGGGTTTTAAAGCAACGTCTGATCAGATGAAATAAGCGCTTGTTTTTTCCCCCTTTCCTTTTCCCTTTCTTGCAGCTTACTGAAATAAGGCATTTCTTTTTTCCATCTGATTGAATGTAAAACTAAAAGAGGACTAGAGGAAGCGAGACCAGCTTGTGTGTGCCCACTAGCTTTTAGTCCGTAGCCTAATGAGTTCCTGAGGGAAGGGGCGCTGTCAGTCATCCAGTGTTGCAGTCATCCCTTTTTTCATCTCCCACCAACTCTGTCTGTACCGCAGAACTGAGGGGCATGACATAATTAGAGATCACTAAGTTACCACAACTTTTTCCTTTTTTTTTTTAACATGCCTACATTAAACGTGGGGAAAAAGCGCTATGATTTGATCAGTTACGCGATGTCCAGAAAGTAAAAAAAAAGGAAATGTAGGTGTGCTGGTTTTATAGCGTAGGATCAGCATCCTTTTTAACCCCTAAAGGTCGTACGAACGCAAAAAGCCCGAGGGTGTGAAAGTGAGAGCACGAGAGATGAAAACAGGGATATTATGATGTTTTCATTTGTTGTACGCGAAAAAGGGTGGCAGTAAGCAGTGAGTAACAAACAGATGGGAGGAGTGCTGATTGATGGGTCACGCGAAACAAAAACAAGACAGGGATTTGGAAACATCTGCATGTGAATGGCGCTCGCTCGAATATGCCGTCGCTGAAGAACAGACGCCGGCAGAAGCTCGAAGTAATTGCCGATGAGCAGTATCAGAGAGAAAAGGCTCTAGCGGTGAAGACAAGAACACGTACAGCGCTCAAGAGGAGGTGTGCGAGACAACAGAGCTCATACATCACGTGTAGCGACTCGGGTTCATTAGAGGAAAATTCTGTCTTTATTTACTCGCGTTCGCCTTCTGTGGAACACAAAAGGGGAAATTTTTGAAAAGAGTTCATGAGAGGATGGGCAGAACAACTGAGGATTTGCTCTTTGAATTCATGAGTAGGAATTTGAATTAAATTAGCCTAACATTACTTTGAAATGGAATGACAGGAAAAGGAATTTATTCAATTTTGTGCTGCCTTCACATGTGAAACTGGTACCTCCAAGCTGGGCATTCAAGGAAACATAACACAAAAGAAGCCTTAACAAAATGAAATTGATATATTGTAAACTATGAACATATTTAATGTATTTGATTTATGTAAATGATTCATTTCTGTCACTTATATACACATGGCTCTATGATTTCCACAATGCGGACAGAATTGCAGAATCTAGTCATAAAAAATAAATTAACTGTAAAACACAGAATGTCATGGAGTTTGTCAAATTTTGGATGAATAAATCAAAAGTAGATCAGTTCATTTAAATCAGATCGCGGTATGGACTAGTGTCTGTGAATATAAAGCAAAAAAACATGTATGTTCTGCATATCTTTGTGTGAATGAATGATGCAGACGTGGTTTCGTTTACTACACATACCGAAGTGTGTGTGAAGCTCATCGTGTTTTCAGCATCTGTGGTCTGACTAAATGAGGACGTGAAGATATGAACATCGTCTCCAGAGCTGTTCTAAAAGTCACTTTATGAGCGTTTTACAGTTTGTTTTGAGACAAAACCTCTGTTATGTCATATACACGCACAAACAAAACTCTTCACGACAACCCGTCAAAATAAAAGTCCTGTTAAACTTGAAGAAATTGTGTCGGCGCCAATAGCCTTGTGGGCAGCACACCAATATGCGGTGATGTTGCGCTGTGGGCATCCCGATCTGTCCTATCCTAATAAAGGCAAAATGGCAAAAAAAAAAAACTTAAAAAAAAAAAAAAACTTGAAGAAATTGTGACAGAAATATATGACTTTTGAACAGTAGAATGTATGCCTTAACGTAACTGTTACTAATAATAAAATTACGTAACTGTTACTAATAATAAAATTACGTAACTGTTACTAATAATAAAATTATTATAATATTATTATTATATATTTTTAAAGGAATAATCACACAATTTTTCTTTTATGTTTTAACACCCGTTGTGCAGCACTTTGTTTGCCAAAAGAAATCGAAAGGGTTTAATTTTCATTGAATTACAAGAAAAAATAAATTAATGTTTTATGCCTTCATAAATTGCAAAATAAAAGTATTTTCATATGGGCATTCAAATGTCATTAAAAAAAAACTTTTAATAAATTGCCCTTAAATTGTGTAAATTTCATGATTTCATGACATGCTTTTTGATTTATAAACTTTAAACTTTAATTTATTTTTAAAGTCCATAAAAAAAAAAGGAAAAAAACAAATTTAGGAGAAAAATACAGTGGATTTCATAGGGCCCTATAGGTAACCTATCAAAACTAAATGTTTGTGTTAATCAGCTATCAGCTCATATAAAACATATTTCATAGGGGCCTAAAAATGTAATCTTTGTTAAACTTTTGACAAATTGCTATTAAATTGTTGAAGTGTCAATTCAACACATGCTTTTTGATTAATAAACTTTAATTTAAGTATTACATTGGAGTCCAGAAAAATAAAAATAGGGAAAAAAATGGAATCCAGAAAAATTAAAGTACGGAAAAAGACGGAATTTGTAAAAAAGTAAAACAGAATTTCAGAAAAAATAAAACGGATTTCATAGGGCCCTAGAAAAAGGTGAAAGTCTAATGATGTTTATCAATTGTTCCACACTTTGATGCTTGAAAAACGATTGAATTACATTATGTCAAACTGAACTTGCAAAATCATAAATTATAATTCCCTACAGAGTAGACTTATTTTTCAGCTGAACTCTATGTAGGTTATAGATATATTACTTGATTATAACTATATTATACAACAGTGTTTCAACTTTCCACTTTCCAACATCACACTTTTCCCACTCAATTATCCCATTAAGTAGAGTATTTCCAACTCCGACTGATGGGCACATTTATTCAAAGATATTCAACAATTTCTGGGAAATGAAGTGTTTTTCCACCCTGGACCAAAAAAAACAAGTTAAGGTTAAAGGTTTGTCTTGACAAACTTTGCTCTTTTAGTTAAAAAAGTATACTTTTTTTTTTTATTTTAATGATCTTTTCTGTCATGCAGTAAAAACAAACAAACAAATATTTTTTTTTATCTATATCTTTTTTTTTCATCTACACTCTATAGAGTCTTCTAAAGTCTTTTGTGTGAGGAACAGATCTAACAGTCCCTATTTACTAGTAATCTTCTCTTAAAACTCTTAAAATATTATTCACAATTGCATTAGAATTTTTAAGTATAACATCATAGAAAAAAAGACCTGCATGAACATTCTTCAAAGATTCTCCTTTTGTGTTCCATAGGGACAAAATACAGCAACACAAGGGTTTAGGATGGCATGATAGTGAGAAAACAATGAGAGAATTTTGTGTGAGCTGTTCAAATTAAACTGCTGAGCAAAAAAACATAACACCATTGAAAAAGGAAATCCATTTGCGACTGCACAATGAATACGCTGGTCATAAAGAGAACCGAAAATGGCATGTTTACCCTTGCAAATATTCAAATTTTAAAGCCAGGCGCCTCTTTGTGATACTATCACGTCATCCCATGCATGCGGAATTTATATCAACCTCGTTTTTGACCAAACACACACCGTCCCCATTAAGAAGGAAACCCACAGCTTTGGGTTAATTACCCCACTGTCTCCCCACAATGCAAAGGCTGCGATGATCATTTTCGTCTCTGGTGAAACTCACTGGGCGCTCTGGCAGCCAGGCCACGGCCGTGCCAACAGGGAGGAGTGTGCCAGCCTGTGAAAGGGTTGAGTGCGGTTGACCCCCATGGGTTGTGTGGGCATTGGACGCAGATCAAAGGCTTGGAGCAGCGGAGAGGGGAGGAGGTGAACAGCTATGGTGAGGGTGGGAGATGTGCCAAGTCGGATTTGCATCCCTGGAGACACAGAGAGGTGTGAGACAGAGAGAGGCAGACAGACAGAGAGAGATACAGGATTTCCATCTCCCTCATTATTTGCTTGCTCATGATAAACCCAACGATGCAATGTGAAAGGTGTCATGGTTTATTTGAATAAGAAGCGGTCGAGTCAGGTTATACTAGCACGCTCAAAGCCGTCTACACTTCCCAAATGTCCAAACTGTTATATAAAATCAATGTAGGACGTATTGGAAAATATTAAAAATGCCTAATCTGCCTTGTATAACCACCTCTTGCTCAGCAGCAATCTGGACAGAAACTTTTGCTTAGGTCTCCTGTTTCTCAGTTTTGTTTCTTTTTCGCTCTTTTTCTCTTTATGGAAGCCTGTTTTTGCTACTAAGTAAAAAAATAAAAAAGATAAAGATATAAAAAGAATAAAAAGATACTTTTTATTTCACAGTTCTGACTTTTTTTCTCAGAATTGCAGGTTTATATCTCTCAATTCTTATTTTATAACACGCAAACCACTAGTTAAGTCAGAATTGTTAGTCCTTTTTCCCCTCAACTTTTAGTTTATATCTCACAATTCTGAAAAAAAAGTCAAAATTGTGTATTTTTATCTCACAATTCTGACTTTATTTCCCGCAATTGTGATATATATCATGCAATTCTGAGAAGAAAAAAAAATTGTGAGATTATATCTGACTGTTTGTTACAATATCTCGCAATTCTGACTTTATAACTTGCAATTGCAAATTTATATCATGCAATTCTGAGAAAAATCTCAGAATTCTGAGTTTATATCTCATAATTCTCACTTTATAACTTGCAATTGCGACTTTATATCATGCAATTCTGACTTTATAACTCACAACTGCGAGTTAACATCTCACTATTATGAGAAAAAAGTCAAAATTGTGAAACAAAAAGTTGCAAAACCTTTTTTTTAATTCAGTGACGGAAACGGGCTTCCATAAAAATTTTAGATTGTGCTCAAATTTAAGAGCATGCAAAAGTTTGCAATCAGATTTTAAATACAAACCAGTTTACCATAAAATATTTTACAATGAACAAATATTTATGACTTTTGAAAAAAAAAACCTTAAATGAATAAATAAATAGTGAATGATAAAATATAAAATGTCTAAAAAATGAAGGAAAAAATATGTAACAGCACAATGAATATGCAGGTTGTAAACTGAACTGAATATTGGCTAGTTTACCATTGCAAAAATCCCAATTTTAACCCAGGTGTTTTTTGTGATGATCCCTTCACATAAAGAATTTATATAAACCCTATTTTTGGCCAAAGAAAACCCAGTTCTTTGGGTTAATTACCCCAAATTTTAAACACAAACCAATGTACCATCAATTATTTCACAAAGATCAAAAGATTTATCCACATTAATTTTGAAATAATTAAATGAATAAATAAACACAGCTCTTCCTATAGTTTTTTCTAGTTTTGTACAACTGAAAGCTATAAAAGAGCAACTACTGCAAATAAAAAAATCCTATTGAACCTCTTTTAATGAATTGATCCACTCATTTCACCTCTTCAGCACACACAGCGTGAGATTTACTCATTTATCTGATCACTAATATTTATCGCTGCACTATTTTCCCCCAACCCGTTTTCCGTCACTCCCCTGTTCACCCACCTCCACACCTGAGTTTGACATCAGGGCCTCATTTAGTGTCAACTTGTGTCTTCTCTTTAATGATGGAGGGATTAGTGTTGTGCAAATGCTGGGCACCCACACACGTACGCACACCCGCGTTCCCGCTGTGAGTGTCTTTTTAAGAGACTGATCAGCGTCACTTTGGCATACTATCAGTGAAGCTTAACACGACTCTACCCAGCATGGGCTGCAATTTTTACAGCTCACTCTGAGATGTTACGGGCTTGTTGAGTTTAAATGGCTAGAGGGACAACAGAGGAAGAGCCAAAGCCCCAAATGCTAATGTCTTAGCCCTCAGTGGGAATCTGGTTTCGGGAGTAAAGGAAATCCATATTTTGCAAAGGAGATCTCATGATTTTCAAATAAACTAAAACTGAAGGTTGAACTAATAATACAGAAATCCAGCTCCAGTGCTTGGAATTACATTTAAAGTAGCGTGAGAGATAAGAAAAGTGCCTTTGCAGTCATTCATTTATTCATGTGTTCATTCCTTCTATCTATTGTTTATTTGTTGAGTTGTTTGTTTGTTATTTCCAAATGAACAAACTATATATTTACTGTTATACTGTAGTTATTGTTCTTGGTTTGGATGGGCCTTTAGTCTTTTTACCTAAAGGTCAACTAAGGTGTTTTTTATGCAAATAAGCTTTCAAACCTTGACAGATCCAGGGCCACCTCCTTTCTTTGAGTAACGCTGTTGTTCCGAACATAACCTGGTCCAGACTGAGTCGTCCAGATCATGGAGTAACAGCCATGAGTCAGAGTGTCGGGAATCATGGGATGGGTTGTAAACGCCTCTCTGTCGGTCAGCACAGTCGTCTCACAGCCTCGGTAAGGCCTCAAACACTTGGAGCAACATTAAAGAGTCGCATCTTCAACATGTGACTGCTGGTCCTGCGAGAGAAAAATATGCAGAAAAAATGATATTGACAGAAGAAAAATGCTTAAATGCACGCCAGACAGTCTTGGTGGTAGATGAGGCATGTGGCGCAAGTGGGGAAACTCCCTTTTGTTTTCTGGGGGGTCTCAAGGTGTGGCTCACTTCACTAGAATGCGATCAGCTCCGCTAAAGGGTTATGGATTAGCTTCGGCCTGTGCTGACAACACAGAGCTTATCTATGTGAAGGCCGATACCACCAAAACAATCGAAACAAGTGTTTGCTCAAACCCCTCCCAAAGTACAATCTCCAACAAACAGCCCGGATGGAATTTCCAAAGGAAACTGACAAGAAAAAAAATGATGGGAGATCCCACTTTTTGGGACAAGGGTGGCAATGGCAGAAGTTGATATTTCAAAGCACTCTGTTGAGACCTTGAAAAGCCCAGTGTATAATATATGTTTGGAAAGGCGTCTTTCACCTTAAGAAAATTAAGTATGGTTTGGAAAACCAAAAAACATGGTTACTATAGTACATAGTTAAACTATGGTATCAACAAATTAACCATGGTGTTGCTGCACTAACCATAGTTTAACTATTGTATTTGTAGTGAAACTGTGGTTATACAAATCGTACACCATAATACAAAAAACTTGGTTACACTGAAAAAAATGATTCTGACCCCTTGTAAATGTTACATGTTTTTATCTGGTTAATTTCACTGATTTTAATGTGTTATTTAATCCTACTTATTTTTTATTATTAATTTTCAAATTCACTGCCCTTGTTTAAAACAAGTTAATTTCATTCAATTAAAAGTAATTAGAAAAAAATAAGTTTCATTTAATTTCCATATACACTCAAAAAAATATTTCAGCCCTAAACTTAATTCAATTACATACATCAGTTCCATGCATTTAGATTACATAGTTTTAATTTAAACAAATCAATTAAACAATGTAATTCAAATACATCAGTCTTACGTAAATGAAACAGGTAAAGTTTATGTAACATTTCCCAGTGTTAAACAAACCCTGCTCAGTGTTCATGTGTTTCCACACTACAGAGTGTTCAAGTAGCATTGACACAGTGTTTGAGTTAAGGAGATCATTATGTCATGATTGACCAATAATGATGAACACCTGCTGTTTACAAGCAGAATCACAGAAGGAAAGAGAAACACAAGAATCAGACACAGCCAAAGATAAAATGAACTTTAATATAATAAATTTAATATACATTAAATCTCTGATTAAACAACTCCACAAACATTACAGTTTGGCTTGATTTCTGTCATATATCTACAAATATTATTTCAGAACATCTAAACAGAGGTTTAGATGTTTTATATATATATATATATATATATATATTTTTTATGTTTCAATTGACCTCACCATCATGGCGATCAGGGTTTACTTTAGTTGGACTCTTGACTTTTGATTTTTTATTTTTTTTTTGGCTGCTATAATTATGTGTATGAAGCACATCTATTACAGCAAAATAACAAAGCCAAAAAGAAGTCTGATTAGGTGTTTTTGGTTAATTTTTATTTGTGGGGAAATCACTAACATCCAGTGGCCTGATGCACTGATCTCATGCAGTGGTTAGTCTATTATTTTCATAATGTTTACAACAGGTGTATGAACTATTATGGATGTTTATCTTATACACGAAATCTACAGCATCAGTTTGACACACACAGACATCAAGAATCAGCATTTGAATCTCAACAATGGTGACATTCAACAGCTGCATGCTGGGTAACAGCAGATTATAAAACTCAGCCATGACTCCCAGCATGCAGCTGTTGAATATCACCATTGTTGAGATTCATATGCTGATTCTTGATGTCTGTGTGTGTCTAAGTAATGCTGGAGATCTTAAAGTAGTAATAGTAAGAGTTCATACAACTATTGTAAATATCATGAAACTAAGAGGTAAACCATAGAACGATATCAGCAAATCAGACCACTGGATGATGATTACACCATCAATAATAATTAACCAAGAACATTTAATAAGGCCCTCCCCTTGTTTTTTTTTTTGGCGCTATAACAAATGTGCTCTGTAAACACAATTACAGCAACCAAAGAACAAAAAAATTATATTAAGAAAGTGAAGGCTCAAGAGCCCAACTAAAGTAAACCCTGTTCGCCATGATGGTGAGGTCAAATGAAACTTTTTTTTTTTTTAATAAAACATCTAAACCTCTGTTTAGATGTTCTCAAATAATATTTGTGGATATATGACAAAAATCAAGTCAAACTGTAATGTTGTTTGTGGAAAAGAGATTAATAAACTCAATGTATAAAATATAAGTACAACCAATTTATAAAATATAAGTAAACTCAACTTATAAAATATAAATTCTCTCAACTTAAAAAATATATCTGGATTTAGATAAATTTATTTCGTGCAACCCCTTGACGTAATAAAATTAAGTAAATTCAACATAACATTTTTTTCAGTGTACTACACTTTTACTTTAATAAAAACTTGGTTAATTTTTGTAAGGGCTGGAGCATCTATACACAAGAAATGTATATAATATGACAAAAAGAATATTATATAATTTAGTATATTTATGAAATAATATTTAACAGTATATTGACAATTTCTCTGATTTTGAACTTCCAAAATGCAGTCCAAAACGATCCCAAATGTGGTTGTAAATGATCCCAGCTGAGAAAGAAGGGTCTTCTCTAGCGAAATGATCGGTTATTTTACTAAAATAAAACTATTTAAATACTTTTTAATGCCAAACGCTTGTCTTGTCTTACTCTGTCTGGACTGTTTTTGTATCGGTTCATGACAGTTAGGGTATGTCGAAAAACTCCCATCTCATGTTCTCCCTCAACTTCAAAATCATCCTATATCGCTGTTTTACCTTTTTGTTAATGGTGTTTGATCTTCTTTGCATGTTCACTTTGCAAAGACTGGGCTGGTACTTTGGCAGCGATGTAGGGTGATTTTGAAATTATTTTTGAAGCTGAGGGGGAAAATACGATTGGAGTTTTTCGACATACCCTAACTGTCTTGAGCCAAAATACACAGAGTTCAGGGAGAGTAAGATGAGTGTTTGAGATTAAAAAGTTTTTAAATTGTATTTTTTTAATGAAAATAACCGATCGTTTCGCTAGATAAGGCCCTTTATCCTTGGCTGCGATCGTTTACAACCGCATTTGGGATCGTTTGAAACTGCATTTAAACTGCATTTTGGAAGTTCAAAATCGGGGCACCATATCAGTCCATTATATAGAAAAAAAAAGCTGAAATGTTTTCCTCAAAAAAACATTTCTTTACAATGACATGAACATGAACATCTTGGATGACAAGGGGGTGAGTACATCATATGTGAATCTTTGTTTTGAAAGTGGTCTTTTCCTTTAATAGTTGGTAAAGATACTTACGAGCAGAATTAAAATGCTAACATTTCACCTACCTGACCGGAAATGAAAAACAAACACGAATGTTGTCAAGATCTTGCCCTGGAAATCCTGGTTCAGTTTGGCCAACCGCAAACGCCTTTTGTTTCTCACACAGTTTTTTTGCACTCTTCTCTTTCCCAGCAGGCACACAACGTCATAAGACGCTGGTATTTGGTTAAATTTCGGTTGCGACATCGGCTGACCAAAATTCAATGTAAATTCAACATTTAATGTCAACGTTAAATTGATGTCCAATACCAATGTCAGCTGACGTTGATATTTTGTTGTTTTTAGGTTGTGTAACCAAAATCCAACATTAAGTCAGCGTCAAATTGACGTCAAATACTGACGTTAACACGATTTTCATTCTCAACCAAAATGTAACGTCTGTCCGACATCATGTCCAACGTCAACCTGACGTTATATAGACGTCCAGTGCCTGCTGGGTTGATTTGTTATAACTTTTGGCAGTCTATAGTGCTCCAAATGTGATTAGTACAGCCCAAAACATGATAGTAATTGACCAATATGCGAGTTTCGTTTGGTTCAGTAACGTTTAGTGCCGCCAATAAGGCCGATTGATGACGCGTCTTGAAAACACACTATATGACATAAATAACATAATTTAGAAAAAAAATAGTGCACAATTAACAGTATATTGACGATATTCTCCTCTTTCCATAGTTCCGTTTTTTAGCTAACAACCTTTCCTGAGGTAAATTTAACATCGGATGACATGTTGTTCATAAACTGATTTATTGACGTGTTTCTGCGGCTAAAACCCTGATTGTGCGATTACGTTTCAATGAGATGAGCTGTATATTTCAACATACCTTCTGATTCTCATTCATGTTTTCTGTAGTAAAGAAGCGTAAAAGAATCGATCCACGGTCCAGCTGCGTCGACGTTTGAAGTTGAAGTGAAGCTGATGTTAATGTCATTGGAAAGCTGACTACTGATTAATCAAAAACATCAAATTCATTTAGGTTCAACGGCTCATTGCTGCTTCCTACACATAACGACAGATATCACACACAGGATACCTGACGCAGCCTCTGGAAGCAGCTAAGAAATCGTATCAACACAAACTTAGATTAGTTTTCGCGTTCAACCTGAATAATGGCTGTAGTTACGAGTTATTTTTTTTAACAGTTTGCTAGTTTCATTTCGAGTTATTGATTGTGTTGTCGCGTAACAGCTTGTTCTGTCAGGATGAGTTTTTCATTAGGTGTACTATGGTCAGGAAATGTGTACACATTCGCTACAATGGAAGTTGCTTTGAATAAAAACATCTGCGAAAAGTAATATATTTACACATAAACAATACAACAAGTTCAAGACACCAAGCACTTTGCACTACCTTACGTGCATTTAACATCTATTTAAAACAAAGCAGTTTCTATAGAAATGTTTTCGAGTTCAACATCTAGGAAAATGTCTTACAATTACTACAGCAGATTTTAATTTATGGCAATTTGACTTTTAAGTTCAAACAAGTCAAGTAAATAAATTTAGCTCATGTAATTGTTTTAAAGTTATATGAACATCTTTTTTTTTTTTATAGTGTTGGTGCTCCAGTGTCATCTCGTCCACTGTCGGTGTTGTTGTTTGAGGCTGCCTGTCGAATCCCCAACAGATCCCAGCCCTCCACTGAGCTTAGCTACTGAGCCCTCGCACAAGAGCCAGATTAAAAGGTTTGGTTGGAAACACGACAGGGAAAGAGAAGGGTTGCCTTTTCCATTGTCAGCGGCTTTTATCCCTCGCAAGCTTGTGAAAATTCATTCAAAATTAGCTGTCAAATTTGGCGAAGAGAATCAGCCACACTTGACAGCAGATTATCGTGTTAAAGAAAGCAAGAAAATACGTCAAGTAATTTATTTTGTTGCGATCAAGAATGCATCTGGTGCTACGAGCAGTTAAGATGAACTGTATTTCATCACAAAAACGGGCCATTTTAATTGATCCTCATTTTTAGAGACTAATTCTTCACTCGTAGGCTTTCATACTGTAGTTTTTTTAACGGTCACAGTAAGAAGGCACATTGCAGCCAGTTAATCGAAAGATTGCTGTGCAGTAATGAACTACGGATTCGGAGAAAGTTTTAATTGGAGAAGAAGAAAGCATCTTCCCCATCATCTTGAGTGAATTGGGCAAATCAAAGTGACTGCAAAGTTAAGACATTCTGAGCACAGGCTTAATGATGAGGAAAAATATGCTTGAGCGTATGTGTACAAGTGCAGGATAGATATTTGATTGTATACTTGTACATATGCATATCTAGGCCTACATGTTAATATATTTGGATGTGTATATTGAGAGCAATTGTAAGTGGTGTCTATTTTTAGGAGGTGAAACTTGCCAAAACAAGAATTTATAAAATGGATAGTTGGACAGGCATTTATTTCTACAAAGTATTCCCAGATGAGTTCTTGAAATGTACCTTCTGACTTTATCAAGCATCACCTAAAACTAAAACAACAGTCACACTCTATATAATGACAAACCAGTAATAAATGCTCTATTCACAGCTTAGCTTTATAGCAGTACAAAAACACACACACAAATCAACAAACAACATGAGGTGCTTAAAGGTTTTTTATATTTGGCACAAATCTGACAGCTTTGTCACAGACTTCTTTTCCCGTTCTGTACTGATTTCATTTGTATTTTTATCCCACTTTTAAAATGAATATTTCATTATTCTTAAAAAAATGCCAGTGATGGCCTTTGAAGCTGCTGTCTTCTCATGCGTATTTGTGACATTGCAGGATCCGCAGAGAGATCAAACTCCTCCTCTGGTTAGAAAACATGAAAAGGTATGAATGCAGGACTAGTAGATGTGTTTGGGCAGCTTATTGTTCGGGAAAAAAAGTGATAGCCGCATATTCACACAGCAGTTGTAATTTAGGAGCTTCTTAATATAGCCTTTTTATCGGTGGTTGTTTTTAGAAAGGATCTTGGAATGGAGCAGTATAAAAATCACACACACACCAATCTCTTTATTTTGTTTAGGGCTAACTAAAATAATTTTGTTGTCATTAAAAGACAAAGTGCATGCATGCCTTTGTGAGTTCACTGAAACAACTGTGCAAATCTGTGGGTGATGTTACCAAAGCCATTTCATGTGAGTATGTGTGTGTGCTCACTGTAAATCACAGATTGCGTGTGTGAATGACATACAGCTCCAGAGAGAGTTCAGAGTCATAGAGAACAGCGGTGCAGCCCTGAGGTGTGGAAATCCCCCTCTACACAACATTCACTCTCCAATTAACTCTTACTGCCAACACCTGTGACATCAGACAGACACAGAGAGATGGACGGATGATTGGATGGATGGAACTATCGATAGATAGATAGATCGATAGATAGATGCTGTTTTGCTGGTCTTAGCTGGTTTAGGATGGTCTGCCAGTCTAAAAACCGCACAAAATCAGCCAACAGAGCAGTCTAAAATCATCAAGCCAGCTTAGTCTGGTTTTAGAGGTCATTCAATAAGATGCATGGACAGAAGTATGGATAGAATGATAGAATGATAGAACTAACAGTGGATGGATAAAGGGCAGAATGATAGAACAATGAATAGAAAGAATGATAGAATGATGGATGGATGGATGGATAAAATGATAGAACGAAAGACAGACAGAATGATAGAGCTAAAAATGGATGGTTGGATGTAGCATGATAATACAATGAATAGAAAGAATGCTAGAACTATCA
Source organism: Labeo catla (assembly GCA_012976165.1). NCBI lineage: Eukaryota > Metazoa > Chordata > Actinopteri > Cypriniformes > Cyprinidae > Labeo > Labeo catla. Next base: position 266,350 of record VONZ01000056.1, on the reverse strand, counting down.
ACAAGGATAATTGGATGGATGGTAGAATGAACTCTAGATTAATGGATGGATGGATGGATGGATGGATAAATGAATAATAGCCAGAACGGTAGATCTAACAATTGAAGGATGATGGTATATTATAGAACAATGGATAGACAGAATGATAGAACATAAATGGATGGATGGAAGGATGAATGGACAGAATGACAGAACTAAAAATAGATGGGTGGATGAAGCTTAATAGAATGATGGATAGACAGAATGATAGAACTATCGACAGATGGATGGATGGATGGTAGAGTGATAGAACAATGGATAGAATAATAGAACTATAGATGGATAGACTGGATGGATGGATGGATGATAAATAGCCACAATAGTAGAACTAACAATTGAAGATGGTAGAATTATGGAACGATGGATAGACAGAATAATAGAACATAAATTGAAGGATGGATGGATAGAATGATAGAAGTATCAACAGATGGATGGATGGATGGATGGTAGAATTATAAAATGATGGATAAACAGAGTGATAGAACTACTGACAGATGGATGGATGATAGATGGATGCTATAATTTTGGAATGATGAATAGACAAAATGATAGAACTATAGACAAATGGATAGATGGAATGATAGTACAATGGAGAAAATGACAAAGCTATCGACAGATGGATGGATAGATGGTAGGTTGATAAAATGATGAATAGACAGAATGATAGAACTATTGACGGATGGATGGATGAATGGATGATAGAATTATGGAATGATGAATAGAATGATAGAACTATGGATGGATGGATGGAATAAGAAAACAATGGATAGAATGATAAAACTATCGACAGATGGCTGGATAGATAATAGATTGATAGAATGATGGATAGAATGATAGAACTATTGACAGCTGGATGGGTGAATGGATGATAGAATTATGGAATGATGAATAGAATGACAAAACTATCGACAGATGGATAGATGGTAAATTGATAGAATGATGGATAGACAGAATGATAGAACTATTGACATGATGGATGGATGGATGATAGAATTATGGAATGATGAACAGACAGAATGCTAGAACTATCGACAGTTGGATGGATAGATGGTAGATTGATAGAATGATGGATAGACAGAATGATAGAACTATCGACAGATGGGTGGATAGATGGTAGATAGATAGAATGATGGATAGACAGAATGATAGAACTATTACCATATGAATGGACAGATGAATGGATGGATGGATGGTAGAATGACAGAATGATGGATAGACAGAATGACAGGACTATCGACAGATGCTGGATGGATGGTAGGCTGATGAATAGACAGGATGATAGAACTATGGATGGATGTATTGAATGGTAGGACAATGGATAGACAGATTGACAGAACTATCGACAGATAAATGGATGGATTGGTGGTAGAACGATAGAGTGATGGATAGAACAGAATGATAGAACTATCAACAGATGGATGGATGGTAGAATGATGATTAAACAGAATGATAAAACTGTAGATGGATGGATGGATGGACAAATTGATGGTAGAATGATAGAACGATAAATAGAATGATAGAACTATCAATGGTTGGTTACAATACTACTTGATTACTATAGTGAATTTACGATAGACTTTTTTAAAAGTGAAACACCTTTTGTGAGGTAAATGCAGAAACAAAGGCCTCAGTTTTAATATGACACAAATTACATTCAAGTGCGGAAGAGATGATTCAACATAAGAAATGCGCGCGGTGAGGTAAATTAAATCCCGTTGCGAGAGGGCGGATTGTAATGTACAAAACAAGTCCAAACCGAACTTGATAAAATAATCATAAGTGGGTAATTTTCTTAGCAATTCTATGCTACTACTTAAAACCTTTCTGGATGCTCTCACGAGTCCAACACAACACAGGCAGCCTTTTGTTCACCACAAGGCACTGATGTGCTTTCAGTTTCCATGCCAACAGACTTTCATCTTTCATCTTCCTTACCAGCTCATCCTACGCTTCAGATGAATTAGGTTTGTTACAAATTCTTTTGAAGTGTGGAGGCAACCCCCCATCCCCAACCCCACTTCAGCCAAAACAAAACAAAACAAGCCCCCCAAAAATAAAGAAATAAATAAATAAAGCAAGCAGAGTGGATGCACGCAAGCCAATAATCAGTAGCTATTTCGCCTCCTTGGCCGACCGATGGCGTTATGCACAGGAAATCGCGTCTTCATTTCGAGTCGGAATATTCCTCAGCTGCTCCCCTTCATTTTCCCGAGCGGCACGCGTTGAAGTGCGCCCTACTATTCAGCTCCATTATGAAGCCCAAGCTCTGTCAAGATGCATTGTGGCTGCGTAATGATCTTCAATTACGCTGATGTCGGACCCGTAGGGAGATGTCGTAGTGGGGGGGGGGTGATGAGGGAAGTGTATCCAGAACAAAGCCTTAAGAGCGGGAAGAACCTCCACATCCTCAGATATGGACATCTCTCAAGATGCTGCGGAGAATTACACCTCTAGACACAAAGAAGCAATTTTACGAAACCCTACGTTTTAGAGTGCTCCAAGACGGAGAGAGCGACTTGGGCATGAATGCTGGCGAAGGCCAGTGTCTTTGAAGAGTTCCCACAATAGTGGCGCGTTCAAAAGCCTGTGTTTCTGACTTCATTTTCATTTATGCTCATTTCAAATGTTTTTCGCTGAGCACCGGGCATTTTGCAAATGAAAAGGGAAGCGTTTCCAGCAGTATGATAGTTTGTTTAGGTGCACGACAACAACTCGTTTTGGCCTTAAACAACACGGAAAAAAACTACATTTTCAAAAATACAAGGCAACTCACTTTCCATAACTTTTATTTACACCATTTATTTCTTCTCATTTGTTTCTGGTCTTAGCTGGTGTAGTCGCCAGGTGTAAAATCCCTCTAAAAACAGCCAAAAGAACATCTTAAGTCGTCAAAACAGCTTGGTTTTAGATGTTTTTAGCTACATCTAAATGAAAATAGAAGCGTTTCCAACACTATGACATTTGGATTAGGTGCACAACAACAATACATAAAATTTCACCGCTTTCAAAAATACATGGCAACACAGACCAACTCCTGTTCTAGAAGTTTCATTTGGACCAATTATTTTGTCTCATGTAATTTGTTTCTGGTCTTAGTTGGCTGGTCTAAAACCCCTCAGCCAACAGATAATGTAAAGTCATCAAATGAGTATAGGCTTTGTAGTTTTGGCCTTAAAAAACACAAGGCAACCCCTGTTCGAGAACTTTTATTTGGACCATCTATGTTTTCCTCATGTCATTTGATTTTGGTCTTAGTTGGTTTTGAATGTATTTCAGCTATGTCTAAATGAAAATATAAGCATTTCTAAAAGTATGACACTTGGTTTAGGTACACAACAACAATTTGTTTTAACCTTGAAAAACATGTAAAATTTTACCACCTTCACAAATACATGGCAACACAGTTCCATTCCTGAAATACTATTTAGACCATTTATTTCTTCTCATGTCATTTGTTTCTGGTCTTAGATGGTTTAGTCTCCCAGTTTAAAACTGCTCTAAAACCAGCCAACAGACCATCTAAAGTCATCCAAACAACTTAGGCTGGTTTTAAATGAAAATAGAAGTGTTTCCAAAAGTATGACACATGGTTTAGGCCTTCCAAAAAAAAAAAACAAGACAACACAGCCCAACTCCTGTTCCAGAAGTTTATTTTGGATTATTTATTTTTTCTCATGTCATTTGTTTCTGGTCTTACTTGGTTTAACCTCCTGGTCTAAAACCAGCCGACAGACCATTGAAAGTCATTAAACCAGCTTAGGCTGGTTTTAGATCTATTTCAGTTTAAGTGCGCAACAACCAATTTTGTCCTTGAACAATACATAAAATTTTACCACCTTAAAAAATACATGGCAACACAGTCCAACTCCTATTTCAGATTTTTAGGCCATTTATTTCTTCTCATGTCATTTGTTTATGGTCTTAGATGTTTTAGTCTCCCAGTCTAAAACCCCTCTAAAACCAGCCAACAGACCTTCTCATTACTCGTTTTGGCCTTGAACAATTCAAAATCTTCAAAAAAAAAAAAAAGGCAACACAGACCAACTGCTGTTCCAGAAGCTGTATTTGGACCATTTATTGTGTCTCATGTAATTTGTTTATGGTCTTAGTTTAGGTTTGGTTTAGTCTCCCAGTCTAAACCCCCCTAAAACCAGCCAACAGGTCATCTTAAGTCATTAAACAAGTTTAGGCTTTTTAGTTTTGGCCTTGACATAACAATTTATCACCTTAAAAAAACAAGGCAACTCCTGTTCAAGAACTTTCATTTGGACAATTTATTTTTTCTTACGTAATTTGTTTTTTGGTCTTAGTTGGTTTAGTCCCCCAGTCTAAAACCCCTCTAAAACCATCAAAACAGTTTATCCTGGTTTTACATGTATTTCAGCTACATCTAAATGAAAACAGAAGTGTTTCAGACTGTATGACACTTGGTTTAGGTGCACAACAACAATTCACTTCAGCCTTGAACAACATATATGACAACACATTCCAGCTCCTATTCCAATACTTTTATTTAGACTATTTATTTCTTCTCATTTATTTTTTTTCTGGTCTTAGTTGGTGTTGTCTCCAGGTCTAAAACCCCTGTAAAACCAGCTAACAGGTCATCAAACAAGTTTAGGCTTTTTAGTTTTGGCCATGAACAACACCAATTCAGCACCTTAAAAAATTACAAGGCAACCCCTGTTCAAGAACTTTCATTTGGACCATTTTGGTTTGTTTCTGGTCTTAGTTAGCTTAGGTCTTAGCTGGTTTAGGCTCCTGGTCTAAAATCCCTCTAAAACCAACCAACAGACCAGAGTTTGTTTAGGTGCACAACAACAACTCGTTTTGAAGAAAAAATCAGCACCTTCAAAAAACACAAGGCAACACAGACCAGCTTCTGTTACAGAAGTTTCATTATTTCTTATGTTATTTGTTTCTGGTTTGGTCTCCTGGTCTAAAACCAGCCGACAGACCATTGAAAGTCATTAAACCAGCTTAGGCTAGTTTAAGATCTATTTCAGTTTAGGTGCACAACAAATCATTTTGGCCTTGAACAACACAGAAAAATTCACCGCCTTCAAAAATACAAGGCAATACAGACCAACTCCTGTTCCAGAAGTTTCATTTGGACCATTTATTTCTTCTCATGTCATTTTTTTCATCCAAATCATGAAAGTTGCATTGCTCCAGTCCCACAGAGAGAAGCACTACCGATCGCTGGTGACATCAAGGTGTCTTGCGCCTTTGTGTGCACCTTTTGAAGTTCACTCAACTTGAGGGAATAAAGAAATCAACACAGCACAAAAAACACTATCCAGGTTTCGGAAATCTAGGTGAGGTGTCTGCGATTTCAGAGGTGAAGTGGAGGGCTTTGAAAGCAGGAAACGGTGAGAGGAAGTTAGCAGAAAACCAAAGAAATAAAAGCAAGCTTTCATTCTGTCTATCAGCGAAGAAAGAAAAACAGTGCAGTTAAATTTAGAGTGACTTTCAGACTGCAGAAGGCCTCGCTTTATGATGCCAGTCGTGGCAACCGAACATCTGATCGTATTTGTCTGTGGCACAGAGCTCGCAGAGCGCGTCTGATTATTGAAAGCTCTTCTCGAACGAGCTCTCATATTGTGTGTGAAATGAATAAAACCATGGTCTCAAAACACTTTTTCATTAGCATTTAAAAGACTGGCAGCATATGGGCACAAGCGACTATTTATTTGCATCAGAATGAAATGTTATAGATCACCAAACAGAGTGAACACACACAAAAATATGGACAATAATTGAGCCGCAGTTTCATTTCGTGATGTCAAGGTCAATAGTTTTTTTTGTTTGTTTGTTTCTGAACAACAAAATTAATTAAGTGCTGCTTAATTATTAATCATCCATGCAGCAATCAACATAATAAATGAACAAGAAGTATAGAGACATTATAAGAAGGAACCACTAATAGGAGAAATTGCAAAGTACAACAAAATGAAGTGCCACATTACAGATAAATGAGTCAGTTGTTGTTTCTCAAAGGTTTTTTTTATCTTGCATTAAAGAAATAATGTATGCAAACCCTCTAATTTGATCAAATGGTATTCGTGCACACATAAAATGTAATTAGCGTAATCTAGAACAGTGTCTGTGAGACTATAGTAAATTATAATGAGAATAAAACAAGGAGATGATGAAAAAGAAGGCTGCTATTCCCAGCATGATTATTCTATTTTCTATAAATATCATCTAATGTATACATTACAGTTATTTGAATTAATTCAATATTATTTGGTATATGAACTGTTAAACCTGAGGCGGTATGAAATCATATTAATAATGGCACTAGTATTATTAAAGGAGAAGTCCACTTCCAAAACAAAGATTCACATATAATGTACTCACCCCCTTGTCATCCAAGATTTTCATGTCTTTCTTTCTTCAGTCGTAAAGAAATTATGTTTTTTGAGGAAAACGTTTCAGGATTTTTCTCCATATAATGGACGGCTATGGTGCCCCGATTTTGAACTTCCAAAATGCAGTTTAAATGCGGCTTCAAACAATCCCAAATGCGGTTGTAAACGATCACAGCCAAGGAACGAAAACGATCTGATATTTTCTTTAAAATAATACAATTTAAATACTTTTTAATCTCAAGCGCTCATCTTGCTCTGCGCTGCCTGAACTCTTGTGTATTCTGGCTCAAGACAGTTAGGATATGTCAAAAAACTCCCTCAACTTCAAAAATAATTTCAAAATCATCATACATCGCCTACAAGTACTGACCCGGTCTTTGCAAAGTAAACATGCAAAGAAGATCAAACACCCTTAACAAAAAAGGTAAAACAGCAATATAGGACGATTTTGAAGTTGAGGGAGAACATGAGATGGGAGTTTTTCGTCATACCCTAACTGTCATGAACCGGGAAAAAAAAAGTCCAGGCAGAGTAAGACAAGACGAGCGTTTGAAATTAAAACGTATATAAATTGCATTATTTTAATGAAAATAACTGATCGTTTCGCTAGGTAAGACCCTTCTTCCTCGGCTGGGATCGTTTTATCCGCATTTGGGATCATTTGAAGCCGCATTTAAACTGCATTTTGAAAGTTCAAAATTGGGCACCATATCAGTCCATTATATAGAGAAAAATGCTGTTGTCATTGCAGTTTCCAACAGAAATGAACACATTAGAGGCGGTAAAACAAGCATTTGTAATCATTTTCATACACAGTTATGATTACAGCTCCATATATTTCGCTTACCGGACATAACATGCTTGCTCGGTAGCTCAACTGGCCCGAAATTGGATTTAGGATGTGGAATCCTTGGGTACAAATCCCGTGAAAAACATAACTCATGATGGCCTAAAAGATGAGAGATCGAAAAACAAGCTAAAAGGGCATGTTTGCGATTGCATTTTTACGTCATATTCGCTTTTGTTCATACTATCAGGTAGGTTTAGGTGTAGTGCAGATGGTACGTTATTTTAAAACGTCACGGAGCATTAAAGTTATAGTGCCACTTTCAACTGTGGTAACACATACAAAACCAATGTCACATAAAACGTACCATATGTATTTTCATCTGTTCCAGGAAAAAAAACAACTGCTCTTTTACCTCCACTCAATGGACATTTCACATCGAATATGTCACGAAATGCACATGGCGGTATGTATTTCGTGGTACGTTTTTTGAGATCAGGTTGTCAATGACACAGCAAGCATGAGATAAAATGCATTTGCTGAAGCAACCATGCCATTTTAGCTTGCTTCTAGTCATCAACCTTACTTATCGTGACTCGTACAGAATTTGTATTTGAGCACTTAACATTGCTAGTGCAGTACTGTACCGGGTGAGCTAGCAAGCAAGTTTACTATGTTAAAAAGGCCATATATGTGACCCTGGACCAGAAAGCCAGTCATAAGGGTCAATTTTTTGAAACTGAGATTTATACATCAGCTGAAAGTGAAAGTGTTGGGACAGGACAATATTTGGCCGAGATACAACTATTTGAAAATCTGAAATCTGGTGCAAAAAAACTAAATATTGATAAAATCACCTTTAAAGTTGTCCAAATGAAGTTCTTAGCAATGCATATTACTAACCAAAAATTAAGTTTTGCTGTATTTACAGTAGAAAATTTGCAAAATATCTTCATGGAACATGATCTTTACTTATTATCCAAATAGTTATACATAAAAGAAATTTATGACATAAAAGAAAAATTGAAAATTTTGACCCATACAATGTATTTTTGGCTATTCCTACTAATTTACCCATGCTACTTAAGACTGGTTTTGTGGTCCGGGGTCACATAAATGGAGCTGGTTTTGTGATGCAAATGTCAAAATGTTACATTATTAAACGTCAAAGTATTAGTTTACAAATCATGCACTATGGCAAGAGTGTTTTAAGGTCATAAAATAGTTTTGTGCGAGGAAGTATGTGAACATAAGTTGGAATGGAATGAAAAGTTTATGGTGGACTGAGCAATCTTAATGGTTATGTTTCTGTGCACATTAGAGAAACTATATGATAAACACCTGTGTTTGTACACATTAACATTTTAAAAATCTTTAAATTGATTTAAAGGAAAGTGAAGAAGCATGCCAGTGTAGCACATGTCTTGAAGAACATATAGATAAGAGTGTAATCAAAGATGGGCAATCCTTGATTTGAAATATCTCTGGCCCTGTTTTTCTTTTTTTATTTCTTCCCCCTAACCAAACTGACTCATTAACTTCAAAGCCACTGATAGAGCTTTTAATTAAGAGGAATGTAACATTGAGGCACAGATAAGCCTCCCCATATTCTCCTCCTCTCCATCTCTCCTTAAACACACATCATTAGAAACTCACTGTAGGTTTACACTGCAGAGCACTAATCACATACAACCTGCACCGCTAATAATACAGTTTTCACCTGACATCATGACAGCTCAGATCATTAGAGAAGACGCTACTGTGCGTGATGTCACTTCCTGTGGGGCAAAACAAAGGAGCATCCAATTAAAGTGTAATATCTATGAATGCAGAAAAAGTATAGCATTGAAAAGCAGTGTTTCTTATAATAATGAGCAATTAAAACAGATCTAATATTTCACAGTGCTATAAACTATACCATTTGTGTTGTTAATTAATCATCTTCATTTCTGTAAATAATACATTTGATACATTTTTCATAACATATTTAACACTACTGTTCTGAAAAAAAAACTGAAAAAAGAAATAAAAGAAACTCTGCTGTATAAATACAGGTATAAAATAAATAAATCTGTAAACTAAATAAAACAGAAGCAAACAAATAATCTAAATAAGTAAGCAACAAACTAAATAAATCTAATTAAATAAATTGTTAAATACATAAGCTAACAAATTAAATAGAGAAAATAAACAAACACAAAAACAAACAAATAAAATAAATACATAAATAAATAAGCGAACAACCAAATCTAAAAGTTAAAAGAATATTTTCGACTAAAATGATCATTATTGGGCAAAAGTCATCTGTGGTGAGGTTTTTTTCATATTAATATAAATAATAATAGATAAGCAAACAAACAAATAAACTATATAAATAAGGTAGCAAACAAATAAATAAATAATCAAAATAGCAAACTAAATGTAATAAAAGAAAGAAAGAAAGAAAGAAAGAAAGAAAGGATACTAAATAAAAGTTTAAGCAATATTTTGGATATTATCAGGGTAAGAAGGAATCTATGGTCATATTTTGCAAACAAACTGTAATTAAAATAAAATAAATAATAATAAATAAATAAAAAAGAATAAGCTAGCAAGCAAAATAAATACATATATATAAAGAAAGAAAGCTATAATAATAATTAAACTATAATAATAATAATAATAATAATAATAATATAAATAAGCTAACAAATTAAATAAAGAAAACAAACACAAACTTAATTAATTAATTAATAAGCGAAAGTTGATGATTATTGGCTAAAAGTCATCTGTAGTGAGGTTTTTCAAACAAACTAAAAAATAATATTAATAAATAAATTAATGAATCTAAATAAATAAGCAAACAAACCATAAGTAATGTTTTGGATATTATCAGAGTCAGAACAAATCTGTGGTCATTTTGTGCAAATAATAATAATAATAATAATAAATAAGCAAACAAACAAACAATCTATATAAATAAGCTAGCAAACAAACAAACAAATAAATAAATAAATTATCAAATTGCAAAAAGAAAGAAAGAAAGAATATAAATATTTTGGATATTATCAGGGTCAGAAGGAATCTGTGGTCATGTTTTGCAAACAAACTATAATAAAAAATAAAATACATAAATAATAATAGTAATAATAATAATAATAAATAAATAAACTATAAATAAGCTAGCAAGCAAAATAAATAAATCAGAAAAAAACAAGCTAAAGAAATACAGACATGCATATAAAGAAAGAACGCTAACTAACGATAATAATAATAAATAAGCTAACAAATTAAATAAATAAAAAAACACAGACACTAACTAACTTACTAAATAAATAAATAAGCAAAAGTTGAAGGAATAGTTTTGACATTATCAAAAATGATCATTATTGGCTAAAAGTCATCTGTGGTGAGGTTTTTCAAACCAACTAAAAATAATATTAATAGCAAATAAATTAAATAAGAAAACAAGAAATTACTTTTGCCCTACTGGATCAGTTACAACAAAGAATACTTTTCAGCATATTAGTAATTCAGTACAATTTCTCACTGTGCTTGCCCACTATCCTCAGTCAACTTCACCGGCACAGTCTGGCAAACCCACCCTCCCACCGAACACCTCCACCCTCTCCTCCCCCCTACCGCAGGGATCAGTGGCAGGCCGAGGGGAGCGGGGTCTCACCCACAGAGAAGGCTGAATGTTGGCCAGATTAATTGTAGGTTGTGATTGAGCAGCGCTCTGGGAACACACACAAACACACACACAAACACACTGACAGCTTACAGACAGCACACCCCGTATCATGCACATGTCTGTACACTCACGCACTCACGCATGCACGGCCACACATGCACACGTCGTAGATACCATCCGTCAGCATGCTCGCTCCCAGATGAGCATCTACACCCACCCGGAGGTGCTGCTCCTTTGTCTCCAGGTAGCCGAGACCTGGCAAGCGGCCCACTGCCTGCTCCTTTCATGTGGGCGAGGGGAATTATCTCCCTTTATGTGTGTGTGTGTGTACGAGTGACTCATTCAGAGGTAGCTTCCATATCGGTGCTCTGGAAGCGGGCCAGCCACCTGTGTGCTTTGTGTGCGTGTGTGTCTGGTTCATCAGCTCCAGAAGCATCTGAAACAGCGGAGCAGAGCGAGGCCAGGAGCCTGCAGGGGACAGAAGATTAAGAGGAGCGCTTTCACACAACGTGTGGAAAAGTGGGGAATAACAACCTGCCTTTAATTACTGTTACTATGAATGTGTTTGTATGTGTGGTAGGGGTTTTCTGAGGAAGACAAGTGAACAAATAAAAGTCACAAACCTCAGAATCCTTGTATCAGTGTCTATCAAATGGTAGAATCTGCTTTGTGGGTACAGACATATATATCAGACGTCGCATTAACCGAAAATTGTCCGTCATTGACGGAATTTTTTAATCAGTGATGGAAAAATCTAAAGGCCGTCCGTCACTTTAACAGATTGCACTGAGGGTGATCTATTGTACATTTTAGCTGTAATTCCCACTCTTGTCCAGTTGGTGGCGAGTGTGCTCCAGTCAGGCAGCAGAGCACGGGATCCAGAACAAAAACGAAACTGTCTCGAATCTTTTGCTATGCGTTTCATTATGCACAGGCGGGTACACAGAAACTACAACGATCTATCACGCCACATTAAAGAGCGCCAAAACGGTATTTACTGCTTGAATTTCCTAATGAAATGGACAGAATTTGAAATCTGAGACTTTGTTTCATGTCAAAAGTAACACAAAGCTTAGTCTATTGCTATTTATTGAAAGAAAGCCGCACTGTGTACTGTTCATTCATCAGCTGAAAACAGCACAGACCAAAAGATCGATTGGGATTTAAGAATCGATATTGGTTTATCAAAATGAAAATCTATTAAACTCAGAAATCTTTTTTGTTTGTTTGTTTTGTTGTGTTTACCCAGCTCTGGCATATTCTGTTGTTTTTAAACACTGTGCTGTCATCCTGTAGGTTCATGATTAAAATTGAAAATGTGAACAAAAATAAAAGCTATTAAATGTGTTATTATAATTAAATATAAAAGTAAAATGACAGGTAATAATAGATTATGATGGAATTTTTAGTCTAACCTCTGATATATATATATATATATGTGTGTGTGTGTGTGTGTATTAGGGCTGTCAGTTTAACGTGTTAACTTAATTAATTTTGAAAAAATAATGCGGTTAAATATTTTAATGCATTTAATGCACTGGCCCCGCACCCAGACCTGTACATCATCTTATATTTCATACATTTGACTGTTGACGAATATGATGCAGGACAACAACAACTCCACAAATGCAGTTATGCCCTAAAATTCAAGATAATGGTGTAAAAAAATGTCCCTGAATGTGTTTTGTCTCATATTTATATCACATATCACACAATATCACACGGGCAGCAATAGCAATATGACACGAGTGCTGATTTTGTCCCGATCTATCACAAACTTAAACGTGATATTATACAACAGTCCAGTAAATAAGAAGTTGATATTGTTTTATATTTTAAACACTATATTATGTGTTTTTGCTCAATTTTGCAGAGAACATATGTGACCTAGACCACAAAACCAGTCGTAAGTGACAATTTTTCAAAACTGAGATGTATACATTATCTGAAAATTTAATAAATAAGCTTTCCATTGGTGTATATGATATGATATATGATAGGACAATATTTGGCTGAGATACGACTATTTGAATATCTGGAATCTCAGAGTGCGAAAAGATCAAAATATTGAGAAAATCACCTTTAAAGTCGTCCATATTACTAATCAAAAATTAAGTTTTGATATATTTACAGTAGGAAATTTACTATATTGTTAATTAATATTTGAATGATTTTTGGCATAAAAGAAAAATCTAAAATTTTGACCCATGCAATGTATTTTTGGCTATTGTTACAAATATACCCGTGCTACTTAAGGATAGTTTTGTGGTTCAGGGTCACATGTTACCTTTGAAGCAATAGCAGAATTGTTGCACATCTCTGGGCAACACAGCAACACATTCTGAATGAATCTGCGTTTTAAACTAATCGTGAATCAACGATTCAAAGCCCATTCATAAAGAGAGCCATTTACTTAATTCCTGAATGAATCAGCCGTGAAAGAATCAAATGAATAAATGACTCATAAAGACATTTACTGCCACCTGCTGACAGATTTAGTTTCTTCTTTAGAATATCATTTCATTAAAAAATAATAAAAACATTAAAGGGATAGTTCATCAAAAAAATGTAAATTCTGTCATCATTTACTCACCCTCATGTAATTTCAAACCTTTTTTTTTGTGGAACATAAAAGAAGGTATTTTGAAGACTGTTGGTAACAAAGCTGTTTTTGTTTACTAATGACAAAAAATATTGAGATGTTTCTCAAATTATCTTCTTTTATGTTCCATAGTTTACGTTTATGTTTAATGAATTCTATGTTGATTCAAATAAAACATTTCTTTCTAAAGCTACAGTTTGCAATGTCTACTTGATACTTTCTCATTTAACACAAAAATAGCTGAAAATAATCTCTTGCCTAATTTATTTGGCAATGAATTAGATTTATTAATTGAAACATCATGTAATTAATTAGATTAAAATCCAGATATATATATTGCAGTACTTTGGATCAAATAAATGCAGGCTTGGTGAGCAGAAGAGACTTCTTAAAAAAAAAAAATCGTACTGTTCAATCTAGGGCCGTCAAACGATTAATTGCGATTAATCGCGTACAAAATAAAAGTTTGAGTTTGCCTAATAAGTGTGTGTGTACAGTGTGTAATTATTATGTATATATAAATACAAATTAATGTATATATTTAAGAGAAATATGTTATGTACAAAATATTTAATATATATACATATAATATAAATTACATAAAAAATATAAAAAATATATATACTTTTAAATATTTCTTAAATATATACATGAATGTGTTTGTATTTATATTTATTTATATTTACATAATAATTACACACAGTACACACACATATATTAGGCAAACTCAAACTTTTATTTTGTATGCGATTAATTGTTAGATATATATATATACACAACAGACATTTATTTGGGGTTGATGTAGCAAGTGTATTATACTGTTTTTTTGTTTTTTTTTTGGCTAGGCTTTTCACAGGTTTACCAGAAACCATAAAGAGCCAGTGGTTTCTTGTAAACCTCTGAAAAGCCCAGCCAAAAAAAACAAAAAGAATTAGCATAATACGCTTGCCACATCCACCCCAAATAAAGGTCTACACCTGTGAGCTCCACCATTCTTCCATCAGCGCCGCAGGTATGTGTGGTCTGACGTAAAATAAGGCAAGTCAAGGGCCACAGGTGGCCCCTATAGCGCAAACAAACGCCTCCGGGTTGTTGATGTCTTGTTTGGGGGAAACGCCCCCATTCTCCCCGGGTGCACCTGCATTATGTGAGGTACATCCATGGCAAACATGTCCGTGAGTCTTCGGATCCATATTAAAGTGTGTGTATGTGTGTGTCTGGCCGCACAGGTGTACTTCTCAAGTGCTCTCAAAGGAGAAAAAGCTCTTATCAGGTACACCATCTTGCTTTATTACATATGGCCTCTAAATTTTTGCAATCATAAAAGTAGATGAATGTAATGGTACATAATGAAATCTAGCAAGTGACTGGCCTCAATGAAATTTGGCATCATTGCAAAAAGATCAAAGAGAAATGCTTCATTGATTGCTGCCTAGTCACTAGCCTCCTCGGAGATAGAAATCTATCTAAAGAAAGTCTATGTGCTTTGATGTGAGGGTGTCTGGGTCTTACATCAGAGCCAAGGTCGACAACCTTGAAAGGCAAGCCTATTAAGAGAAAAGTAACAAACACGTCTCCCCGCTTTTACGGCAACGGGAGCGAGGGCAAATTTCCTCCGACAAATAAACTTTCACTGTAAACCCCATCGTAATTGCTGTGATGCAATTAAAATGCTGCGCACATATTTGCTTGGCTCAAAACAATTCGTCCACACATATATACAACACGCATCTCGGCATATCAATTCACATCAAGATCAATGTTCGCACTCTCGTGTGTATGCGCTCGCGTTTGTGATGGAGAGAAAGGCTTGTTCGCACATCAAAGCGGCGGCGAAGCCTGGTCTTGCCGTCGGATAAGGCCGGTAAACTACTCTCTGCTATTTAAGATCCCGGTCTAACTCTGTGCTATTTATCTTCATGGGTTTTAAGCTTCACTCTAGACCTTCTCCTCTGAGTCACAGAGGAGCGGCTCTTTAAAAAAACTCATTACCGCCAAATCTGAGCATGTCTCTTGATTCTGCCTTGGTTGTTTGCCCGCAATGGATTTATCGCTCTTAGAATAATTTGCTAGACTTGGATAGATGAAAACGTACCATATTAGCTTTAGTTTTCCTCTCTGGTGTTAGTAGCTTTTTATGATACATTCTCAACATAATAAAATTTTCTGATAAAAAAGTAAAAAAGGAAATGTACATGCATTTTGCATGTACGGACAAAAAAAGAGATCATACAAAATGCATGTTATTTTTTTATTTAGTGCTGAATACGATATTTCACATAAAAGACATTTACAAATAAAGAAAACAGAGTTTATAAAAATTACCCCATTCAAAAATGTCCATTCTCTTGATTCTTAATACTGTGCTGTTACCTTAATAATCCACAAGTGTGGTTTGTTTTTGGTTTAGTGGTAGTTGTTCATGAGTCCCTTGTTTGTCCTGAATAGTTAAGCTGCCTGCTGTCTTCAGAAAAAATTCTTCAGATCCCACAACTTCTTTGGTTTTTCAGCATTTTTGTGTATTTGAACTCTTTCCAACAACGACTGTATGATTTTGAGAACCATTTTTTCACACTGAGGACAACTGAGGGACTCATATGCAACTATTACAGAAGGTTCAAACACTCATTAATGCTCCAGAAGGAAAAACAATGCATTAAGAGCCTGGGGGTGAAAACTTTTGAAAAGAAAGGAGATGTGTACATTTTTCTTATTTTGCCTAAATATATAAATGTTTTTCACTTAGTACTGCCCTTCAGAAGCTACAAAATATACTTACATGTTTCTCAGAAGATAAAATAAGTTAAATTTACCCTCATCTTGAAATTCAAAAAGTTTTCACCCCCTGGCTCTTAATGCATAATTTCTCCTTCTGGAGCATCAGTGAGCGTTTGCACCCTATATGATCCCTCCTATTTTGGTAAAATAATTAACATTTTGCAGATTCTGCAAGGTATATATAAACTTTTAACCTCAATTGTATTTCACACTTTTACTGAATAATGGTTTCTTCTCACCAATTCCACTTTTATTAACATTTACACTCATGATTTTTTTAGAATATTTTGAAAAAAATAAATGCAATTTAATTGCCAAAAGCTGAGTTGCTACATATATAAAAAATTGATCCCTAATTGCTCCAAAATGTCTTAGTTAATCTTAATCCTAATTTCAGCATTTACTAATGCATTATTAAAATCACAAGTTGTGTTCGTTAACATTAGTTAGTTCACTGTGAACTAACATGAACAAACAATGAACAGCTGTATTTTTATTAACATTAACAAAGATTGATAAATAATGTAATAAATCAATTGTTCATTGCTCGTTCATGTTAGTTAATACATTAACTACTGTTATCAAATAACACCTAATTGTAAAATTTTACCGAATTATTCATTCAGCAATAAAACAAGAATGGTTGTATGTTTCTGATTCACTAAAAAGAACCAGTTCATACTAGTCATTCGTTCTATAATCAGACTACACTGATTCAGCGTCGTTGTTAGTTCCCAACCCTACACTGTAAAAGGAGTTATTTATTAAATAATAATTATATTGTGTATTGTGAGATTTTATCTACAAATTTTCTCCAACAACATCACATGAAATCTGTAAATATAATAAAATCTGAAGTTGTTCCATGCAGATGTGTTGCTATAAACAATTAGCGAGCTCTTTTTGAGCAGGGTCTCAAAGACGCTGGGGTTTCCCCTCCACCCTTCTGTGTCTGAACATGACTTCCTATGTCTGTGAATACTGTATTAATATATGGCTACGAGCACAAGCCGCATATCCTGTGTAGTTTCCATACAGATGGAAATCTTTTTTTATGACCTCACTGCTAGTTAAATGCTAGACACACGAATGAAATATGCCTTTGATAGAGATGGAAAATTGATTTACGACCTGACTTTTATCATCGCTCCCTCATAACCTGTTCACCCTCCAGCGCAGCTTTCGGTGCAGACGTCTCACAAGAGAGGAAACCACCTGCTTTGATTTACTGACAGCAGAAACAGGCCATCAAGTCAGATCTTCCCAAACATCTCAACACTCAGCC
The DNA here is from genome assembly GCA_012976165.1 of Labeo catla. Lineage (NCBI taxonomy): Eukaryota > Metazoa > Chordata > Actinopteri > Cypriniformes > Cyprinidae > Labeo > Labeo catla. The sequence goes on along the minus strand of VONZ01000056.1, from coordinate 248,812 downwards.
AAAATGAGTTAGGCTACTTGCGAGATACTTGACGCTAATATAGATAGGATAAGATGGCGAACTGACCTCCCAGTGGACATTTTGAGAGTAAAACCTTCTCTTTAATGCTATCTATGGTTCCATGAAAAACCCTTGACACCCATGTTACCTTTATTTGTCTTCAGATTTTTAAAATGTTCTTCACAGTGAGATAAAAAGACATGTTATTTTTAAAAACTGTTCACTGAAAGGTTCCAAAAGTGGTTGTTCTATGGCATCGCTGTGAAATCCCCTCATTTTAAGAGCGTGGAGGAGAATGAAAAGGTTAACTGCTTTTGTACGGCTAATATTAAAACAACCTGATGCCGCCAAAGCTGGTGCAATCTGCATTGGAAATGAATGTATAGAAGGCCCTGTGGGCACTGCTATTGTTTCACGGCTATCTGCACTCCTACTCACTAGAGTGCGGGGGCACGCCGCACTGCACCATGGGATCTCTGATCACACAGCTGATAGACATCGCAGCACAGATTCCATTAGATTCCAAATTAAAACAGGCACTTCAAAGAGCACAGAAAGAAAAAATAGAGAACGAAGGCACCGCCACCAAGAAAAAAGCTAGTTTTTGCAAAGTTATGGTTCAAAGCCCAATTCAAAGCACACAAAATGCATTAACTTTCTTGTTACCATATTTACCAATTATCAAAATTATATTAATTATAAATGAGATAATTTTAGCCATGCAAAACACACTGTCAAATATGAAACTGATTGATCCAGTCTGGTTTGAAATACATTTTTGGGCTTGTTTATAGGTTTAATATTGGTTATTTGTGTGAAATATTTAATATTTTATTACACAGGTATTTGGAATGTTACATTCTGATGGATCAATCACGGAATTCTAAATTTCACAAACATTCTAAACTTCAAAAAATTCATCAAAAATTCATCAAAAAAACGTTTTCATGATGTTTGCAGTCATTTACACAACTGTTCAAAACTTTGGTGTTATTAAGAATTTTTTTTTTTTTTTAAGAAAACTCATCAAAATATAGTAAAAACAGCAATACAGTGAATTATTTTTATTACACTAACAAATAATTGCTTTCTATTTTAATATATTTTAAAATGTAATATATTCCTGTGATGCAAAGCTGATTTTTCAACATCATTACTCCAGTATTCATTGTCACATGATCCTTCAGAAATCATTCTAATATGCTGATTTGCTCAAGAAACATTTTGTATTATTATGAATGTTAAAAACAGTTTTGCTGATTAATATTTTTGTGGTTTTGCAACACATTTGTAACACAAATGCTTGTACTGAACTGTTGATTCATTTTTGCGGAACAAATTGCTGAATAATTTGTCAAAAAAAACCCCAAAAAAACAGATTTTTCAACAATAGCATAAGACAGTATATCTAGTTGGAAAAATTATATTGTGAACAGAAATACTATAATAATTGGATTTCAGTGTAATACAAGACCTGTATTTTACGACTGTAAATTATCATTCTCATACTATATTCTCACTCCTCAAAACCAGTCCAAAAAGAGGAAAACAATTTTCAAGGCAGTAGTTTTGATATGCTATTTCTCATTAGATTATGCTATTTATTTATTTTTCGGTCAAGGCTGGAAAATTCATGATTGCATCCCTGGAGTTTGGCTGACCAGGTTATCAGGAAAAGATTAGCAAAACATTTCTCAAAATTAGAGGTAAAAATGCGCTACGTGACCTTGTTGCGATTGCCTGGTGCGATTCCCTGGCCTCTCCTACAGTAAACCGTGTTGATCGAGGCTGTCGGAAAGGGCTTCCGAGAGGATGCTGCTGTGGATGATGGGGCAGAGACCCTACAGCTAGTTGGCTGATTAGATCGCTACATGAGTGTGGCTTCAAAGACTCCCCTGCCGCCCAGTTTGACCAGATAAGGGCACTCAGGCCATGGTTCAGCTCCTGGACAGGAACACACAGAGGGGTCAATGATAGGACCATGAGGGCCCTTATGCACAGGAAGACATCAGGGACGACACTAAGGAAAACAGATTCGCTGGCCCATGTTAGAACATTCTGGGTTGTCGGGTGTTTTTCTACTGATTTGAAGCACAGCTGCCGTCATATGGGATATTGCTATTCCACTTTTTTTTCTGAAAAATATGTAGAGTGTACAACATACATGCTTCTAGAAAACTGTACTGAGATTGCTGAAGGGAGCAGAAGCCTGGACACGCTTTTTCTAGACTAAATAACACAATATTTTTTTCTTTAAAATATTTATGCTGATCACAAAGCTGACTTTTTGCCATTTTCTGTAAAAAATAAATAAATATATTAATGATTTTGTTTGGCATTCTAACACTTCAATACTTATTGAATTAAAATTATGCATAATCATTAATACAAAATTTGCATACATTTACAGAAATTTGCAGTAGGCCCTTAACATTTCAGTAATTCATATAAATATCAGGATATATGAAGTGAAATGAAATGAAATTAACTTAATTTAAAATTTTATTAAATTAAACAAATGCATTTAAACAAAAATGACTTAATTTGAATGTATTTTGGTAACAAGACAGACAGACAAATTGACAGATGGATGGATAGACAGACAGACAAATGGATAGATAGACAGACAGATATAGAGACAGATGGATAGACAGACGGATGGATAAATAGATGGATAAATAGACAGAAGATAGATAGATAGATAGATAGATAGATAGATAGATAGATAGATAGATAGATAGATAGATAGATAGATGGACAGACGAATAGATAGATGGACGGACAGACAGATAGATAGACGGATGGATGGATGAGATAGACAGACAGACACAGATGGATAGGACAGACAGGCAGATGAATGGATAGACAGAATATAAAGACAGATGGATATAAACAGATGGATAGATAGATGGATAGACAGACAGATAGATGGATAAATAGACAGACAGACATTAGAGATAGATAGATAGATAGATAGATAGATAGATGAGATGGATGATAGATAGATAGATACAGACAGACAGACAGATAGATAGACAGACACTGATGATAGACAGATGGATAGACAGATGGATAGCTAGACAGGCGGACGGATAGATAGACAAAAAGACATAATGGATGAATAGACAGACAGACAGATGGATAGACACAGACAGGTGGATAGTCGAGAGACAGACAGGATGGACGGATAGATAGACAGACAAATGAATGAATAGATAGATAGATGGATAAACAGATAGACAGATGGATGGACAGAATGATAGACAGGCCGAGATATAAGACAGACGGATGGATAGACAGGACAGAGACAAGGACAGACAGATAGATAGACAGGTGGATAGATAGACACTGATGGATAGATAGATAGATAGACAGACGGACGGATAGATAGACAAAAAGACAGAAGGATAAATAGACAGACAGATAGACAGAGACCGACAGACGGATAGATAGACAGACAAATGGATGAATAGACAGACATATGGATAGACAGCCAGCCAGACTGACAGACGGATAGATAGATAGATAGATAGATAGATAGATAGATAGATAGACTTTCTGATGTCTTTTGTCTATTCACAAACAGACAGGGATTCATAGAGGCTTAGTAATCCAATGCTGTCGTTTCACGGATGTGAATCACGGCGCTCATGGTAAAGTTGCGCTGCGTCTAAATAACCCCTGCACTTCTGCTTCAGGCTGAGTGTCAACACCTGGTAGAGCTCATATATCACAGACCGCAGCCGAACGGTCGCAACCCTCCGGGCCTGGAGTATGGAGATCATCCCTCCTACGCTGGCTGGAGTAAGGCTTCAATCACAGCCTATCTATCCAAAAGATAAGAACTTCAATATAAGCCCGAGGGAGGTGGGCTTCTCATCCTGCTTGGAAAACTTTTGGCAGGTAGAGTCTAAGTACAAATGGTAAGATGATTTTCTGTGCAAACAAGCCTCAATTCACCTAATGACAAAGATGTGAGGCGCCCACTACAAGAACAGACGGAATATACTCAAGAAAATGACTAAGAGTCTATGTCTGACATATGACTCTTCGAAATGACCATATATACCAACTTTTAGCCAAGATGAGAAAAAAAAGTGACACACAAAGAGAAAATTAGTTGTCATAATACATTTTTATACTGTTTTGTGTCTTTTAAATCAGACAGGCTTACAACACTGTTTAAAAATTTGGGGTCGATAAGATTTTTCTGCTTTTATTTGATCTAAAACATAGTAAAAACAGTAATAATGTGAAAAAATATTTCAAATTAAAATAACTCTTTTCTATTTGAATCCATATTAAAATATAATTTATTTACGTGATGCAAAGCTGAATTTTCAGCATGATTACTCCAGTTTAATATGCTGATTTCCTGCTCAAAAAACTTTGTAAACAGTTGTGCTGTTTAATATTTTTTGTAGAAACTGTGATAAATGTTTTTCTTTTATGAATAGAAAGTTTAAAAAAGTACCTCTAATCTCGTCTTTTGGCTTGCATCCAAGTTATACATAAAAAGAGGCACTAATAATTAGAGATGAAGTACTTCCAATTTGTAATGTGCCATATGGTTATTTAATGGTATGAAAGTCGCTATTCAAATAAAATGATATCATAGTGCAACTTCAAGAAGTTCTTGCTCAGAATATGAACCTTTTTTTTTACACATAATCAAAAAATGGCTCACCAAGCAACACAAATACATACAATCCCTTTTCCTAAGAACAAACGTATCCGACCTTGAATTTTGCTTGTATCATTTTGTTATTGCCTCATTACGCTGCATTCAAAGAAAACAATAACATCTGATGAATGTAGAAATTACGACTTGGCTAGATCCACACGCTACTTAATGGGAGGTGAAAGGGCTGTGAGTGATTTATAGATGCCCTTAGGATCTAACGTTTAATGATTAATGTTCAGTGTCTTTTGCGACTTATCTTCCCGTTTAAATATGACTCAGACTTTGCGAGAGAAGTCCTCAGATCTCGACTTTGCAGGCACCGACCAGAGGCCCGCTCGGCTGCCAGCAATCCTGTTTTGTTTGGAAGAAGTCGCCCTTACATTAAAATAATGGGAAACAAATTGCCTGAGCACGTCCCCCCTTTAACCACGGGATTCCCTAATCCAAATCCACCAACGCGGAGAGAACCGGGGGAAAAGTGAATCACATGGTGAGCAATGCAGAACCCCAAATAATGAAAAAAGTATTTTACTTCATACTGTAATTCCTAATTGCATGTACTTATTCATGATATAATAATTCTTAATACAAATAATAATTAATATATGGATATTACACAAAAATATAGAAGCAATACATTTATATATTACCTTAAAATATTATGTGCAGACAAGCTGCATGTAATATTCTTTATGCAGACTACACACCCAAAACAAGCTGGGAACTGTGTATCTGAATTTATTTACACTCTTTCATTCAACAGTAAATCAAGACAGTGACCAACTTCACGCCGGTCCGCTTGGCAGCATAAAAAACAAAACTGCTTTTCAAATTTTGAATAAATTACACTCAGAAATGGAGCAATGACAATGCTAAACCACTTCCATCCCATTATAATCAACAAAGCGGCCTACACTGCACAATAAATCTCTTATTTACATGGTGTCTACGCCTTGTTCTAGTTTTGCAGCGTCACTCTCTTCCAGTATATGTTGGGTGTTACGATGTCTACGTCGCAAATGATTGGCGCCACGTCTATCAACTCTAAAATAATTCCAAATTACAGACAGTTCTTTTTGATTCGGTTCCAAATTTATTAGGTGATGTTTCTTAAAACGATAGTTCAGCCAAAATCAAAATTTGGTCATTATCTACTCACCCTCAAGTCATTCCAAACATGTATGACTTTGTTCTGTGCACCAAAAAAAAGTACATTTTTTAAAATGCATACAATGAAAGCAATTGTTTTAACTAAACCTAAAACTATTACAAATTGAAATTAAATAAAATTAAATAAAATTTAAAATAAATGTTAAAATATAAAATATAAACATTACACATAAAACCAAAATGAAAATTAGAAATGCTGCTTTGGCAGCTACTGAAATTAAGTTTAGGTTGAAGTACTGGAATTACTAGAATTAAAATACAATAAAATGTAATATAAAATATTCAATTTTAAAATATAAAAAATATGAATTATTTTATTTAAAATATTATAGATTTTAATTTTTTTTATTTAATAAAATCTAAAATAAAATATAAATATTACACATAAAACAAAAATGAAAATTTAAAAAATTAGGTTGAAGTACTAAAATGACTAAAAATAAAATAAATTAAAATAAAATAAAATATAAAATATTCAATTTTAAAATAGAAAAAATATATGAAATATATATTTAAAATATATTATGTATAATATATTTTATTTAAAATAAATTTTAAAATATAAACTATAGAATTTTATTTAACATTTTGTATATTTTAAATATATCATATATAATATATTTTATTTAAAATAAATGTTAAAATATAAAACCAAAATGAAAATTAGAAATGCTGCTTTGGCAGCTACTGAAATTAAGTTTAGATTGAAGTACTGAAATTACTTAAAAATGTATAAATAAATGTAAAAAAAAATAAAATAAAATATTAAAATCTAAAATATTATATATTTTAAATATTTTATATATAATATATTTTATTTAAAATAATTTTTACAAAATACAATAAAAATGTAATAAAATTATTATTATTATTATTAATATTATTATTGATAATAATAATAATAATAATAATATAAAATAAAAATATTACACATAAAACCAAAATGAAATTCAGAAATGCTGCTTTGGCAGCTACTGAAATTAAGTTTAGGTTGAAATACTGATATTACTATAAAAAATATTAATTAATTAATTAAAGTTTTGAGAAAGTAATTAATAAAAAAATAAAAAAATCCTATGTTGTTTCTTTCTTTCTTTGATTCCTACCATAAACAGAAATGCACATTAATCACACATTTGTGGATTAGGCTGGATAAACCTCAGTTCTTAAGACTGGCTATCATTATTTAAAGAATTACACACTATTTACCTCTGAATTACCATTAACAATTATTTAAATTGCGGCGGCATTTATTTTTCAAGTTGGGTTGCGCGGACCGATGAATTGTGCTGGTTTACCTGTTCATAGCCGTACCGTTCACCGCTAAACCTTTAGATTGTTGACCACCATGGTGTTTATGGTGAAGCTGGTTGCCTTAGAAGTTTTGCTGGTTAAGCTAGTTAAAAAGCCTGGTGAGTGCACCAACACCGAAATGCAACATATGCCGCTGCTGGTCTTTTCAGCAGGGAAGTGGGGGAGATAGCGAATGCTCCTGGCATGGGAACCCCAACATGAATAAATCACATCATAATCCCAGTCACCGCAAAGAAAAAAATGGGAAAGGAAAAATCAGGCCAAACATATGGCTCAAAGAGAAAGAAAGAGAGCAAGAGAGACCACAGTCACGCTGCTGGGGAACAATAGAAGCCTTTCACATGAACTCATATAAGCATTGATGAGAAGATGTCATAAGGGATGAGGGTGACGTATCAAAGATCTTGACCGCCAGAACCGATACTCCGCCGTAACAGAAGAGGAGATCCGCGTTCACCGGGAGGCCTCGCCTCGTAAAGGGAGTCAGGAGTGCGTGTGCATGTGTGTGTGTGTGGCGCTCGGGCGGGGTGTGTGTGTGTATGTGTGTGTGAGGGTTGTTCGAGTCCAGACATGAAAAGGAATTCTTTCATCATTGCTAATCTGCAAAACATAAACATTAGAGCATCCACACAGTCTGTGAATCTTTCTCTGTGTGCTTCGGGTCCTCCACCCTGTGGATTGTGGTTAGGGATGTGGGAGCTCGTGTTTGTAAGTGTGCGTGAGTAGCTCCGACTGTTTGTTTATGCTTGCCAGAGTCATTGTAAGTGCACAGATCGATATCCGCAAAGTCTCGAGGCGAGATTGGAGGAGACACGAGTAATTGTCAGGAGTCGCGGAACGCAAAGTGCACGGCTGTGCAGGAACGCTTGTCGTCGGTGAATGTTTTTAAATGTGGTTTTGTGTATTTATGTTCTCAGAAAGAACATTGCATTGCTCAGAAATGGCTCAGGTGAAATAGTCAAGTGTCCAAGTGAGTCATTAGTGGCACCAAGCAGCAAATATAATGCAAAATAATGGTTTCCAAAGCATTTTCACATACTCTCCGTAGGAAAAATAAAACCCAGTAGAAAACAGAAAAAAAATACTGGTGATTTTCTGTCAAAACATAAACCCCCGGTTTCACAGACAAGGCTTAAGCTGTTTTAAATGAAAGAAGGTTGCACTGACTGATCTTAAAATATATTAGTTTCATTGTTATGTATCAAGATGCACACCAGTAGTGCTTTTGTTTTTTTATATATATCCGGCATGTTTATAAAAGCTACTTAAATGTCCTAATTGAAGTCCTAATTGAAACCAGGTCTAAGTGTATAGACATTTTCCTTAAACCTAAAACATTGCATAATTTAAGATATGGATAAAACACTTTCAATAAATCAATATGGAACATTTCTTCATATTAACACAGTGGGAACATATTGGACCCTGTTTTACAGACTTTCTTAAAGTTGCCATTGGTCAAATAAACAGATAGCCACGCCCCTAAACTCACACTATTGGCCAATGTTGTAGCCACTCCAGCAAACATTTCATCATTTGATGCTGCTAATGATATATAAGTTACACAAGTCACCCTTTAGGCATCAGTTTTGTTGCACAAAAATTCTTTAGGATAATTTATAACAGGCATAATTGCAAAATTAAATTTGCACTGAAGTCAATTTTGATGTTTGATGTTGATATTGTGTCAAATTTGAGAACAGAATGATTTAATCATATTGTCTAGGAAAACGTATTGAGATCTTAAAGAGATCTTGTTGGTGATTCTTCTTTTCTTTGGGTTTGTATGTGTATCTTCACTTGTGTGGTTTAAATGTGAACTTACAATGCAAAAAAATACATTTTCCATAATTTTTTTTCTTGAGTTGTTTTCCAGTAAATTAAAGCACAAAGAAATTAACTTGAAGAGCAACACTGTGTAAGATTTTAATACTTCATAGATTGTACACTGAATGTACAGTTGAGGTCAAAAGTTTATATCCCCCTTTCTGAATCTGCAAAATGTTAATTATTTTACCACAATAATAGGGATCATACAAATGCATGTTGTTGTTTATGTAGCACATAAAATATGTTTACATATAGTCCACAAAAGAAAATGATAGTTGAATTTATAAGAATGACCCCGTTCAAAAGTTTACATATGCTTGATTCTTAATACTGTGTTGTTAACTGAATGATCTACAACAGTGTTTTTTATGTTTTGTTTTTTGTTTAGTGATAGTTGTTCATGAGTCCTTTGTTTGTCCTGAACAGTTAAGCTGCCCGCTGTTCTTCAGAAAAATCCTACAGGTCCCACAAATTCTTTGGTTTTTCAGCATTTTTGTGTATTTAATCCCTTTCCAACAATGACTGTATGATTTTGAGATCCATCTTTTCACACTGAGGACAACTGAGAGACTCACAGTTCAAACACTCACTGATGCTTCTGAAGGAAAAACAATGCATTAAGAGCCGGGGGTGAAAACTTCTGAACAGATGAAAATGTGTACATTTTTCTTATTTTGACTAAATATCTTATTTTTTTTATTTAGTACTGCCTTTCAGAGGCTACAGAAGATACTTACATGTTTTCCCGAAGACAAAATAAGTTAAATATACCCTGATCTTAAAATTCAAAAAGTTTTCACCCTCCTGCTCATGAACAACTATCACTAAATAAAAAAAAAACACAGCTGTGGATCATTCAGGTGACAACACAGTATTACGAATCAAGCGTATGTAAACTTTCAAACAGGGTCATTTTTATAAATTCAGCTATTATTTTCTTGTGTACTATATGTAAACGTCTTTATGTGAAATATCTTATTCAGGCCAGTACTAAAAAAAACAGTAACATGCATTTTGGGTATCACTTTATTTTAAGGACTAATTCTCAGTATTAACTAGTTGCTTATTAGCATGCATATAACGAGCATATTAGCTGTTTCTTAGTACTTATAAAGCACATATTAATGCCATAACATGCATGATCATATTTTACATCCGTTAATCAACCCATACCTAAACTTAACAAGTAATTTACTTTAATTAATTATTAATAAGCAGCAAATAAGCAATTTGTTCAGAAAAAAAACTCTCAGTTAATAATGAATATGTGTTCCCTATTCTAAAGTGTTAACGCATTTTGTATGATCCCTCTTATTTTGGTAAAATAATTAACATTGTGCAGATTCTGAAGAAGATTTACAAAAGTTTGAGATCAGTATGATTTTTAAAAGAAATTAATACTTTTATTTAGCAAAAATGCATTAAATTCATCAAAAAATACAGTAAAACATCTGTAATGTTACAAAAAAAGTAAAATCTTTTTTCTTCTATCAATCAGAGAATCCTGAATTTTGAATGTATCCCGGTTTCCACAGTTTAGATATTAGAAAATGATGATAAGAAGAAATCTTAAACGCATATCAAGATATTAGAATGATTTCTGAAGGCACTGAAGACTGGAGTAATGCTGCTAAAATGTAGCTTTGAAATCACAGGAATAAATTATATTTTAAAATATATTCAAATAGAAACCGTATGTTTTAAATTGTAATAATATTTCACAATTTTGCCATTTTTCCAGAATTTATAATCAAATAAACCCAGTCTTGCTGAGCGTAGGAGACTTCCATCAAAAACATCAAGAAATCTGATGTCCTCAAATGTTTGAACATTAGTGACAAAATGCGTATCTTATTAGAAACATTCGCTCAAAACAAGTCGCAATATCAACAGTGTTGCTTATCATATAAATCCATTCTGTTGTAAAGATTTTTCTATATTTTAACTAAAATTAGGCAAACAGACTAGGATGTTTTGCAGTGTATGTGCAGTTCTTTGTGTGCAAGCGCGTGCAGACATGGCGGCCTGTGGCTGCAGGTTTATGACTGTGCACAGATTTGCCAGAGACAGACATTTATATTCTCAAAATAACCGACAATTAGTCATATTTTCATGTCTAGCTCACTATTCACTAATCGTGTATAAAATCACCATAATTGGGTTAAGGCAGCAAGTGCGGTGGAAGCGCATTACTAGCCACACTCTAGCAGTCACTTGCTGCTTAAGTGGAAACTATCCATGAAGAATTATCCCTCCCTGAACGATACCATAATTAGTTTTTAAAGCACAAATTGAAGTGAAATGTCGCATTGGCCTCAAAGATTATCTTGGATGCCTGAAACTTTCCATTTTTCTCCCCATTGCCATTTCCTTCACATAAACACAGACGGTTCTGCTGCGCAGAAGCCAGACTGGCTTTTTGGGAGCATTTAAGAGATAAACCCAGTCGGTTTATGCCAATGTACCGCCATAATCCGGTTTTCAGCCCCTCTTCCTTTTCGAGCTCCTACTCGGTGGTCACCGCCATTCATCTGCGTATCTGTGACAGATTAGACCAGATCAACCTGGATTACCTTCACCACATCAAGCCCTTCGACACTGACCATGAACCAGACCCACGTTTCCATCTATCTAGCACATGCATGCATTTTAAAAACGGCAAACGGAGATGCTTGCTCAAACTACGGGACAAAAGAAAGGCAAGCGGCACGTGGAATATAAAATGAGATCGAGCGAAGGGTTGGTGGTGGAAGAAGGGAGATAATCCTGTTTCGTATGGGTTGTACGTGAGACCCTTTTTCACCGTGGTTATCGCCCCCCAAGAGTTTGCTGAGACTACAGGACGAAGGCTGCAGTTTAGCGAGCTAATCCATCCCGAGCTGGGGCATTAAATCTGTCCCTCCATTCACACTTGCCGCTCCAAAGCCACTGCGTACAACATACTGAGCCCTGCGCTGTGTCATCTGCTGACTGCAGTGTTTAACTCCATTATGAGGGAGTATAATCTCGGCCACACAGTGAACATTCACTAAGGTCTTTACCTCCTAATCCAGGCCTGGAGATGTGAGCATGTGATGTTTGGGAAGTCATACTCGATGTTGTTTTAGGGTTTTTGTCACCCAAAGTTGCCATTGTAACTTTTTTTTTTTGTCAAATAAGGTCTTTATTATAATAAATGATCCTCTGAGGCAAATTTGACCTGAAATACAATAAAAACCAAGAGACGTCTGACTTACCCTCCTTTGTTCACAGTTCCATCTCAATGCACAGCTCCCTCAAGTGGAAGACTGTGGAGCAGCATCTAAAACAGATAAAACAGTCACTAATTAATCATGTTATGATGAATCTGCTATTATGAAATGTGCTTAATGTCCTTGCATGCACATATATAACACGTTTCATCATATAGAAACATCTGCTTAAAAAAAGATCTGCTTTGTTGACCTCAAAATAAATTTGACACTATTGCCTTTTTAGAGCAAAATTGGCATTTGTCTCATATTTGATGACATTTGCATCATTGCTTCTGTTTTTGATTCTGATTTTCCTGTTTATTACTATAAAGCTGCTTTCAGAAAATCTGTATTGTAAGCATTGACTTGACCTGATTTATGTTTTAAGGCTTTAAAGGGATAATACAATTCTGCCATCATGTGCACACCTTCATGTCATTCCAAGCCTGCATGTCTTTCTTTTGTGGAACACAACCATTGACTTACATTGTATTTTTGTTCATACATTGGAAGTCAATGGGAACCGAAACTGTTAAAATACACTACTGGTCAAAAGTAGTGCCCACCAAACCTGCAAACACTTGATCCAAAATACAGAAAAAGCAGTAATATTGTGAAATATTTTTATCTGTTTAAAATAACTGCTTTCTATTTTAATATATTTTAAAATATAATTTATTTCTGTGATTAAAGCTGAATTTTTAGCATCATTACTCCAGTCTTCAGTGTCACATGATCCTTCAGAAATCATTCTAATATGTTGATTTGCTGTTTAATAAACATTTAATAATTTACATTATCAATATATAAAACAGCTGAGCAGTTTTTTTTTTAGCAGGGATGCTTTAAATTGATCAAAAGTGATGATAAAGACATTAATAATGTTACAAAGATTTCCATTCAGATAAATGCTGTTCTTCTGAACTTTCTATTAATCAAAGAAACCTGAAAAAATTCTACTCAGCTGTTTTCAACATAATAATAATAAAAAAGCAGCAAATCATAATATTAGAATGATTTCTGAAGGATCAGTGGAGTAATGATGCAAAAAAATTAGCATTGAAATCACAGGAATAAATAATATTTTAAAATATATTCAAATAGAAAACAGTTATTTTAAGTAGTAAAAATATTTCAAAATTGTACTGTTTTTGCTGCACTTTGGGTCAAATAAATGCAGGCTTGGTGAGCAAAAGAGACTTCTTTAAAAAACATTAAAAAATCTTCCTGTTTAAAAACTTTTGACTGGTAGTGTATCTATTTTTATGTTCCACAGAAAAATCATACAGGTTTGAAACAACATGAGGATGAGTAAAATTATGAGAAAATATTCATTTTTGGGTAAACTATGCCTTTAAATTTATTTAAATGTGACAACAAAGTTCATGTTATCAATCTTATACCACCAGAAATATTCACAATAACATCTTAACTAATCAATTTTCAGCATTATCAAAACATCTGGCCAAAATTTGTCACATAGCAAACACTATTTCTTCCCTCCAATGGCGAACCATATCACCTGAGCTCAATCTCAATGATGCCTATGAACTGTCATCTATGAATAAGAGATGAATGGAACACAGGTCCCACAGGTAGAGTCGTGAACTCTTTATCAGACTCCCACCTCCCGCTCTGAAGCTACAGCGGCATCAGCTTCAAAGATAAGAGCTGGAACCGAGGGATGATGCATTACTTTCAACCTGTATCTGTGAATATAGATATCGGGTCAAAGGTTTAAACATCTTAAGAAGTGCCACGGTCCCTCGTTTGCTCACTGGTGAGTTCCATTAGTGCTTAAAGGGATAGTTCTCTCAAAAATGAAAATTCTGTCATTCATTTCCCACCCTCATGTCGTTCCAAAACCGTAAGACTTTTGTTCATCTTTGGAACACAAACTAAGATTTCTTGATGTAACAGCAAGAGCTTTCTGACCATGCATAGAAAGCAACACAAATGACATGTTCAAGGCCTAGAAAGGTAGTAAGGACATTGTTACTATAGTCCATGTGACATCAGTGGATCAACCATAATATTATGAACCTATGAGAATACTTTTTGTGCACAAATGACTTTATTCAACTATTTCTTCTCTCCTTGTTCAGTCTGTCGCATTTGCGATAATACAATGACGCATGTATATTAATTCCTTTGCTTGTAAACAATTTATAAGAAGTGTCATATAACAATAAAAATTGAAAGATAAGTTTATAATCTACTAATCAAGTTGGGTCAAAAATGCAAGTTTGACTAGGACCCACTTGTAAAAATACTAGGGAACCCCGTTGTGGTCAATCTTGTAAATGACTGTAATTGCTGAAATGGCTTTAAATGATTTAATTTCATTTATTTATTTTAGTTACAATTTTTGGAGTAAAAACAGAACAATAATGTAGTTTAAAATGAGCAAAGCATGATTTTTGAACACTAAATTAACAGAAAGAAGAATGATATTTGATCATTTTTATTTACACACACCAATATAGCAATGCAAAGTAAAACGAAGCAGAAATATTGACTTTTTTTAAAGAAATGAATACTTGTATTTATCAAGAATGCACTACATTTATAATGTTAAAATAGATTTTAATTTCAAATAAATGTCTGTTCATTCTGAAAAAACAAACAAACAAACAACGTATCACAGTTTCCTCAAAAATATTAAGCAGCACAAGTTTTTACCATTGAAAATAATAAAAAAATATTGCTTGAGCACCAAATCAGCATATCAGAATGATTTCATTAAAAATCCTACCAACCCAACCAACGGTCTGCCCTTTACTAAAACATGTTAACATATGAAAAACGCCACCTGAGGTTGCATTAAAACGTTTAACCAGGACCCACCCGGAGAAATATTAGGGAATACATGTTCTTTGCTGGATCCAGTGCGGGTGTCTTTGGGACCCCTTGGAGCAGACACAAAGACAAGACGAGCCAGGGCTTACCGACGCCACAACAACGGTGCAGCCTCATTGTTTTCTGCTCTTTTCATCTCAACTCACTCTCTCAAAATATTTAGAGGAATGCTCTGAATAACACGAAGTACTGAGAAACACTCGCTCTGTATATTGTTGAAAGGAACTCTGTCTGCAGAACTTTTCTTCAAAGTCTATTTTGTTATGTTATATTTAGCTCTTTTTTTGTTCCTGATGTATTTGCATTGCGAAACACAATATGAAGGATATCTCATTGTTCTAAGGACTCAGGTTGGTGATTGGTGGCCATCTGTCCATTTATTTTTCAAGCTTATCATGATTTGTACACGCAGAGACAAAAAATAGAACATTATATTAAACATAACATAATAACAAAATAACATAAAACAAAGCTTTTGTTACTTCTTAATTGCATAATCACTATTTTAGCAGTACTGAAAAGGTGAAAATTCAGTCATTGTTTATTTATCCTCAAGTCATTTTAAATCAGTATTTTGATTTGTACAATGAAAGTTAATGGGGTCCAAAACAACAGTGCACCCACAGACTTGTCTTGTTGGTTTGGTAATAAAAATAAATAAATAAATGGACTATTCCTTTAAGGCCCAGGAGTTGAATTGTTATTATCGTATGGAACAAGACTAAACGACAGCTTTAACTAAGTTATAAACTACACAAAGATAGAGAAGTGTTGTGATCAGTGACAGCCATCTGGGCACATTTGGGTAGGGCGTACCGCATGCGCCGCTCCCTGTTATCTGTTCAATGGCACGTTCCTTGGGACGCTGCATTGATTAGGCCCTGAGGGGGCCCTGTAGTGCCGCTCCGTCACAGGAGCCAAATGACTGACAGCTCTAATGAAGTGTATAATCATCGGGGCAGAAGCGCCAAAGCTGCCAAAACTTCAATCGCTTTACGTGATGACCAAAGAGTCTGCTCGCTCTTCTGCGGATGCTCAAAAGTAAGTGGGGGCCCCATGGGACCATATGACTCTGTCCCATCTTGGAACATTATTCATGCAGCCTTTTGGTGCAAACCCTGTGATCAGATGGCAGCAGGACTGGGTGATATAACTAAATAGATGGATGATAGATAGATAGATAGATAGATAGATAGATAGATAGATAGATATACAGTATAATAGACATATTACAAGATTTACATATTTACAGTTGAGGTCCAAAGGTTACATACACTGCATTCAAAATGCATGTTATTTTTTATTTAGTACTGACCTAAATAAGATATTTTACATAAATTACATATACCTATAGTCCACAAGAGAAAATAATAGCTGAATTTATAAAAATGACCCTTTTCAAAAGTTTACATACACTTGATTCTTAATACTGTGTTGTTACCTGAATGATCCACAACTGTGTTTTTTCATTCATTGATGCTTCAGATGGAAACATGGCTGTAACCAGGGTTTGAAAGTTAGTGAGGTTAAGAATTGTGCTTATAATAGCCCCTACAAAAACAACTTATTATATACACTGCTTTTGATAGCACTGACAGCGTTTTCGACAGATAATATAATGATGTTTTTTGCGTTTGCCTTACTGAATGTGGTATTCTGTCAGTAGGCTTTTTTGAGTACTGTCAGTTTAAGTGCCAGCAATGCAGTGTTGCCAGATATTGCTATGAAAACAAAGAAAAACTGCAACAAGCCTCTTACACTTCACCAGTGTCGCAGCAATCATTTCACGGACGGCACTAAACATTCTTGGAAACTGTCTAAACTTACTTACACATGTAGACACTCATATAAGGAGTTTTAAACTGCTAATTAGTCATTCAGACATCAAATTTTATTTTTTTAACATTAAAAATGTACCAAGGTCCAGACCTCATAGCTGGCTACGGCCATGGAAGGAAACATGCATTAAGAGCCGGGGGGTGAAAACTTTTTGAATTTAAAGATCAGGATAAATTTACCTTTTGTCGACTGGAAAACATGTAAGTATCTTCTGTAGCTTCTGAAGGGCAGTACTAAATGAAAAAAATATAATATTTAGGCAAAATAAGAAAAATGCACACATCTTCATTCTGTTCAAAAGTTTTCACCCCCCTGCTCTTAATGCATTGTGTTTCCCTCTGGAGCTTCAGTGAGCGTTTGAACCTTCTGTAATAGTTGCATATGAGTCTCTCAGTTGTCCTCAGTGTGAAAAGATGGATCTCAAAATCATACAGTTATTGTCAGAAATGGTTCAAATACACAAAAATTAAACAATTTGTAGGACCTGAAGGATTTTTCTGAAGTACAGCGGCAGTTTAAACTGTTCAGGACAAACAAGGTAAACTAAGTGTATGTAAACTTTTGAACTGGGTCATTTTTATAATTTCAACTATTATTTCTCTTGTGGGCTATATGTAAATTACTTTTATGTGAAATATCAACTGTATATAATGAGGCTTTTTGTTTTATTATTAATATTTTAGTTCAGTGAGGATGTATTAAATTAATAAAAAGTGACAGTAAAGACATTTATAAGGTTACAAATTATTTCTAATTGTCTAATTATTCTTTACTTTCTATTTTATTACTTCTTTTGAATTTTGTTTATCAAAGGCTACTGAATCTGAATCATAGTTTCCAGAAAAATATTAAGCCGCACAACGTTAATAAAATTCAGAAATGTTTCCTGAAATCTTCATTTTAAAATGTATTCAAATAGACCACAATTACTTTAAATTGTAATAATATTTCAAAATGTTACTGTTTCTACTGCATTTTTGATCAAATAAATGCAACCTTGATGAGTATGACACTTTAAAAAAAAAAAAAAGTGTAATCAATCCATTCTAATAAACAGATTCAGAAACTTATCAACTCTAATGCCATTCTGAGGCTTAATTAAGAGGCAAAAAACTTGTCTTAACACCACCATTACTAAATTTCCACACTAATGACATGTCTTTTGGAAACCTAATGGCCTGATTAAAAAGCATAATAGACAGCAAAAAATATGCATTGAACGTATCACCCAGCCCTAGACGACTTTTGTTTCTCTACTCAAGAATACGTACAGAATGCTCTCAGATGAAGTTTTACCCATCATCCCCCGCAAGTGTATGTGTGGGCATCTGTTATCTAACCCGAACATCACAACAGCACAATAATATGTCTTTTTGGCATTTGTTTTCCACCCATCAGTGCATTTTATTATGATAAGGCAGATCTCTTTCCACCCTCTTCCCCCCTGCGCTCAACAGAGGGGTACTGAAGAGCAGTGGAACCTCAGAAGGCTCATTCTGTCTTTGTTCTATTATTCACCAGCCCGGGCTTCAGAACTCACCCGGTTCTCAGCGGGTTTGGAGATCTGCTTTTACAGCATGCGAGAGACGGATCGGAATATACTCGGATAGATCAAGCAAGCAAAATGCAGCCTCTCCGGAGAGGTGTTTCCACCTTGGACCGGGACCCGCTCGCAAAGCTGCGCAGTTCTGTGCTCATGAAAGCAGAGCGTTATTAAAACGTTGGAAACCGGTGGCACTCATTTATTGATATCATGTTCATCATTACACCTGACTAACGACTTCTGATCTGAGATAAACCATTGTTATTGATCATTTACGCCAAGTCGCAAGGCACCGAAACGGTTTTAATTTTAGCATTCGGGAGTATTTGTTTACCCAGAATGCTCATTTGTACCAGCATAAACAGTTATTTGTGAGCTAAAGGCGCGTGTTTGTTTTTCCTTTTAGACTCTTCGCTGTCCCACGGGCATAACATACACTTTGGTAATAAGGACCAGACAAATGTTTAGCACAAGCAGCGTTGGAAGCTTTGATGTACTTTTAGATTAAGTGAAGTCTACAGTGATGTCTTCAAAAATACAAATATAAAGGGAGCAAAGTTAAACTATCTTCCCATCTGCACTCTCCCCCAAAGCAGCGATCATTAAAGGCTCCGTATGTAGTACTGTGGCAGCTGGAGATTTGTATGGACCTTGTTGAAAACTTCTGATGAACCATTCCCCGATGAGAAGCGAGCTAAAGAAGACCTTCAGAGGGATATTTCTCTGACTTATTATATCCCAGCAGAAACTGTACTTCAGTGAAAAGCAAACTTTAAGCATTAGCTGCTTTGAATCAAGATTGGTTTATTAATGATCTAAAGCCCCAGAGAACCGTGCTGATCAAACTTAGCGTGCCGTATATAAGCATGAGACGTTTTAAAAAATAAGATCGCTTCAAAATCCTGTGCCAGAGTTTTCAAGCTTTTCTTGTACTGTCAATATAAGAGCAGAGCTAATCCCACCGGATGGCTATTTACTGTAAATTACATTACGTCATAAATAATTATGCACAAACAATTTACAGTTTTCAATATCTATTTTGACTGCTGAATTTATTAAAAAAATAAATAAATTAAAAAAAGGATGAAATGCCCTGTATATTCCTTTATTATTAAATAGATTTTTACATTTTCTGAAAAAAGGTGAGTTGTGTCACAATGCAATACATAAATAAACTTCAAATAAATAAATCTTATAATAAATCTCAGCTAATTTCCAAGGCAATATTTCTTATTTTCATTTAGTTTAACTGTGCATGCCAAGATAACTAAAAATAACTGAAATAAAATTAATAAAACAATTTTTTAAAAATTAAAAACATATTTTGTTGGAACCTGTGACACTTTTTGTAGGATTCTTTAATAAATAAAAAGTTTAAAAGAATTGAATTTATTTAAAATATATATTTTTTGTAACAATACCAGTTAAAAGTTTGTGGTCAATATATATATGTGTGTGTATATATATATATATATATATATTTTTTTTTTAATTATTATTATTATTAATACTTCTATTCACCAAGGATGTGTTACATTTAAAAAAAAAATGATAGCAAAGATTTATATTGTTAGAAAAGATTTCTATTTTGAATAAATGCTTTTAAACCTTTTTATTCATCAAAGAATCCTAAAAAAGGAATTACATGTTCCAAAAAAAAAAAAAGAAAGTTGATAATAAAAGTAAATAAATCAGCATTTTAAAATGATTTATGAAGGATTATGTGACACTGAAGTACAAAACCATTATTTTAAACTGTAATAATATTTTACAATATTACTGTTTTTTCTGTGTTTTTGATCAAGTGAATGCAGCCTTGATGAGCATAAGAGAATTCTTTTAAAAACATTGAAAGTCTTACTGATCCCAACAGCAGTGTATATAATGGCAAAAACACATACTAAACTTACTAAAACCTAAACTAAAATGAAAAAACTACTTATTATTTGAACCCACAGAAAGATACAACTTTCAAACCAAGCAGCTTTTTGTACTTGAATTGGTTGCGAAATCTGCATTTGGAAAATTTTGCCTTCACGTGTAATTTCCAATAGTGTAGAACTGACATTTCGCCCATGAAGTTTAAATGTGTCCAGCATTAAATGTGTCTGCTCCAGACCATAAGTAAGTAAGATAAGTACTGTCTGATCTGCACTTAGTATGATATAAAGTTCAGACAAAGAAAGAAACAGAGATAAAAACACCAGGATGGTGTTAAATCAGGACAGAGGCTTCGCCATTCCCTTCCAATGCTCAATTAACAGCTTCTGTCCGCTAGCTTCTTTTCCAAGTCGTGAATTATTTATCTTTGAATTGTTAATAAATAATAACAGAGGGCCCAGGGGACCCTGCCCGGTCAATTAGGCGATGAAGAGGGTGAGTCGGAGCAACGGGGGGTCGACGCATTATTAACATCAGCCCCATCTCTCACTTTCTTCATCTTCATTATATCGCTCGCCGTCAGACACAATAACGCCTCAATACAATGCCCGACTTCAAACAGTTTGACATACCCACTCCTCATTTTCTACTCACCTTCTTCTTTGGCTCCCTTTTTGTGTATTCCTAGTTTTTTGCTCTCTTTATGCATTGTTATTCTTTGCCATGCTGGCTCCCCCTTCTGATGACAGCTGCTTGAGAGCTTTCTTTGGTGTTCTTCTGTTGAAAATCAAGAGATGGATGATAAGTGGATGGATGGGTGTACATATGCATTAGACACAATTATTAGACATTAGCGTGATTAAATAGGCCTAATTCACTTTGCAAACAAGACAACCCCTTCAGCAGCCATCTTGGTTACCTCAAGCGATGTAAAGTTGACTGTTTACTGGAATGAGGAATGATCAGAATCATCAAAACTGTTCAGTTTAAATTACGTATTTCAAATAATTAATAAAATTACAACATTGGTTAAATACATTTTATATATACATACATATATATATATATATATAATTTTTTTTTTTTAAATGCACACTTCCCTTAACCCACTGAGGGCTGTTCATCCACAAACACAAACTATTTTAAAGCCTACAAATTTTAGTACTTTTACTGTGAGTATAGCGGGAGCAAGAAGTCAAAGTCTCATGTCATTTAAAGGGGTCATCGGATGCCCATTTTCCACAAGCTGGTATGATTCTTTAGGGTCTTAATGAAAAGTCTAGAATATACTTTGGTTAAAAATTCTCAATGGTAGTGTAAAAAACTATTTTTTTTTTTACCTTGCCAAAAATCAGGTCTGCAAAAATCATCCTGTTCTGGTCGAGGTTACTTTAAATGTTAATGAGTTCTGCTTGCCCCGCCCCTCTCTTCTCCCTGTGGAGTGACGAGCCTGTTTACTTTAGCCGCATTTAGCCACTAACTAACAGGTTATTAGGAAATGCGATCGCAAAGATTCATAAAAAACCCTTATACTCACTTCAGCTGTAAGTGAAGCTGGATGTAACCAATGATTTGCATTTATGTAGATCGGGAGGCGCATTCCCTTTACAAACAAACGTAATCCCTGCATCTTCAGCGGCTCAAATATAGGGAGTCAATGACAAACACTATGTTCATTATTACATCCAGCAACACAACACCTCAATCGCTCAATTGGAGATATTCTTGTCTAACTTTCATCCCTGCTCCGGCATCGACACAATGTAGGTCGGACTGTTACAGCTGATCTGAGGTAAGACGCTCATGTCAATCAACTATCCTGGGAGTGGCCTTTGAAAAAGGGGATATTATTTTTACAAATTAATTAAAAACCACTGCATGGATTCTTATCATTATAGGGTAGATTTGTACATACACTGCCAACACACATTAATGTGCAAACAACATGTAAAAGTGAACTTTGCATCCGATGACCCCTTTAAGTATCAATCTGCTTAAATGCAATCTAATCCTGTTTACATGAAATAAGCCTGCTCCTGAGCAGGTTCAAGCTTAAGGACCTGTTGCTATGACAGCAAGTCCGGGATGAGCATCGAAGAACCAAACAGTCCAAGATCATGCCAAATCGTCAACGGTCAAATTCAGCTGAGTTAGCGACGTACGAAGAACGGGCCCCAGAGCGCGTTCATAACAGCCGGTGCGTGACGCGTGGTGTCATATACAAGAGCAAGCGACAATAACTTCAATCGATCAGGCTGAAAAGTTGGGAGCTGGTGAAAAGTCAACACTCCCGGATGAGTTTGCGCAAACAAATGTAATCTTTTAGTTTTTAATCGGTTTCAACAATCAGGATAAGCACAAGTAATTACCATTTTGAGTAGCCGTTGTATCCACAGTCTCACTGTGTAAACAATGAGTGACGTTTAGTGATGGGTCGTTCTTGAACGATTCGTTCATTTTGAACGAATCTTTAATGTGACTCGGGACGAACGAGTCGTCTCGGCGAGTGATTCGTTCAGTCGCGCATGCGCAACATCCTATTAGGTCCTGTACTGGAATTAGTTCAACTGTTTTAGAGTCGTTCGTTCACCTTATGGGGCTGTCACGTGATGAACGAACGACTCAAACCCGAGGACTCGGGAAATGAACTAATCAATTCTCTTTCCGGCTCAGACTGCATAGGTTAACATTACGGGGATGTCACGTGATGAACGAACGACTCAAACCCGAGGACTCGAGAAATGAACTAATCAATTCTCTTTCCGGCTCAGACTGCATAGGTTAACATTACGGGGATGTCACGTGATGAACGAACGACTCAAACCCGAGGACTCGAGAGATGAACTAATCAATTCTCTTTCCGGCTCAGGCTGCATAGGTTAACATTACTGGGCTGTCACGTGATGAACGAACGACTCAAACCCGAGGACTCGGAAATGAACTAATCAATTCTCTTTCCGGCTCAGACTGCATAGGTTAACATTACGATGTCACCCGAACGAACGATCAAACCCGAGAGGACTCTAATCAATTCTCGGCTCAGACTGCATAGGTTAACATTACGGGGCTGTCAACAACGACTCAAACCCGAGGACTCGAGAAATGAACTAATCAATTCTCTTTCCGGCTCAGACTGCATAGGTTAACATTACGGGGATGTCACGTGATGAACGAACGACTCAAACCCGAGGACTCGAGAAATGAACTAATCAATTCTCTTTCCGGCTCAGGCTGCATAGGTTAACGTTACAGGGCTGTCACGTGATGAACGAACGACTCGAACCCGAAAACTTGTCAGATAAGAGGTGAGGTGAGCGAATCATAGACTAAAGACCCAGGTAAACAATGAATTAATATTTTCTGTTTCTTATAGCATTATAGTTTTGTTTTGTTTGTAGTGTGATCAACGTTTGTGTAAGCAGTAGATGTGTTAGGGAAGTAAAAGGTAACATTTTAATTATATTTTGCTAAAATGAACAAAATGAACGAAATGACTCGAAAAAAGATTCGTTTATTTTGCTGAACGAGACTCAAAGGACCGAGTCGGTAAAATGATCCGAACTTCCCATCACTAGTGACGTATACGCGCGACAGATCGCTTCCGTGCGTGCTTCTACTATGCCAGAGCATGTTGCATCCAGCTACTGCATGGAACAGCTGAACTTGGTTTTTGTGCTTTAATAAATCTGCTCTAATAGAGGGGTAGCGCATCCTGACAGACTCAATACGGCCAGCAGAATGCGCTACCACCCTTAATAAATTAGGTCAAATTCATAATTAAGGTGGGGAATTAATGACCACAGAAGGTCCGGAGGCCAGTTTAATGCCTCAACTGAGGGAAGTTCCTGTTACACGGGCCGGTTTAAGGTTTCATCAAAAAGTCGCTCCTTTTCGCAGTCACAAGTCGTTTTCGTTATGGACTTTCGGACCCATACAGTACGTGTCAGGGAATGAACACCCCCTGCTGGCCGGACTAAAACTACCGCCAGCAGAAAACTACCTTTTCACAAATGGTCTCCCATCAGTGTTTTGACCAGACTCAGGCCTGCTTAGCTTCAGTGAGGAACCAGACTCCAGCTACTGCATAGAACAGCTGAACTTTGGTTTTTGTTTTAATAAATCTGCTCTAATAGAGGGGTAGCGCATCCTGACAGGCTCAGTAAGGCCAGCAGAATGCGCTACCACCTCAGTAAATGTGGTCAAATTCATAATTAAGGTTGGAATTAATGAACACAGAAGGTCAGGAGGCCAATTTAATGCCTCATCTGAAAGACGCTCCTTTTCACAGGGTGCAGGTTTAAGGCTTCATCAAAAAAGGTGCTCTTTTTCATTATACTAGGACTTTTGGACCCATACAGTACGTGTCAGGGAATGAGCACCCCCTACTGGCCAGACTAAAACTACTTACAGCAGCAAAATAGCTTTTCACAAAGGGTCTCCAATCAGTGTACAGACCAGGCTCAGGCCTGCTTAGCTTAAGTGAGGAACCAGACTCCGGCTACTGCATGAAACAGCCGGACTGTTTTTTTGCGTTTTAATAAATCTGCTCTAATAGAGGGGTAGCGCATCCTGACAGGCTCAATACGGCCATCAGAATGCGCTACCACCTCAATAAATGTGTTCAAATTCATAAGTAAGGTGGGGAATTAACGACTACAAAAGGTCAGGAGGCCAGTTTAATGCCTCATCCGAAGGATGCTCCTTTTTACAGGGGCTGGTTTAAGGCTTCATCAAAATGTCGCTCCTTTTCTCAGTCCGAAGTTGTTTTTGTTAGACTAGGACTTTTGGACCTGGTCAGTACACTGATTGGAGATTGGAGACACTGACTGGAGACCCTTTGTGAAAAGCTAGTTTGCTGCTGTAAGTAGTTTAATCTGGCCAGTAGGGGGTGCTCATTTCCCGACTTTTTGATGAAAGCTTAAACCGGCCCCTGTAAAAGGAACCTCCCTCGGATGAGGCATTAAACTGGCCTCCTGACCTTCTGTGGTAATTAATTCCATTAGCGCATTCTGCTGGCTGTATTGAGCCTGTCAGGATGAGTACCCCTCTATTAGAGCAGTATAAGTCAGGAAATGAGCCCCCCTGCTGGCTGGACTAAAACTACCTCCAGCAGCAAACTAGTTTTCCACAAGAGGTCTCCCATTAGTTTACTGACCAGGCTCAGGCCTGCTTAGCTTCAGTGAAGAATCAGACTCCAGCTACTGCATGGAACAGCTGAACTTAGCATTTACACCTTAGTAAATCTGCTCTAATAGAGGGGTAGTGCAGCCTCACAGGCTCGATACAGCCATCAGACTGCGCTACCACCTCAATAAATGTGGTCAAATTCATAATTAAGGTGGGGAATCAATGACCACAGAAGGTCAGGAGGCCAGTTTAATGCCTCATCTGAAGAAAGCTCCTTTTTACAGGGGCCGGTTTAAAAAGCAGGTAATATAACTATAATTGTCACCTGTCATCCTAATATGAACAGAATTTGTGTCCTTGTGGGATCCTTTGACAAGCCCTATCCATTAAGCTCCCCTCACTCTGGATTTGTTATATTGACACTCTTGCAACCCATGTATAATGCATCCACCAGATGGCAGTATAAGCATCATGTTTTCATAGAGTAGATTAAATGGTCAGCTTTTGCATATTATATTCCGGTTGAAGATGTACTGTCATGACCTCTATTTCTGGCAAAATATTTTCACTGGTCAGAAATCAAGGTGCTTGGTGTAACACTGTAGGAGTTAAGGTCTCCAAACATTTGTTTTTAGATAAATGTGATTTAATTCATGATAAGTGTAGTAACTAATCAATGAAATCTCTCTGTTAATTTCTTTTTGGTGAATATGTTTCACTCACTTTATTCAGCTGAACAATCTTCTATTCTTTAGACCAAATGGAATAACTTAAAACCTAATTTAGCTAATTTTTGCTTAGTTTTTAAAATATCAAAAAGCCCTTAAAATCTGTTAAATATTTAATTTGTTTGTGATGCCCTTCAATTGTAATTTCATTCTGTGTTGTTATTGTTATTGCTGTTTTTCTATTTGTGCTTGCAAATATCTTGAGAACGTTATTGTTGCTTCGAAATAAAAGATAAATAATTTAAGAAGTCACCATAATATGCTCATAAAAACAGGTTTATATTACAGATGTGTTTGTTCAGTATTGCATTTTGACAGGCCACTATGAATATATATTATTATAGAAAGCAATGCTTTGGTCCACAGTATCTACTGTTTAACGTCATAGTTTTATATCACTGTATCAGATTTGTGAATCTTTGAATATACTCCAAAAATGATGATGAACTACATATATACATGTTATTCCTACATAATTATGCATATAACAAGGCTTGATCAGTAACCATGTGTCGTATTACAAACCTTTGTGTAAATCTAAGTAGCATCTTATTAATGTAAATAAATTCTAATTTGAAAAAGAAAAAGTCACTCACACTCAATCAGTCATGTACTGTACAAACACGCACAGGATTACATTCATTCGTTGTAACATTGGGTATTGCACCATTTCATCAGCTCATCACTGAAAGTCTCTGTTTCATTCTAAAGTTTTGTCACTCCAAGCTAAAGACTTCCTCTTGGCGAGCTCCATCCAGGACGGCTGAGCTCCATCTGACCTCGGCTGCTGCTGCTGCTGCTGAGAGAGGTCTGTTGGTGATGATGATGAGGTTGCTGGAAGCTCAGATGTGACAGTAAGTGCTATTGCAGAGGAACATACACAAACAACAAAATCAACACCAAACTTTAAAAAGCATAAAAATGTACAAACTTTTAAAAATGATAGTCAAAGCAGTGCTTTACCTTCTGTGTTGCTGTTAGGTGCTACGGGTCTTGCTGCTCTCTTTGTCATGTCATCTTCTGGTGTACTGTTTCTGCCTTTGTCCTGCAAAGAGTAAATAATTGCTCTTTTATTATTTTGTAAATTATTTTGGATGCATTTTAACGATATTATATTATTTTATATTATATA
This sequence comes from Labeo catla, assembly GCA_012976165.1. Lineage (NCBI taxonomy): Eukaryota > Metazoa > Chordata > Actinopteri > Cypriniformes > Cyprinidae > Labeo > Labeo catla. The sequence goes on along the minus strand of VONZ01000056.1, from coordinate 221,472 downwards.
TACACTACCAGTCAAAAGTTTTTGAACAGTAAGTTCAAATGTTTTAAAGAGGTCTCTTCTGCTCACCAAACCTGTATTTATTTGTTCCAAAGTACAGCATAAACAGTAAAATTAAATAATTAAATAAAAACAAATAAGTGATTTCTATTTAAATATATTTTAAAATGTAAGTTATTCCTGTGATTTTAAAGCTGAATATTTAGCATTATTACTCCAGTCACATGATCCTTCAGAAATCATATTAATATTCTGATTTGCTGCTCAAAAACATTTATTATTATTATTATGTTGAAAACAGCTAAGTAAAATTATTTCAGGTTTCTTTGATGAATATAGAAATAGAAATCAGAAATAGAAATCTTTTGTACCATTCTAAATATCTTTATCCTCACTTTTGATCAATTTAAAGCATCCTTGCTAAATAAAAGTATTAATTTCTATAATTCTACATGTAAAAAAATGAAATAAATTAATAAATATATATAATACTAACACAAGCTTTTGAATGGTATAGTGTATAATGTTACAAAAGCTTTTTATTTCAGATAAATATATAATAATAATAATAAATAAATAATAATAATAATAAATGTTCTTGAACAACAGCAAACCAAAATATTAGAATGATTTTTGAAGGATCATGTGACACTGAAGACTGGAGTAATGATGCTTAAAATTCAACTTTGCATCACAGGAATAAATTATATTTTAAAATATATTCAAATAGAAAACAGTTATTTTAAATAGTAAAAATATTTTTTAATTTTACTGTTTTTGCTGTACTTTGGATCAAATAAATGCAGGCTTGGTGAGCAGAAGAGACTTCTTTAAAAAACATCAGTCCAATGTACTGTTTTTGATATGAAGGAATTTTCTGTATTGATTTTTCATTGTGTTCTGCTGTAGGGTTAAAGGAAATATTTGTAAACTTAACTGAAAATATCCTGGCAGAACAATAACAGTACATTTTCTACAGTTTTGTTTTCTTACAGTCTAAATATACTGAATATTCTATTTAATACATATATTTATGAAGTTCAGAGGACAGTATTTTATCATTAGTAGAGAATAAGCAATAAAAGACAGAAGAAACCTGCTGTTTAGCTGAATTTGTTTTTTACTCTCCAGCCATTTATTACCTGCCAGTCTTTTGTTCCACTAGGTACTGGTTTTGTCGGAGGTCTCTGTGAAGTCTGTAGGCTGGCTGTTTTCATTGGATGAAGCAAGGTGGTCATTAGCTGTGTTTTAGGCTGTAACGCTGGTTTGGGAGGCTGCGCAGGAGGAGCTGTTGGAGATGTAGGGTGGACTGGTGACTGATTTGTGCCTAATCTGCCCAAGAACGGCTGGTATGCCCTTGTCTTCTCCCTGGCTAGACTCATCCAACCCGGCTCAGACACAGCCTCTTTACTCACTCCTGTTGTGTTTTGTATAGATGGTCTTCCATCTGTAAAACAGTACTCGTTTTTATTAAGGCTTGCACATCAACTAAGAAGAATCATACATTTCACTTTGGTTTTGATGATTTATGACCCGGTTTTGCATAACTCTTAACTCTATTACTTCTGGACAAATTCTGATTACAATTTCCTATGTGTTTTCATTGCCCAAAGTGGCTGTGCTGTCATTTGAGTGAGGTTTTTCCACTGTTTCCAGTGTTGTAGTAACAACTTTAAAGGGTTACTCGACCCCAAAATGAAAAGTTTGTCAGTTATCACTTACCCCCATGTCATTCCAAACCCGTAAAAGCTTCGTTGGTCTTCGGAACACAATTTAAGATATTTTGGATGAAAGCCGGGAGGCTTGAGACTGTCCAATTGACTGCCAGGTAACGTAAATACCACTGTCAAGACAGAAAAGTATGAAAGGCGTCGTCAAAATAGTTCATCTGCCATCAGTGGTTCAATTAGAATTTTATGAAACAACGAGAATACCTTCTGTACACAAAGAAAATAAAAATAACGACTTTATTCAATAATTCGTCTCATCTGCGTCTCCATAGCGACATTTTGAAGAGTATCCGCTAGACGCAAACTGCGTACGCTGTTCTCTGTCAGCCGCGCCACACGGATACGTCTTCTACGTTCTTTACGCTTTGATTTGAACGAAAACAGCGTATCCGTGTGGTGGGGCTGACACATAACAGCGTACGCAGTTTGCGTACATTGCGGATATTCTCCAAAATGGTGCTGCGGTGACGTAGATGAGAAGAATTGCTGAATAAAGTCATTATTTTCATTTTCTTTTCGTACAAAAAGTATTCTCGTCGCTTCATAAAGTTCAGATTGAACCATTGATGGCAGATGGAATATTTTGACGGTATCTTTCATACTTTTCTGGGTCTTGACAGTGGTATTTACCTGTCAGTCAATTGGACAGTCTCAAGCCTCTCGGTTTTCATCCAAAATGACTTAAATTGTGTTCAGAAGACGAACGAAGCTTTTACGGGTTTGGAACGACATAAGGGTAAGTAATAAAATTTTCATTCTGGGGTGGAGTAAACTTTTAAATTGCACGTATATAAACGAACAGTGATTGGGTGCTGTACATGTTACTCAGACTCTTCCTATGTCAAATGAACCAATTCAACTCATATATAACAAAAGGCAGAAATCATTTGCACTCACTGTCTTGGGCAGCAAGCGGAAAGTCCAGGTTCTGTGAATCTATTTTTTTGGGAACACTGGGTTTACTCTTGGAATTGCTTTCACACATGTTCTTGAAGGTTTCTGCTTTTGCATGCTCCTCTTCTGAGACTTCTGTCACTGTGTTAGACTCTAAACTGTACCGTTTGGTTTCATCTTTGATTTTGGACACCTCTGAGCGATATTTCAGTGACATGGAGGTTGTGCGGAGCTGCACGCCAAAAGCATTCTTCCTGTCTTCGGGTTCCTCTAGTTTCTCTGTTTCCGCATGTTCTGTCGCGGTATCGACAGTCTTCTTGAGATTAGTCGCTGTTATTGGTTTGGACATAATGGGAGGTGGAACATCTCTACGAAAACTGCTTTTTCTCTCTTGCGTTTGATGGAGGAAATTCTGAAACTCTGTTGGTTTCATCTCTCTCACCTCATCCTTCTGCAACTCTGGATTGGGTTTGTTGGCTTGTGTCTTGATTCCTGGAGAATGTTTCAAATGTCCCTCAATCTGCTTTGCCTCAGTGGCTGTTTTGGAGCGATACTTTGCAGATGCAATTAGAAATTGGGATGATCCAGCATTAAGTGTCCGTTCAGGTGCAGTTTCTACTCCAGCTTCCCAGGGTTTTGTTAATGCCTCACCGAGTCCTTTTGGGGACGGAGGGCTCTTTTTATCTATTTTGGGTTTTGTTAAGTGAGGCAGAGGTGCAGGATGTAGTCTAAATGTTGCTTCCTCTTGGATGCTTTCTTTTTTGTCTGTGCCAGGCACAAGATTCTCACTCGTCCCAATCTGGATATCGTTTGTTTCATGTCTCTGGATAGGTGAATGGGCTCTTAATGACTCTATTTCTCTTGATGGTGATGTAGATTCTGGAAGTCCTGAAGGTGATGGTGGACCTGAGGAGATCAAGCCAGAAGTCACTGGCTGCAAATAAAGAGGATTTGTGGTGGCTCTCACTTCAGTTTCAAGAGACTCTTCTGACTTTAGGATTTCAGCATCCGGAGATGGGAAATTGATTTCAGTTCTGTTAGGGTTCTCCTCCTGGTCCTGTGCTGACTTTTCAGGAGCTGATTCTGTAGGTTCTGGAAAGGTGGGTTTCTCTGTTAGCTCCAGAGTTGGAGAAGAGTACAAGCAATGGTGCACAGTCTCTGTGGACGTTATGGTTTCATCTTCCTCCTCAGACAGAACATTATCCAAATCACTGATGCTTTCTGAACGATGCCTGGGAGAAAGAGATACCTGGGAAAGAAAGTTATTTTGTTGTTGTTATTGTTTACAACAACAGTTTAAAATGAGCAGTGACTAAGTATTTGTAACCTCATAATCTGTAATCTCAGATTATTCAATACCATTTTTTTTATCAATTTTTATTTTAGTTTTAGTGATTTTTTGCATTTGAACTTAAACTAAACTTATTTAAGTTTCATTTAGTTTTCATTTGACAGGACAGTCTCAGTATTTACAAACTGCAAATTTTGAGTCTCTAACTCAAACTCTCTAGTGCCACCAATAGGCCAAATTTGCACTTATTCTGAGAATAACCTTTTTCCTCTGATTCTTTGGCTCATGCTGAGTCAGATGCATACCAGAATGTAAATTTCTACAGGTCAAGATTTTTCACAATTTTGAATTGTGCATAAAATCTATTTTCTCTAACTGATTTTGTCTGATTTTCTCCAAAATTGGCTCAGATTCATCTTCCAACAATGCTGGCAAAAAGTAATCAAAAGATTTCCAACAAATCAAAGTATTCTCATAATCCGTGTTAACAAAATTTGAAAAATGTGTGGACATGAAGCTATTTCTTCAAAATGCTTTAACAGATTCTGACCGAAACTTGTACGGGTTATACCAAGCAACCTGAGGGCCCATGAGCAGTTTTGACACAGTGCCACCTACTGGTCAAACCATATAAAAATTAAATTTTTCCAACTTCATTTCAATTTACAAAAATTATTTTGAATAGTTTTAGTTTTAGCTGACAATAACAATGCTACAATGGACGAACTGTCCAGAAATCAGCAACAGTATAATGTATATATAAATCCTACTTCATATGAGATTTTGAGTTAAGTTTTAAACTGAACTTAAACTGAAAATCTGATAAATAAATAGACTTTCCATTGATGTATGGTTATGGTTATGGTATGTTAGGGTAGGACAATATTTGGGTAAGAATACAACTATTTGAAAATCTGAAATCTGAGGGTGCAAAAATAATCTAAATGTTAAGAAAATCATCTTTAAAATTGTCATAATGACATTTTTTAGCAATGCATATTACTAATCAAAAATTATGTTTTGATATATTTACGGTAGGAAATTTAAAAAATATCTTCATGGAACATGATCTTTACTTAATATCCTAGTAATTTTTGGCATAAAAGAAAAATTGATAATTATGACCCATACAATGTATTGTTGACTACTGCTACAAATATGCTACTTATGACCCTGGTTTTGTGGCCCATATAGTTTCATGTGAAGTAGCTGAGGCAATATGCATTTTATAACGTTCATGGTCTTACCGGTGGCCCTCGTTTTCCCCTTGTACTGGCTCGTTGGTTCCTTGGTTTGACTGACATGCGATGCCTGGCAGCTGAGTTATCCAACCTGGGCATGTAACATGCAGGGCTGCTGAAGTCAACTCCTGCAGTGGGCGTGGTCGAGGCTAAGACGGGAGAGATGATTGGCTGAGGCGACGGTCTGGAGACTGGGGAAAGAGGCCTTGAAGATGGCTGGAATGGATCACCCTGGATGAGACGATATTTGCTACTGTCACATATAATGTATATTTGTTGAATTTGCAAAGACTGTTTTCAGTGTTGTGGTATGTGATGATTATTATTATAATACAAGAACATTACCTGTTCCTCTTCTTCACTTCCTGTTCCTGCTAAACTCAAAGAGCTCAGATGTTTCTGAGATTCAGGATACTGTAAGAAAAATGGCATTCAGATTCCATTAATGTACACTGTTATGTCACAGATAAAAGTACTAGACAGTGTATGTACAACATGTTTTACCTCACCTAAACTTATATCTCTGATGTTCATTTACCTTGTAAACTGCTCCATGCATGACTCGCTCATGGAAGGACATCTCAGGTGGGCTGCAAGGCAAACCATCGTCCTCTGAAGTGGTTCCTGAGTCCTCTATGCGTTTACCGGGAATCAGCATTGGAGGAGGACCTAGATGTAAGTTCTGCTGCTGTAGTTTCATCTGCCGAATCAAAATATAAACCGCTTGCAATTTAATAAACCCCTCAAGGGAATGTTGGAGTATAATAAGAGTTGCTTAAATAATCTGAAGCCTTTCAGATCTTCACAAAGAACATACTTGTAAGGCCTTAATTTTGCCATGAACGTTTTCTTGTGAAAGAACCCGGGTTGGTTCTGTGGATGTAGTCTGATCGGTAAAGAAGATGCTATCGTGGGAAAGTGCCCTGGAGCTCAGACACTGCGGGAACCTGCAGATCAGATTCAGTAGGTTTGTTTTATTAGATGCCCTCATGGCTTATTCCTCAGACTGATGCGACAGATCAACCACTTACGAAAACTCATCTTCAGAGTCGTAGCCTTCCCTTCTGCCCTCTGGAGCAGTGATGTCACTAGCAGACTGGCTTTGCTTAATCTGCCCTTCGTTTTCCTTTTTCTTCAGTCTCCCAAAGAGACGTGTCTTCAGCTGCTTAAAACGTGACTTCTTCCTTCCTGTTGGAGAAACCACAAATCAGCATGATTGGTTTGAATGGATTTCCAGAAATAGAGACGTCATGAGAAGGTCTGTTTGTAAAGTACAGTCAGATTTGTTTCTGTCTGATATTATAAATGGAAATTGTGTTTATTATGAATTAAATTATTAATTATTCATTCAGTACTGGTGTCTTATATCATATGGCTGCTGCGTTACGTTTAACCATGGGAATTAAATAACTTAAACGTAGTGAAATCACATCTCGTGGCATATTGCATTAGTATTTCTTGTGAATAAACCCTTAAAAAGAAAACACGTGAATGTTTCCAGTCAGAAACTATAATGTTCACAAACCTGTGAGATCCTCTCCATTTTTGTCCATTTCTCCAAAGCCGGATTCCATGTTTTTATCTGCTAATCTACAGTAGAAGGAAAAATAATTTTCATTCAAAGACACTTAAAAAAAAAACAGACAGAACTAATGGCATTAAAAACCAGACCTTATCCAGACACTTGCTCATTTGTATGTAAGAATGTCTTCTGAATGTCTTGTGTTTATAGCAGTGAAGATCAGATGACCACAGTTAACTGATACACTCTGTTTGCACTTTAGTACATCATTTCCTGTGTTCAAAGGTGATAAACCCTGTTCTAAGCATTTGTTAGATTCTTCTGCTATGCCCTTATAAGGAAAAAGCTGATTTGTTTTCAGTTTAAAGGTCCTTTATAAGGAGACAATTGCTGCATTCAGAAACAAATACTACCGTATGACTCTTAAGAGTAGTATGTTAATTGCTTGTGTATATATATACACTGCTGTTCAAAAGTATGGGATCAGTAATATTTAAAAAATTATAATAATAAAGACTCTTATGCTTATCAAGGCTGCATTTGTTTGATTAAAAAACAATGTAATATAAAAAATGATTGCTTTTTAAAATAACAGTTTTCTGCTTTAATATTCTCTAAAATACAATTTATTAATTTATTAATTAATTTTCAGCATCATAACTCCAGTCTTCAGGTTCACATGATCCTTCAGAAATCATTCTTATGTGCTGATTAATTATCAATGAATAAAAAATGTAAAAATTACAGCAATCATTCAGTTTCACTACTGTTCAAAGGTAATTTTTTTCTTTCTTGAAAAAAATGTATACTTTTATTCAGGAAAGACGTACAAAAATGATTAAAAGTGATTATACTGATTAAAAGTAAATTCTTATATTGCTAAAAAAGAATTTCTATTTTGAATAAATGCTGCCCCTTAGAACTTTTTATTTAACAAAAAATTCTGAAAAAAGTATCACAGGTTCAAAAAGCACAATTGTTCCCAACACTGATAAGAAATCAACATATTATAATGATTTATTAACATATTAAGTACTTTAAAATAGACAATCAGTCATTTCAAATTGTAATAATATTTCACAATGCTACCGTTTCTTCTGAATTTTTGATTAAATCAGCCTTCGTGAGCATAAAAGGTTTCTTTAAAAAAAAAACTTTTGAATGGCCATACAGCCAGTTGTAAATGTGTACTACTAGAATTACTACTACGTCACATTACCCAAACTATTGCTTACGAGACTGATGACGTAGATGAAAAGACAGAGTCATGTGCTGATTTCCTTTCTTTTATAATGGCAAACATGAAGACCCACAGCATCTGCTTTCATCCTGTTGGGCTTGTCTTATTGGGAAACCACAGATTGTGCAAAGGTCTCCTGTGTCTTTATTGGCTTTGTGTTGTGATATAATTAGTGGCCTCTTGTAATAAAAATACAGTAACTACTAAGAGAAAAGAACAGGCAGTTCACTCAGGCACCAGTTGCCTAGTGATGCACACGGGTGACGCTTTTTAGTGAATATTAGATTGTGTCTACCTGCATCCTGGGAAACCGAGCCCCGGTCCAAGCTCTTAGAATTCATTAACCACACAAACATACACACACGTGCACTCAATTCTCAGATCTATTCTTCTGAGTGTTTGTAGATCAGCAACTTTGACATTTACTGTTGGTTTAGTTCATTACATTTCCAGTATCTCATCCATGAATTAGATCAACAACCAAGCCACCTAAATAGTTCTGTGTAGTTTCGGTGCATGGTTAGTTACTACAGGGGTGTGCTATTACGCCAAATTTGAATACTTAGGGTTTAAAGCCCTAATCCTAAGTCTAAGGAAAAATATAGTGATGCTAACAATGTTAAAAACAAACATCAGTTTGTTGTCATTTTTCCATGGCTGTAACTTTATCCTGTTGTTTTCCTCCATATAATGATATGGTTCTAAAAAAAACTTAAGCAATCAATTCCAACAATGTTTTATGTACACGGCCGTGCCTGACATAAGCGTTAGCATACGCACACACACCTGCTATTACTGTCCACGCTCCTTAACCAAACAAACTAATGACAGAAATACCAATAAGCCCTGTTGTTCTTGCTGTGTAATATCATAGTCATAAAGCCACGTAGCTCTAAGCATGCAGAGGATGACAAAAGTACTGTACGTTCATGTTACGCACTAGTGGTCATGATTAGGATCAACATAATGCCAGACAATAGAGTCCTGTTTAACCAAAAGATCAATATTATGTAATAGCAGAGGAAAGCTAGGGGATCAAGGGCTGACTTTCTAAGTCATCTTCCTGCAGGTTGTATTCATAAATATCAATGTGTTTTGCATAGTAAGAGCGATAAATATGGATGTATTGGCTGCTGAGTAATGGCTTCTGAAAATTCTGCTTTGTTAAATAAATTTTTAAATATATTTAAGTAGAAAAAATGTTATTTTATAACAATATAGGTAAAAGGTTTATTTGAAAATTTTCTTTGTTTAAAGACCTGGAAACAGAATATTCGGAATTTAAAATTTCTCCGAATTCTAAAACCTTTTAATTAGATTTTGAATCCCAGATTTCCAATTTGGATTCACATTTTATTAAGAAAATACATTCCTGATTTGGTTTTAAACTGAAATTAAACAAATGCATTAAAGAGAAACTTCTAAACTTACCAGAAGCTTTAAGTTAATGCAGAATCTTCCTCGTCTGAGAGTTTCCTTTGTTTTCTTTTTGGCCTTTTTTGTGGCGGTCTCCTTGATAGTTTTAGATCACTGACATCTGCAAATGACATTGAAGAGGGGATTATAGCATTACAAAACGAGCTAGGGAAAGAGAGACAGAGAAAGTGAATGAGAGAGCGAAAGAAAGCGAGAGGGTAGGAACAGGATGTGAGGGCAGTAAATCAGATGTTGTAAAACTGACTGGGATCTTCTGATTGGTTACTTGAGGCTTTTTTGTCATTTGTGACCCTGGAGCACAAAACTAGAAATAAAGGTCAGTTTTTTTAAAATTGAGATTTATACATCATCTGAAAGCTGAATAAATAAGCTTCCCTTTGATGTATGGTTTGTTGGGACAATATTTGGCTGCAATACAACTATTAAAAAAATCTGGAATCTGAGTGCAAAAAAAAATCTAAATATTGAGAAAATCGCCTTAAAAGTTGTCCAAATGAAGATCCTAGCAATGCATATTACTAATCAAAAATTAAGTTTTGATATATTTATGGTAGGAACTTTACAAAATATCCTAATGTAACATGATCTTTACTTTATATACTAATGATTTTTGGCATAAAAGAAAAATCGATAATTTTGACCCATACAATGTATTTTTGGCTATTGCTACAAATATACCCGTGCTACTTATGACTGGTTTTGTGGCCCAGGGTCACATTTTTGGAGCTCGACAACAATCTATTCCCATCCACTAGCACTGTACTGCTAAATTTATCCTTTTGCTTTAACAGAAGAAAGAAAATCATACAGGTTTGGGTCGACATTAAGGTTAGTAAATAATGACAGAATTTTCATTTTTATGTGAACTATCCCTTTGAATTGTTTTCTGTATTCGCATTCACCTTCCTGACCGCTTTGAGCTTTGGGAAAGTCCCTCTAAAAATTCATCTATAGTAAAAGCCCTTACTAAGGCATCTTTTTCCCCTCTGTAGGAGTTAATAATTACAGTAGACAGGTGGCTTTTCACCTAAATATTAATGTGATCACTGGCTTTAATAATTGCCATGAAGGAATGAAATTCCAGGTTATTTTCTGAAATGAAAAATCTGAACACCATATTGTAGGTAGAGCATTCACAGTGGTTTAGAATTTGAATAGGTTGAACTGAAACTAGGCCATGGCTTTTTACCAAGCAACAAATGTCTCCTAGTGAAAAAAACCTGAAACATAAACCATTTCACAATTACACTTGTACATTTTGTACACAGTGTATACATGTTTATGTTATAATGTGTATTATGCAAATACTGTTTACAGTGAATATATTATGTATTCTGTACGTCTTAAGTTACATTGTGGTTATTTTTTAAGACATACATGTATATTGTGTTAAAATGTCACTATGCGACTGCAATTTTGCAAGACTTACACTTGTGCCTATGATGCATCTACAGTAAAGTGTTTTTATTGATTTGTAAAATCTGGATTGGCCTCCTGGCTTGCCAGATAATGACTCACTGAAGCATCTCTGGGATGCAGTTAAACATTCACTTTCAACTACAGATCACCAGCGAATAGGATTTTGTGTACTGCTGTTCAGAGTTTTGGCATGTCATGTTGCCTTCATTAAATATCTGGCATTAATGTTCTTCTCAGTCCAACAAACAACAACAACCCAAACCTCTGTGTAGTTAGTTGCTCTTACCAATGACATTGCCAAGGGAAATTTGATTAAAAATGTAATTTTGTTCATTAGCTTCCTGTCCTGTTCCAGTACTGACATTGAAAATTGCTGGTTTAAGCATGCCAGGTGCATTTTTTAGTATTTGCATATCTCAGTGGCCCAGAGTGCACTAAAACATATGTTGATTTAAAAACTAAGCATAATGCTTAATGAAAGGCCTCTCAGGTTGTATTTCTGACTGGAAAACTTGGAAAAAAGATAACTGGGAAAAACATCACTTTTATGCCCAAGCTTCTACATTGGACAGGCCAGAAAAGTTAAAGGGATAGTTGACCCAAAAATGAAAATTCTGTCATTAATTAATGAAACCCTCATGCTGTTCCAAACCCATAAGACCTTTGTTCATTTTCAGAACACAAATTGAGATATTCTTAATGAAATCCAAGAGCTTTTTGAATCTCCATAGAGAGTAATGTTACCGACACGTTCAAGGCCCAGAAAGGTCGTAAGGACACTGTTAAAATAGTCCACGTGACATCTGTGGTTCAACTGTAATTTTACAAAGCTATGAGAATAAGAAAAAAAAATAATGACTTACCACATGCACACATGGACTATTTTAACTATGTTCTTACAACGTCTGGGAACATTTCAGTTACATTGCTGTCTATGGAGGGTCAGAAAGCTCTCAGATTTTATAAAAAATATCCTAATTTGTGTTCTGAAGATGAACGAAGGTCTTACAGGTTTGGAACGACATCAGGGTGAGTAATTAATGACAGAATTTTCATTTTTGGGTGAACTGTCCCTTTAAGCTTCATTCATTTTTCCCACAGCATATGCGTTGCCTTCTAGTTCTGCTACAGTCATTACGTAAATAAATAACCGTTTGTTGCATATTGTACATTGCGAAACTACTTTTATTAGACTTTTATTTAAACTCCTGACTGTCTAGATAGTGCAAGGAATGTTTATATGGTTGCCAACGAATATGGCGCTAAATTTTATTCAAAATCAATTGGATGTTGACTAAATATATTCAGTACATTTTGGTATTATTAGATTTCCTCAAGAAATAGGCAAGAATGAACCTGGAATGAACCTCCATTATTCCTATTCTTTTCAACACAACAAATGCACAATTACGACTTCAAAAGTGGGAAGAAGGAAATTTCCGACAGCACATGAAGGCTGTGTGAGTTTTGATTTTCGAAATTTAGTTTTGTGTGACATCATTTCCTTTCCATCTTGTTTGCCTCAGACAGGTTAGCTTACGTTCAAACAGTGCAGGTGACACTGGAGGAGTTTCCCAGAAGACCTTTCCAAAAATAAGCTCTGAATCAACAGCTTACACAACTTGCGAATGTCAACAAGTTTCACTCGACCTTTCAGCATGCTCCTAAACACCCTAAATTAATCCTTTATGAGGAACCAAAAGAAGAAGACAACATAATGTAGCTAGCAACAAGTTGTTTTGGCCTGATGTAAGTCAACACCCTGAGACTGCTTCAGTAATGCCGTCTCTTTCACTTTGTCTGGCTTCGATCTTTCAGATTGTACCTTCTCTTTTCTTCGGGTATGAATGCGTCAATTCAAGTACCGTGTTACCCAGGTGAAATGCAATCTGCACAGTCGAGCCCATCTTTGTACAAGGTACAGCATGTGCTATATTCACTTCATTCAGTAAAATCCCTTGACAAACTTTTGTTTGCTTTTTTAAGTTGTCTGTGAGACATATAATAGGATAAACAAGCTAACAAAAGAGTTACTTTTGAATGTTCTCTGAAAGTTTTAAAACAAGTAGCCAGCTAAAATGTTCTAAGAAGTTTTTGCTAATGTTCCATTATGTTCTAAAAGTAAACAATGCATAAATTGCATAAATAACATTTTGAGAATAGTATTAAAGAAAAATGAGCTTTTAGACTATAAAAGTTAACAAAAATAACATACTAGGGCACTAATTATAGTACAACATAGTATGTTTTGGGTCTGGGTATGTTTTCCTGTTGTGATCACTCTATATCAGAACTTTTCGAACTCCTGTCCTAGTATTTGTAACATAATTCTAAAAAATAATGAAAATCTGTAAGATGTATTCACTCAGATTAATTCTTTACGTTTCCTTTCCTCATTTTGGCGCTTGTTCTGCAAACATTAACTCTTTCAACAGAGAGAGAGTGACTAATCTGCTTGAACATTAACTGTTTGGAAGGTACTCGACCCCTCCTAAACGCTGCTTTCATCTTAAATGAACTGACCTTTGGATTACAATCACTTTAATGTGAGCTCCACACAGACTTCCCTTCCTAGAAAACATCCCACACCTGTACATACAAATGCAAGAGATCAATCACAACATGATCCCTTGATAAACAGCCGTACGAAAGGAATTTTACTGTATGTACGCTAGCATCTTCAATTATAAATGAATTTCTCTGTAGGTTGCTGATATGTAGTGTTATATAAGATACATAACACTGCAGGAAACATCAGCATGTCTATATGTCAGTCATTAAAGTTGAAGTGAACTTCACAAGCCATGTACAGTAACAAAGTGTCTAATAATCATCTTTAACTAAACACACTACCCTAACAAGTGCATGATATCATACAGTAACAGTGAATATGCCTCTAATGCACAAATAGATATTCATTCAAAACCAGATTCAAAATGAGACTTAAAATCAGCTGAGCATCTTTTAAAATCTCTGATAGCCTCATTCTTTCTAAATTCTAATAGATAGATAGACAGACAGATAGATAGATAGATAGATAGATAGATAGATAGACAGATAGATAGATTCCAAGTTCAGCAAAGATCTTTCCTTAAACTTATGCGTCGATTTTTACAAAAAAAAAAAACACTAAATTATCACGCTAATTATCCTGGTAAAGATGGATATGAATAGAAAGATCATTACAGCAGCATCATATTGTTGTCTTACCTCTGCGAAATGAAGATGCAGAAGCGCACACCTGCGCTTAGATCATCAAAAATACTCGGGCTGCTCAGGAGACTGAACGAAACTGTTGAGCGCACGTGATTGGCCACGCCCGCGTGATGACGACAGACGTGGCGTGCTGAGGCAGACAGGTGCGCTTATTAATGAGCATTACGCTGGTTAGCGTATCCTTTTCTGTTTGTCATTTGTTTTTCAATTAACTGAAGCGATTATGAAGAGGAAGGTTACCTTTACCCTTTCCTAAAAGGGAAATGGAAAAATAAACAAAACAAAAATAGAGATAAAAATAAAACAAAAAGGGCATTGATGTCAGTGACCAAATAGAGGGTTTAAAGCTGCTAAATCATGTAGAGAAGCACTTAGTAAGCAGGAAAGGGTGCAATATTTTGACAAACTAAGTTAATAGGTGGTAAAGATACATACGAGCAGTATTATTATTAAGATACTAGCCTAATATTTCACCTACCTGACCGGAAATTATAAGAACAAACACGACTGTTAACACCTTTTGTTCCTCAGTTTTATGCTCTCTCCTCCTTGATTTGTCAGTCTGTAGTACTCCAAATGTTTTGTTTTTAATACAGCCCAAAACATGACAATAATTCTTCATTTTCAGCAGCCATAATCAGCAAAATATGTGAGTTTCGTTTGCTTCATTGCCATTGTTTACGTTCGTTGCCGCCAATATGGCCAATTAATGACGCATCATAAAAACAACGAAATAAATCAACGAATAAATAGTCTATGATTTAAGTATGAAGAAACACACCCCAGCACAAAGAAACATTGTTATTTATATTAAAGAGGACTGGCAACTTGTGCCATACAAAAAACGACACTCTAAATAAATAACAATTCTATTAAAATGAATTAAGCAGAATCACATTTTTGTAGAAATATGCTTAAACATATAAAAAAAACAATTATTATCAAGCCACTCCAGAATTATTTACAACTTCACTGTGTGTGTCAATGTCAAACAATTTCATCAAAACAGTCAAAATCATAGTAAACATTTGATTTATTGAAACACGACTAACTTCACAGTAAATCTTATAAGATCTTATACTAGTCTACTGATTGTCTTCAGAATCCAAGAATGAATGACGCCAGCCAAAATATGGAAGAGTAATGAGATCTTCTTAGTCATAAAGGTCCCTGAAAGTCAGACTCCTGTTAAAAAATAAACAGATAAATTATTACAAATGAATAAAACAAGCAGCATGACCACTACTTATTTAAACCCAGAATGACAAATCTGCCACCGGCGCGCACCTGTCAGGGTAATGTGACACAAGCGGTGGATCAGGTGTGCTGTGATGAGAGCGTTCTGGAGACCATGATCTGTGAGGACTCAGAGAGCTACGATGGGAGGTGGATGAGGAGCGCATTGTGGAGGAGAGGACGGGAGAAATAGCTGAGAGACCTTGCCTGCGCAGTTCCTGTGCTGCACGCTCCCTGATAAACATAGATAGGATATTAAAATCCTTAGTCTTTGTTGTTCAAACCACAAATAAATACATATATTCAATACTGGAACTGGAACAACATGAGGATTTTTATTTTTGTCTGAACTATGCCTTTAAGATTTGTGTCTCACCTTTCAAAGCGCTCAGTGGCCAGGTGTCTCTTGGTCATCTCGAGATCTGCCTCCAGCTGGGTTGATCTTGTCCTCAGTTGAGACATTTCCCTACTCTGAGAACTCCTAGAGACAAGGATGAAGACAGTGAGTGGATGACAAAGACAGAAAGAGAGACAAAAACAGCTGCTTTGCTCTGTGAAATGTGTGAATGTGTATGTGCTAAACTCACACTTTACTGTCAGCCATGCTGAGTTTGTCCTTGAGAATTTGTATTTCGGTCTGTCTTTCCTGAGAGGTGAGCTGCTTCTGTAGCTCCTTTTCTCGTGATGACACAAGCAGGCTCTCCAAAGTCTGAAGGGACAGGCGTTCACTGGTCAGCTGCTTTTGCAACAGCTCAATCTCAGAGCGGCAGGATTCCAGCTCACACTGCACCTGTATGTAACAGCACATAGAGATTTATGTTATTTATTTACATTTCAGTTCAGTTTGTCCTTAATTTATTTTCTCGAAGGAAATTTGGTTTCCGCATAAAGCCGATGTTAAATGCATAGAAAGTTTGGATTTAAAAATCCATTTTGCATTTGTTTGAGGTTGAAATTAGCTAAAAAGGTATATTCAAAAGCCCCAGGACGAGGATTAAGAACCAATGTGTCAGTGTCTGATGTTGGAGAATGTGCGTATAAATACAGATTTGCTTTGTTCAGCAAAAGGAAGTCTAAGCGCAATCAAGGCTATGATTATTTACAATATCTTGCACCCAGTGGCCTAATGCATAGCTGGGGATTGTGGGTGGGTCCCGTCTGGGTTGTGTTTGCAGTGCTGCAAAATAATTGATGGAAATTTGGTTAAAAAGAAAAAAACTCTAATATGCATTGTATTTCTACAGAAAGCCAAACTCAATTAATACAAAATATAAAACAAGCAAGCAGCCCAGTGGCCTAAAGGATAGGGGTTGTGTTTGAAGTTTCTAAAGTTTCTTAAGTTTCTAAATAAATAAACCTTTAATGTATTTTGTGTTTCTACAAAAAGCCAGACTCAATTAATAGTGAATGTAAACTGTCTACGAGGCCCAGTGGCCTAATGGATAAGGCATCAGCCCATGGAGCTGTTGTGGGTTCAAGTCCCACCAGGGTTGGTTTTGAAGTGCTGTAAAAATTCTATAATTGGGCAACTCAAGAGCAACTTAAACATGAAGCCCAGTGGCCTAATGGATAAGGCATCAGCCTCTGGAGCTGAGGGTTATGGGTTATGTTCAAAGCTCTGCCAAAATTTTATGGTAATTTGTTTTTTTAAAAAAAAAGTATATAGTACACTGTGTTTCTGCAAAAAGTCAAACTCAGCTAATAACAAATGCAGCTCAAGCATGAAACCCAGTGGCCTAATGGATAAGGCATCAGCCTCCGGAGCTGGGGATTGTGGGTTCAAGTCCCACCTGGGTTGTTAAGTGCCAAAAGCTCTATGGTAACTTTTATTAAAAGAAACTTACGTTGTTCACTGTGCTTCTACAAAAAGTCAAACTCAACTAATAACAAATGCAACTCAAACCTGAGGCCCAGTGGCCTAATTGATAAGGCGCCAGCTGCTGGGGATTGTGGGTTTGAGTCCCACTTGGTTTGTGTTTGATTTACTATAAAAATTCTACAGTAATTTGTTTTAAAAAGCATGTTGCGGGCTGTGTTTCTGCAAAAAGCCAAAATCAAGCAACAGCAAATTCTGAGTTACTAAGAAGCCTAATTGATAAGGCGTCAGCCCCCGGTGCTGCAGGTTTTGGGTTTGGGTCCCACCTGGTTTGTATTTGTAGTTCTGCAAAAATTCTACAGTAAAAAATATATATATATATTGCGCATTGTGTTTCGCCAAAAAGTCAAACTCAACTAACAACAAATGTAACTCAAGCCTGAGGCCCTGTGGCCTAATGGATAAGGCATCAGCCTCCAGAGAGCTGGGGATTGTGGGTTCAAGTCCCACCTGGGTCATGTTTAAAGTGCTGAAAAAGTTCTATGGTAAATAGTTTAAAAAAACACACACAAATTGGGCACTGTGTGTCTGCAAAAAGTCAAACTCAACTAATAACAAATGCAACTCAAGCATGAGACCCAGTTGCCTAATGGATAAAGCATCAGTCTCCAGAGCTGGGGACTGTAGGTTCAAGTCCCACCTGGGTTGTGTTTGAACTGCTGCAAAAATTCTACAGTAATTTAAAAAAATAAATAATGTTTTGGGCTGTGTTTCTGCAAAAAGCCAAAATCAAGTAACAGCAAACACTGAGTTACTAAGAAGCCTAACTGATACCCCCGGCACTGCAGGTTTTGGGTTTGAGTCCCACCTGGGTTGTATTTGTAGTTCTGCAAAAATTCTACAGTTTTAAAAAAAAAACTTAGGTTGTGTTGCTCCAAACAGTCAAACTCAACTAATAACAAATTCAACACAACCATTAGACCCAGTGGCCTAATGGATAAGGCATCAGCCTCCGGAGCTGGGGATTGTGGGTTCAAGTCCCACCTGGGTTGTGCTTTAAATGCTACAAAATTTCTATGGTAATTTGTTAAAGAAAAACTTATGTTGGGCACTGTGTTTCTGCAAAAAAGCCTAAATAAATTAACAGCAAACACCAAATTACCAAGTGGTCTAATGGATAAGGTGTTAACCTCCAACACTGAGGATTGTGGGTTTGAGTCCCACCTGGATTGTGTCTGTAGCTCTGCAAAATTTTTACACTTTAAAAAAAAAAACTTATGTTGTGGATTGTGTTTCTCCAAAAAGCCAAACTCAACTAATAACAAAAGCAACTCATGTATGAGGCTCAGTGTCGTAATAGGTAAGGCATCAGTCTCTGGAGCTGCGGATCGTGGGTTTGAGCTGTACCAGGGTTACGCTTGAAGTCTTACAAAAATTCTGTAGTAATTTGTTTAAAAAAACTAATATTGTTTCCTGTGTGTCTGCAAAAAGCCAAAATCAATTAATTCCAAACACCAAACCAGCAAGCGACCCAGTGGCCTAATGGATAAGGCATCAGCCTCCGGAGCTGGGGATTGTGGGTTCAAGTCCCACCTGGGTTGTGTTCAAAGTGCTGAAAAAATTCTATGGCAGTTTGTTTACACAAAAAATGTTTCTACAAAATGCCAAACTCATCCAATAGTGAACATGATACAAGTAAGTGGCCTAATAGAAAAGGAATCAGCCTATAGAGCTTGAGTCATGTTTGCAGTGCTGCAAAAAAATATGGCACTTTGTTTAAAAAAAACTTTAAAACATGCCAAAAAAAAAAAAAATCACACAAGAGGCCCAGTGGCCAAATAAATAAGGCATCAGACTCTGCAGATGGTTGTTATGGGTTGGAGTCCAACATATGGGTACTGCTAACTTTAAATTGGCGGTGCAAAAATTTCTGAGGTAAAAGCAGCACATTGTGAAAAAATACATAGCATAAATTCAGGCCAGGTCATTGGCCAAGTAGGTAATTTGCAAAAAAAAAAAAACTACTTGTTATAAACCAGTTTAAGCACTTACAGCTTCTTTGCTGGCATCCAGTTTGACGCAGAGCTCTCGTGTTTTTTCCAGGTCTGTCTGCACCTGTGTGCGCTCAGTTTGGGTCTGACGCAGATCTTCCTCCATGTGAATCATCTTTCGGTTTAGCTGAGACAGCTGAGTAGTACAACTTCGCTCTGCACTCAGTGCCTGGACACAGCAACAAACCACAATTTATGAGAGAATTTATGAGCGTTAACTAAGCCAAGTGCACACTACCAGTCTAAAGAACATTAGCAATGGGCACTCTCTTGGTTTGATTCAATATGAGGCTTCAAAAACTTGATGAGCTTCAGTCTCATAGTAAGCATTTGGGTTAACCAACACCAACATGGCCAAGTAACCTGTTGCAGGCTGCTCTCCACACTGTCTGCTCTTTCTTTAAGTCGAAGTATCTCTAAGTTAGCGTTGTGAAGCTCAAGACGCAATTCGATGACAGTGGTTTCAGCATGTCTGGCTTGTTCCTCCCAGCTTTCCACCTGAAGAGATGCTTTCCTTCGAGACTCTTGCAGTTCTCTGCATTCACGTTCCTAAAAGGCAGCAAGCAAAAACAATCACAAACATGCTACATAAAATACATGATGTTCATTTTAAGAGCCTTTTTTGACCTTAGCAGACAGCAGATCTTCAGTGCGTGAGACGTCAGCAATGTGAACTTGTACTTTTTTCTGCAAGTCTTCTATTTCCTCATTAGCTTCATCCAGCTTGAGCTGCAGAGTCTGAAAAGTAATATAGAACGTTAGAGGTCTTACCTTATTTATTGCAATTAATTTGCATAAAAACAGTTTGGTACAGTACCTGATTGTCCAGACGTGCTTTGTCAAGGTCGTCCCTCAGCTGACCGTTCTCTTGCAACGTGGCGTCTTTGACTTTCATCACTGTTCCCATCTCGTTTTCAGAGTCTGACAGTTTCCTCCTCAGGACAATCAGCTCTCTTTCTCTGCCAGCTATGGTCTCCTTCAGAGCTCTGTAGACAGGAAGTCACATAATCATAATTAATTTTCAAAAATCATTGAAGAAATACAGCATGTTATAGGATGTAATAGTCTTATTGGATACTAATACATTCAAGTACTCAAAACTACAAATGCTGGTTTATATTCTCTAAATATGCTTGTATTACAAAAACAGAGCAAACTACACTACCATTAAAAATTATTAACACTTTTATTCAACAAGGATGCATGAAACTAACAGTAAAGACAATGTTACAAAATATTTATTTTTCTAAATAAATACTGTTCTTTTGGATTTTCTTCTTAAAGAATCTTGAAAAATGTATCATGTTTCCTCAAAAATATTAAGTAGCACAACTAGATAAGTAGAAATGTGACACTAAATACTGGAGTAATGATGGTGAAAACACAGTTTTGCCATCAAAGGAATAAATTACATTACAAACAGTATTAAAATAGAAAATAGATGTTTTAAAATGTAATAATATTTTACAATATTACAGTTTTTACTGCATGTTTTGGTCAAATGCAAATGCAACCTTCGTGAGTATTAGAGACTTCTTTCCACAACATTAAAAAATCTTACTAACCTCAAACATTTGAATGTTCATGTATACAAAGGAGAAACTACACAAAATCTTTCTAGGAAGTTGTGTTTTGTGTCCAGGTGACAATGTGAAGAAAAATACATGTTACCTGTGTAATAATGCACTACAAATAGTAAGCATGTGCTAGAGTCAAGAACAACTACTATATACTATATACTATAGTCTAATTATAATACATCAACATTTGCATTATTCTTATACCTGGATGGTGAACATAACACACTGTGTAAGGAAAGGAAAATAATACATTAAGCTATATTTTACACAGAACTGTCAAAAACTAAAGTTTTTAAAGATTCTTCACCATGCTACACAATCACTACACATGACCGTCTGTTAATCTGTTTAATTTAATAGAGAACTTACATTAGAGTTGTCTCAAGATCCTCGGTTCTCAGCTTTAAGCTCCTAATGGTTTTCTCCTAAAAAAAAAACAAAAAACATATCACCAAGTGTACTAACTAACTGGAAAGCAAGTAAAAATCTAATACACAACCAAAAATATGTGTTTTAGTGTGTAACTAATAGGTAGTGCCTTCTCATCTAGCTGGTCATTTGCTGTGCTGAGCAGATCCGTCTTTTTCTCCAATTGTTCCTGCAGCAAATCTCTGTGCTGGTCCAGCTCTGAGACTGTGCATCGCAGTGTGTTCACTTCCTCTTGCATAGCAGTCACCTGCCTCATGAGAGAGTCTGAAAGACACAAAGGAAAAGTGATGCAATGATACAAATATACTCTTTAAACACTAAAATTATTACAACTGTCCGACTGATTAATTAAAAAGGAAACATCAAAAAACATGACACACTACCATTCAAAAGTTTGGGGTCAGAAAGATTTTGTAATGCTTTTCAAATAAGTCTCTTATACTCAGTAAGGCTTTAATTAATTTGATCAGAAATTACTCTAGTCTTCAGTGTCACATGATCCTTCAGAAATAATTCTAATAAGCTGATTTGCTGCTCATGAAACACTTATTATAGTCAATGTTGAAAATGTTTTACAGTTTAGGATTCCTTAATGAATAGAATGTTCAAAGAACAGTCAGTTTTGATCAATCTAATGCATCCTTGATAAATAAAACTATTCATTTCTCTAATAAAAATCTTAATGACCCAAAACCTTTGAATGGTATTGTATATTTTTGTTCTTCCCGTAGCGTTGGCATAATTTTACCTCAGATATCTACTGAATAATAACAGCATAGAATACATGTATTGTCTGGTATTCTCACCATTCTTCTCATCCAGCATTTTATTTCTCTCATGAGTGTTTTGTAGCTCTCCAATCCTGCTGGTCAGTCTCCGCTGATTCTCACTCAGAGAGATTTCCAACTGATTATTTGCCAGTCTGGTATATACACACACAAAGAAATTAATAACGAAAGTATTGCAGCATTGAAATATGAACACATCTTGTTGGTTTTTCATTCTTGGTGTACCTGAGGCTGCTGCACTCATTTCTGAGGCGGCTGAGCTCTTCCTCACTGGCATTGAATTTTCGGTCAAGTACTTGAGCTTCCTCCTCCAGACTCATCATTGTCTCCCTCATCTGAGCGTGCCTGCTTTTCTGTTCCCCTCGCTCCTGCTCCAGCTGGGACATACACAAAACAATGACACTAGTCCACAACAATAACTGCATTAAAATCACTAGTATGATACAGTATAATATTGTGCATTATAATACAGTAAGTTGTACTGTGGTACTATCTGACATGATTTAGTATACACTACCAGTCAAAAGTTTTTGATTTTTTAGTTTTTTAAAGATGTCTATTTTGCTCCCAAGCCTGCATTTATTTGATCCAAAGTACAGCAAAAACAGTACAATTTTGAAATATTTTTACTATTTAAAATAACTGTTTTATTTAAATATATTTTAAAATGTAATTTATTCCTGTGACTTCAAAACTGAATTTTTAGCATCATTAATCCGGTCACAGAAATCATTCTAATATTATGATTTGCTGCTCAAAAAGCATTTATTATTATTATTATTATTATTTATTATTATGTTGAAAACAGCTGAGTAGATTTTCTTCAGGTTTCTTTGATGAATAGAAAGTTCAGAAGAACAGCAATTCCAAAAAATAAATAAATAAGCTATATAATGTTACAAAAGCTTTTTATTTCTGATAAATGCTGATTTTTGGATCTTTCTATTCCTAAAAGAATCCTGACTTTTTACATTTTGATAATAATGTTTCTTGAACAGCAAATCAACACATTAGAATGATTTCTGAAGGATCATGTGACACTGAAGACTGGAGTAATGATGCTGAAAATGAACCTTTGATCACAGGAATAAATTACATTTTAAAATATATTCAAATAGAAAAAGCAGTTATTTTAAATAATCAACATATTTCACAATGTTACTGCTTTTGCTGTATTTCAGATCAAATAAATGAAAGTTTGGTGAGCAGTAGAGAATTCTTTAAAAAACATTAAAACTCTTACTGTTCAAAAACTTTTGACTAGTGTAGTATAGCCCAAAGGGAAAATGTATTGCTCAGAGGTTTGGTGCACATAATGCACTTAATGCACATAAAATGCATTAGAAATAAAGAAATAAAAATAGAAATAAATGAGGCTATTTTTGATACACAGTATGAATAAAGAGTCATAAATAAATATGATAGAAGTTCACACACATAATTTGTTTTTTTACAGAATTTGATAAAAATGTAAAAATAAATGTATAATTCTAAAATCATGATACACATGTCTTCTTGCTGTGAAATCTTGATTGATTTTTTATGAAGTAAATGCAAGAATAACCTATATTATTAATAATATTACATGTTAAAAACCTACTAGACCGAAGCATCTTAGGCTTCTTTGATTATCTGTACATAAGTTTTGGAACAGTCATGTTAAACCAAGTATCAGTCATCACTGTATTGCATTGCATTATATATTTTGCCCCCAAACAATATTTTAGGACATTTAAATATCATCTCATTAAGACATTATTGGATGATATTGAGTGACAACTGATGTTTATGTACATTTTATGTGAGTAGCCTGGTATACTGCTATAAAGATCTCACTGGTTTACATTACAATACTATCAGAATTTCATCTTACTTTCATAAAAATAACACCTGCATCACATTTAATAATTTAGCTAAATTTGGGCCTCTAAATAAAAGGTGGGTTTTTCACTTCAATAATGAGCTCCATAAAAGCCTGATGTATATATTTTTTATTGAACTAAATGTTAAGCAATTGTTGTTTTAAAAAAAATATGATGTGCTATTTTTAATATGCCGGCCTTTACAGGCTTAAATATGTCTTCATTTGTATATCTGTGCAATAATTGAGATCTCATTTGTGATTTTGCTTTTCTGCAGACTATAGTAAGTATATTATGTTCAATCTACAGCTGTCGTTACTGTTCTGTGGCAGTCCATAAATACAGAGCTCTTACTGTGAGTACAGCAGCCTGCAGGTCCTCCACCCTCTGCTCCAGGTGAGCTCTCTCGCTGATGGCTGTCTCCTGAGAGATCTGAGGCGACGTGCAGTTCAAAGGGAACACACATACACTCAGCGGGCTAAAAAAAGCACACCTCTCTCCTGGTATTATCGCTCTGCTCCCCAGTGAGATGACTCAATTTATTACTGTACTCTAGTGCGTAAGTGATTTTCCTTTAGTACTTCTAAATAACATCTTCATAAGCTAGACACAAGCAAACATGAATGCATACAAATTTGATACAGCACATATACAGCCAGTGTACGGAGATCAGGCTGTTTCTCGTACCTTGAGTCTTTCTCTCAGACTGTCTCTTTCTGTGGTCATGCGATTAAGGTCTGCTATGGCCTCGTCCCGTTCGGCCTCCACTCGTTTCAGGATGCTCTGAGCGGTCACACTGCTCTTGGGCCCTCGCGCGGCTTTTGACATCATGACCTCCCGCCGAAGAGCTGCTATCTCCTCTTGAGCCTGCAGGGGGAATCAGAGCACATCTGAGGCCACATTGTGTAGTGAAATACTAGTGATATATTGGTCAGTGATATATTGCTTTTGTTCTGTGTAAGAAAAATATTACAAATAAACTGTGAAAATATATTGTGTTTCTACATTTAAATAATTATATATGTATTTATATTACATATATTAATATAAAATATCCAAATATACATGAATTTGTTAAGACTATTACACTAAATATTAAATTAACATTATTTTATTAATTTAATATTTGAATATAAAATTGAAATAAAACAATTGTTTTCACTGTATATTGTAATTGTAATGAAATCAGAACAAATGATTAAAATATAATCTGGCAAATACTACTACTAATAAAATATATAAATATAATAATTTGAACAAAAAGATGCACAATTTGATGCAAAAAAATATTGTGTTATATAATTACATTGCTGATTTATTAATTTAATAGTTTAATTAATATAAAATAAAATAACTAATTTTTTTTACTCTATATTGTTATTGTAGTGAAGCCAAAACAAATGCTTCAAATATTATTTGGCAAATAGTACTACTAATATATATCTTATTATATACTTATATAAAATGCATACATATAATTTGATCAAAACAAATTTAATGCATGTACTAACAATATTATGTTACAATATTAAATAAATATTGTTTTATATCAATTTAATTTTAATTAATATGAAGTTAAATATATTTTTATTGTATACTGTTATTGTAATGAAGCCAAAAGAAATTAATAAAATATAATCTGGC
Source organism: Labeo catla (assembly GCA_012976165.1). Classification (NCBI taxonomy): domain Eukaryota; kingdom Metazoa; phylum Chordata; class Actinopteri; order Cypriniformes; family Cyprinidae; genus Labeo; species Labeo catla. The sequence continues at coordinate 196,079 of VONZ01000056.1, read as the reverse complement.
AAGTGATACTACTAATAAATATATAGCTATATATAAAATATATAATTAGAATAATTTGCATGCAGTTAAAATGTATTGTGTAAATTATAAATTATAATATTTTAATCATTAAAAAAAATTGTTAAATCTTTTATTTATTTTTTTTTTTTTTTGTATTATTTACATGTTGCCCAAAATTAACTGACTGAAGAATTCTGGGAGGTTTGGTGCTGTCTACCTGCTGGTAGTGCATTCTGGTCTTGTCCCGTTCGGCTGTGAGCACTTTAACATTGGCCTGAACCTCTGAGAGGTGTCGCTCGTGTTTCTCCAACATGTTTTGCAGTTCATCTCTTTCTCGTAACACCCTCATTAGCTCTGAATCGTACGTGCCACCCTTTAAAAACAAAGAAAAAAGGAATTAGGAGAATTAAAATAAACTAATCTCACTTTTATGACTGCAATGACAACCTAGTAGTACTTTAACAGGTGACTGTCTGGTGGGACTGCGGTGAGCGGATGCCCCCTTGATAGGGCTGGTAGAGCGACGTGACCTCAGCATCCTTCTCAGTGCCTCAGGCTCGTCAGCTGGATCAGAATATTGAGAAATAGAGAAATAAACATACAAATGTTCAAGCAAATGTGAGGAACAGGAGACTACAACAGTAGTCTTGCATTAGTCTGCAAGCTCACCTAAACCTGTTCACAAAGTCCAGACTCTCTGATCCAGTTTTGACGGTTTCTGGCGCCACCTGTTGGATCTACTGTATTACTACAACCTAAAAAAAGCAAAACTTCAATGAAAAAAAGTAAAAATGGCATCTTTGGAGCATCCTATGTCTCACAAGTTAGTTGACTAAATTGAAAGAATGTATGAAAACATTTAGTTTTGTAAAGTTCCTTAATTCTCCATAAGAAACAAACATTTTGATGAGTATTGAGAGCTATATATTTCAATAAAGCATCATTATATTTACATGTTTATACCACATATTTACTAGGTGTATGCATATATATCTCATTTCGACTCACTAAAAACAAGTTTTCTCAAGCAAAATGTATAAAAGTAAACCACAACGTCGATACAGGTTGCCACGGCAACTGAGATACTACGTTTGCACGTCACTGAAAATGCGTCCCGTACAACAATTCTACTTGGATTCCATTATGATAACATTATATTGTATTTATCATTTTAATGATTACTGATAATTGTTGCAAGCCACAGCATGCACTAAAAGTAGTATGCTCAGCACTGACATCAATATATTTGTACACTGGCACATAAAATCATTCACATTGAAAAATAACTGTAAATTTGAACCTCGCACTGATAAAAGTTGCAAATACGGTCTGTTTTCAAGAAAGACAACGCAGAAGACAAAGCACTGTTTGTTTAAGTTAGTTTGTGTTACCTCTTGTAGTGGTTCTGGCAAATGAAAACGAGTGTGGTGAAGTAAATCTCAACACGTTAAACCTCTTTACCCGGAGGGATAAACATGAACATTGACCAATCACAACACAGCATTAAACTGTCAGTCAAGATAGTTAGAGAGCCAGCAACCAATCAGAACTCAATCTCCTGTCGTTTGCGTCCGTTGCCTTGACTACAAGTTGTGAACGCTCACGTTCAGTAGTTTCGAAGTTGAGGTGAAGCAGTGAAGCGGAGCCAGGTGAAATAAGTATAAAATATTAAAAAACAAATGTATAGTTTGAAAATATAAATATAATGGTTGAAATGGTATATGAACGAAAACAGAGTAAATATTTAAAACTATAACTAATTTATTAGTCTTAATGTGTTATAAATTGTACACCTAAAAACTACCGTAAATAAAGCAAAAAATTACTAGAGTACCTTTTCCAAGAAAAAATAGTTCCGTTTATCCACTTCGGAATTTCACGTTTAATTAAATGAGAATTTATCTTAATTGTTTGTTAAATATGTGACCCTGGACTGCAAAACCAGTTCAAAATTGAAATGTAGACATCATCTGAAAGCTGAATAAATAAGCTTTCCATTGATGTATGGTTGGTTAGGAGAGGACCTGGAATCTGAGGATGCACAAAAAAACAATCAAATTATTGAGAAAATCACCTTTTAAGTTGTTCAAATTAAGTTCTTAGCACTGCATGTCTGACCCTGGACCACAAAACCAGTCTTAAGTCCCATAGGTGTATTGTAGCAATAGCCAACAATACACGGTATGGGTCAATATCATTTTATGCCAAAAATCATTAGGATATTAAGTAAAAATCATGTTCCAAACATACCAAAACTTTCGTTAGTAATATGCTAAGAACTACATTTGGACAACTTTAAAGGCGATTTTCTCTCATTTTTTTTTCTATATTTTGATTTTTTTTGCACCCTCAGATTCCAGATTTTCAAATAATTGTATCTCGGACAAATACTGTCCTATCCTAACAAACTATACATCAATGGAAAGTTTATTTATTTAGTTTTAAGATGATGTATAAATATTAGTTTCAAAAGACTGACCCTTAAGACTGGTTCAGGGTCACATATAATAGCAATTTCTTAGTAAAACTTGTTTTTACACCTTTTTTGCCAGTGTATTTGCGTGAAGACCAATCAGTGTTGACATCCACGACGGCAGGCGCCAGTAAAGCGCAGGCGCGCGTCACCGAACCCAAGCGAAGAATCCGCAGCTCCTTGTGAACGCGCACAGCGACACCACCAAATCCGCTAGATTAAAGGAGGCGCGCACACGGGAGGCGCATAGTTTCTCCTAACAAAAACTATTGTGCGTTTTCATGCGTTTGGAGCGGTTTTGTTTTTAACCCAGGACCGGAGGATATGCGATCTGTGAAGACTGGGATTGTACCGGAGATACTAACATTTTACCAGCCTCCTGTCAGACTTTATTTAAAGAGAAAGAGAAACAACTAGATGTTTTTACGGATCAGATCCATGAAACTCCGAGGAACAACAACAACCTCATGACTTACCTCGAAAGAGCCAGACGCCGGATTTATTCAACTCAAGATCGCCTTTACACTATTGAACATAGTAGAATAATGCATTTTAATGATTTATTTTTATTTTGAAAATATGATATTCTGGACTTCAGATATCAGAGGAAAGAATAGCTAGAATCAAGAATTTTCTTTGTCTGTGCATTACTGCATTGACACACTGATTGCTGTCTGACTGCTAGTGGAACACATCAAACAATCCAATTATAACGTGCAAAGACGAACATGTCAACGCTCAGACTATTTCCTGATTAGACAAGAAACTGAATAGTATTAAATTGCAATGGGAATGCAAAAGCAGTTGCATTGATTTACGCCTTTTTAGACATTAATTGAAAGAAATCGACTGTTTAGAGACAGCGACGTGTGGGATCTGGCTATGTCCTTCTTTAATTTCCGAAAGATCTTTAAATTGGGAGCAGAGAAGAAGAAGAAACAATATGATCACGTGCACAGGGACACAAATCCGGAGGAAATCTGGGAGATTGTGGGAGAACTGGGGGATGGAGCCTTTGGAAAGGTGTTCAAGGTAAAATAAAAACATTGAAATCGTTTCATCTTCCCTTACTGTTAGAGTTTATATCCGTTTCATGTGAATTATGAATAGAATGTGGGGTTACTAGCATGTAATGCACGTGTAATAAATTGTTCTGTTGATATCTATCTATTTATCTATCTATCTTGTGCACATACTAATGAAAGTGCAAAAAGTTTCAGAATTCTTTGAGATTTATGATGTAACCACTCAGATGACATCATCAGGCACATACCCCTGGTTGTCATTCACATGACCTCATCCTGTAGTGTCCAGTCTGCTTGATTTTTTCCAGTCTTGTCCCCTTGAATGCTTTCTCTGTTTTAAGGCTTAATGGTACTTAGTTTGTTAGTGGGATAGGGTGATTTGGAGATTAAGTCTAAGGCCATAACCTCTGTACAGTCAAACACTGACATTAGAACAACTTCACGCTTCCATCAAGTATGACGGGGTTTGTGAATAGTCATTTTAGTCAGCTCACTAATGTTTAGTTGGATTGAGGTCTGGGGTTTTTAGTAATCACAGTGTGGTTTTGTTTGCTGTCAGAACTCGAACAATAATGACTGTTTTCAAACAGGTTTCCCACTTTAGATTCCCACAAATAGACTCACCAAATACAAATCTGTTATAGAAACTAAGTTTTTTTAGTCTGTGGCTGTTAGTGCCCTTAAAACTCAGGTTTACATATTTAATTTTTCGTCATAATATTTTTTTAAATTACAAATTAAATATTGCCTTTTTTTTTTTTGTTGTTGTTTTTTTTTTTTAGATTTGTCTTTTTTGGTTTATTAGTTTATATGTTATTAAAATATCTTGTTTGTATTTTATTTAAATATCTTATTTGTATTACAAATACACTACCAGTCAGAGGTTTTTGAACTGAGATTTGTAATGTTTTTTTTTTAAAGAATTCTCTTCTGCTAACCAAGCCTGCATTTATTTGATCCAAAGTATATTTGTGAAAAAGTATAAATTTTTGAAATATTTGTACTATTTAAAGTAACTGTTTTCTATTAGAATATATTTTAAAATGTAATTTATTAAGTGATTTCAAAGCTGAATTTTTAGCATCATTACTCCAGTCACACGATTCTTCAGAAATCATTCTAATATTTTGATTTGCAGCTCAAAAAACATTTATTATGTTGAAAGCAGATGAGTAGAAAATTTTCAGGTTTCTTTGATGAATAGAAAGTTCAGAAGAACAGCATTTATCTGAAATAGGAAATCTTTTGTAACATTATAAATGTCTCTATCTTCACTTTTTGTCAATTTAAAGCATCCTTACTAAATAAAACTATTATTTTCTGTAATTTCTTTCCCAAAAATAAATAAATAAATAAATAAATAAAAATCTATTAACTCCAAGCTTTTGAGCAGTATAGTGTGTAATTTTACAAAAGCTTTTTATTTCAGATAAATGCTGACCTTTGGATCTTTCTATTGATCAAAGATTCCTGAAGAAAATGTACTTAACTGTTTTAAATACTGATAATAATAAATGATAATAATAAAACATGTTTTTTAAAACATGTAAAAACATTTAAAATATATTCAAATAGAAAGTAGTTGTTTTAAATGGTAAAAATATTTTACAATATTACTGCTTTTGCTGTATTTTGGATCAAATAAATGCAGGCTTACTGAGCAGAAGAGAATTCTTTAAAAACATTAAAAACCTTACTGTTCAAAAACTGTTGACTGGTAGTGTATGTATTTGCAATAATTTCATTTCCTCATTTAATTCTAAGTTTCTCAGATGTTTGAATTCTAAAAGTGAAATGTCTTGATAACATGTTAAATACACCCAAAGCAACTGCATCACACATAGCAACCAAAATACAATCAAACCATTGCACATTTTGTTCACAATCACCCTGCAATAAACACCAGACTTTGACCTGGTTAATTTTTCACTACTGAATCACGTTAGCTTCGAAGTACCTTAGATTACCACTCATATATTGTTCTGAAAACATTTGAAGCGAATTGTTCTGTGACCTTCATTGCTCAGCACTGCAGAAAGACTCATTACTATGAATGACACTGAATGGGATTTCTGTTGAATAGCGAACTGCGTCATACTGACTGCATGAGTCTAATTAAGTTTTTTCCTCGAATGTACTTGTATTGCTGGTTATTAAATGCAGTTATGATTATGTGTTTAATCAATCATAGTCTACACGTGTTCACACCCCAAACATTTAGAAGGTTTATAGTAAACAGTAACCCCATAAAAACAAACATAATCTACTATAATTAATGTCAACCGTTTGTCGTTCTCATCACTAACAAAATATTTGTTCAAGTGTCTTGCTTTGTTGAATGTTGTATCTACACATCCTAAAAAATTGTTTACTTAGACTAATATGATTCATGCTTTAGAGGGATTTGTATAAATAACCTTTTTCTTTTTATTCAGGCTCAAAACAAGCAGACAGGCATTTTTGCTGCAGCAAAGGTGATTGATACCAAAACTGAAGATGAGCTGGAGGACTACATGGTGGAGATCGACATCTTGGCATCATGTGATCACCACAATATTGTCAAGCTGCTTGACGCATTTTACTACGAGAGCAAACTATGGGTGAGTTTGGATTTAGTTTACATTTCATTGTTTCCTTGTTTCACAGATTTTGTTCTGATTGTGTTTTCCACAGCAATATTTTGGAATCTTTCTTTTAAAAAATTATTTGGCCCATCTTGTTCAATAATGTTAATATGCTTAATATTGAATGGTGACTACATAATACCTTTTGTTTTCTACAAGAAAAGATATAGGATAAGGAATAGGAGACAACCCTGCTTGCTTTCTTGTTGACTCAAACCATTTCCTTCCTGCGCCGTGGAAGTTTAAAAACTAGGTTGAAGTGGCCTCAGAGGCTCAGACTTTCAGGTCATTTCGGTCCAGCCTCACTTCAGTATGGACATTAGAAGCTTGGAGGTTCAAATAATAAGGATATGTACTCATTTTTATTCTTCACTTTGAAATCAGAAGTATAAAAAATAATTATTATATTTGGAGAAATCTTACAGTTACAGTCAAACCAAAATTTATTCAGACACCTTCAACATTTCTCACATTATCAGTTTATTCACTATAGTTTAGACAGTGGTCATAAAATATGACAAGAACTCAGAGATAAACAGTGTCAGAACAAAGTAATCTTGATAACGTCAGGTAACTTTGATAGAAAGGGGTGTAATGGATTACAAACTACCAAAAATTCAGACAGTTGTTAGTATGACAATATTTACACAACTATCAATACTTTGTTGAACAATTACCCGGCAATGCTTAATTTTGTTCGGTCTGTGGTGTAAAAAGGTTGCATTAGCAATTAAACAAAAAACAAAACATGGTCAGGTCGAATACTTCTGGTCTCACATTTTTATAAATTTCACTGGTAGTCCACTGTTTGAAGATTTTTTGGGTATAATATGTCACAGTTTACTTTATTTTGCTGTCCTCAGTTACATAAATGAACTATAGTGTCCTGCACCCCCTATATATTCAGGTGCATCTCAATAAATTAGAATGTTGTGGAAAAATTCATTTATTTCAGTAATTCAACTCAAATTGTGAAACTCATGTATTAAATAAATTCAGGGCACACAGACTGAAGTAGTTTAAGTCTTTGGTTCTTTTAATTGTGATGATTTTGGCTCACATTTAACAAAAACCCACCAATTCACTATCTCAACAAATTAGAATACTTCATAAGACCAATAAAAAAAAACATTTTAGTGAATTGTTGGCCTTCTGGAAAGTATGTTCATTTACTGTATATGTACTCAATACTTGGTAGGGGCTCCTTTTGCTTTAATTACTGCCTCAATTCAGCGTGGCATGGAGGTGATCAGTCTGTGGCACTGCTGAGGTGGTATGGAAGCCCAGGTTTCTTTGACAGTGGCCTTCAGCTCATCTGCATTTTTTGGTCTCTTGTTTCTCATTTTCCTCTTGACAATACCCCATAGATTCTCTATGGGGTTCAGGTCTGGTGAGTTTGCTGGCCAGTCAAGCACACCAACACCATGGTCATTTAACCAACTTTTGGTGCTTTTGGCAGTGTGGGCAGGTGCCAAATCCTGCTGGAAAATGAAATCAGCATCTTTAAAAAGCTGGTCAGCAGAAGGAAGCATGAAGTGCTCTAAAATTTCTTGGTAAACGGGTGCAGTGACTTTGGTTTTCAAAAAACACAGTGGACCAACACAGCAGATGACATTGCACCCCAAATCATCACAGACTGTGGAAACTTAACACTGGACTTCAAGCAACTTGGGCTATGAGCTTCTCCACCCTTTCTCCAGACTCTAGGACCTTGGCTTCCACATAAAAAAAACTTGCTCTCATCTGAAAAGAGGACTTTGGACGCCTCTGACGTTGTCTGTGGTTCAGGAGTGGCTTAACAAGAGGAATACGACAACTGCAGTTAAATTCCTTGACACGTCTGTGTGTGGTGGCTCTTGATGCCTTGACCCCAGCCTCAGTCCATTCCTTGTGAAGTTCACCCAAATTCTTGAATCGATTTTGCTTGACAAGCCTCTCAAAGCTGCGGTTCTCTCGGTTGGTTATGCATCTTTTTCTTCCACACTTTTTCCTTCCACTCAACTTTCTGTTAACATGCTTGGATACAGCACTCTGTGAACAGCCAGCTTCTTTGGCAGTGAATGTTTGTGGCTTACCCTCCTTGTGAAGGGTGTCAATGACTGTCTTCTGGACAACTGTCAGATCAGCAGTCTTCCCCATGATTGTGTAGCCTAGTGAACCAAACTGAGAGACCATTTTGAAGGCTCAGGAAACCTTTGCAGGTGTTTTGAGTTGATTAGCTGATTGGCATGTCACCATATTCTAATTTGTTGAGATAGTGAATTGGTGGGTTTTTGTTAAATGTGAGCCAAAATCATCACAATTAAAAGAACCAAAGACTTAAACTACTTCAGTCTGTGTGCACTGAATTTATTTAATACACGAGTTTCACAATTTGTAATATATAATTGAATGAATACATTAAGCTCCATTTCAAGTGGAATATAGTTCATTATTTGCTTTGATTTGAAAGTAAATATGATCTAGACATGTTCTTCAAATGTTTTCTAAGATTTGCCAGGAAAGCAAGTTTTTGAATCACAATATTCACTTCTGTCAAAGCACCTCTCATCAGAATAACGTTGTATTTTCTCAGTGAGAACAGGCATGAGTACTCAATTATTTTTGTACCCCTCCTCTCAGTCAGTGCCTGTTTTCTTCATCTGCCTCTTTGTGTAACGAACAATGTATACTGAAAGAGGTGTGCATATTTTACTGTGATCCAGGAAATAGACTGATATCAGCCTTGCCCATTTCTGTATGAAGAAGTAGGGGGGCTTTGATTTGTCTGTGATTCAAGGAGTGTTTAAACTGGATTATTCATTAACCATTTATGGCTTAAACAGAATAAATAACACACAAGTATCAATACAGGCATTCAGTATCTAAAATCGATTAGATATTAGAGAAGAACAGCTTAGATAACATCAATTTCAGATGCCGCTTGGTTTGATACTTTGCAATATGCTGTGACATTCTGACATTTTTAAGTGTAGAGCCTCTCTATGGTATATATGAGGCTTAATAGTGCATTCTGTTATCCAGACAGTGGGATCAATGGGAATAAACAGAATCCTATACTTCACAGTTATAAAGCAAGCCTCATCTTATGTCTTGAGTATGCCCATTGTATTTCTCAGACTGAATGACCGCACTGTGTGGGCTATTGTTGTTCTCATAGCTGTCAGTCTAAACCAGCATCTCACCCACAGTGGAACAGTGCTCGAGAATGAATAACGCTGACTGTTTTAAGTGCAGCGTCAGTGTTTACACAATAGTGTGAGAATCAGACATTAACACTGTTTTAAAGCTTCATGTGTTTCTTGGCTGAATACGTTTGCGCTTTTACTCACAAGTTTGAGCTCATTTTGAGTCCATAATTATTTAGGGAAGTAGTATGATTTTAGACTAAATTAAAGTTTAGGATTTAACCCAATGATTCTTCTGATTCGTTAAAAAGAACCGCACTGATTGAGTCAGTGGGACAACACAGTTTTTGAAAGCTAAATTGATAATTTGTTGATATATATTACTTTTCTAAAGTTTGGGGTCTGCATGTTATGGGATATTTTTAAAATATTTAAAATTTGAATATGTTTCAAAGTATGATTTATCCCTGTGATGGTAAAGCTGAATTTTCCTTATTATGAATTGTGAATTAATGAATTAATATGAATTAATGTGCCTTCATTTGCTGCTCAAGAAACGTTTATTATTGTTAATGTTGAAAACAGCTATATATTTGTGGAAACTATGATACATTTTTATGATACTTTGAATTTAAAGGTTTAAAAGAAGTTTTTTTTTTTTATCTATTGTAACGTTATAAATGTCTTTACTGTCTCTTTTCTTGGCAGTTGAACACATAAAAAAAATAAAAAAATTATTAATTCACGAAAAAAAATTTTTTGCAAACTTTTGAATGCTCAAGTACTTTTTCTAGTCCTATATGCAATATACAGCACTTAACTGCTCAAAGTTTTGGGTGTGTATTTTTATTGTTTTGAAAAAGTGTTCTCCAAGGCTTTTTATTTGATTTAAACATACAGTAAAAATATAGTAATATGTGACCCTGGACCACAAAACCAGTCATAAACCAGTCAATTTTTTTTGAAATTGAGATTTATACATCATCTAAAAGCTGAATAAATAAGCTTTCCCATTGATGTATTGTTTAGGATAGGATAATATTTGGCTGAGATACAATTATTTGAAAATCGGGTGTCTGAGGGTGCAAGAAAGTCTAATTCTTGAGAAAATTGCCTTTAAAGTTGTCCAAATGAAGTTCTTAGCAATGCTAATTACTAATCAAATATTAAGTTTTGATATATTTACGGTAGGAAATTTACAAAATATCTTCATGGGACATGATCTTTACTTAATATCCTAATGATTTTTGGCATAAAAGAAGAATCTATAATTTTGACCCATAAAATGTATTGTTGGCTATTGCTACAAATATACTTGTGTTACTTAAGACTGGTTTTGTGGTCCAGGGTCACATATTGAGATATAAGGTGGTTTAAAATAACTATTTTTAGTTGTGTCATATTGCAAAAAAATGTAATTACTGTCAAATCAAAAAATGCATTTTGCGATAAATACAAAATTCACTTAAAACAGCATTTATTTGAAATACTGTTACCTTTAATCCATTTAATGCATACTTAAATGCATAAATAAAAGTATTAATTTCTTCTAATCTCAGCCTGTTGAACTATACTCCATTTCACCTGTATTTCTCTCAACTCGCCTAAAATATAAAATATAGGGCCTAGTATTTGTGTTTCCACTCCTGAATTGCGATGCAGGAAACACTGTTGTTGTTCAGTAGTAACTATGTGGGCTGCCCATCCTCTTCAGACAACCCCAGCCGTGACCCCTCCATCCGCCTGGTGTTCACGGAAACTCTCCTGTTCTAATCCTATTAAGACAGAAAGGCCTCAATTCTGGCACTGCGCTAATGTGCAGAAAGCTTTCGTGCTTCCTCGTGCTCATACAGGCCTCTCTCGCTCGATCCTGTTATGTCATTCACCATACTGAGGAGCTAGAAAAGCCTTCAAGACTCAGCAGCTTCATTGCCCAATCATGACTCTGCAATGCAGCACTGCTGACCAATCACAGCCCTGGGATGTGAATTGTTTTGTAATAAACTGGGCTAGTATGTCCAGGTTGTTAAACTGGAGTTCTAGTTTTATCCATTGATTTGCAACAGGCTAAACTGAATGAGTGTTCTAGATTAGTTTTGTTTGTTTGTTCCCATGTGTACAAGAATAAATGAATTAAGTGAACAATAGCTCTCAGAATGAGCTGGTTGCAGGTTCATGTAGGTGTGTTCTTGACAATAGGATAAACAGATTTGTCTACAAAACATAATGCTGCTATTGTTCCCGGCTGAATGTTGGGACAGTATGCTAATCACAGTCAGTCTTGTGCAATGTAATGTACGTACCCATGCTTTTGTGTTTTGGGAAAGACCCAGTTTTATGTTCGCTATGTTTGTGTCTGCAGATCCTGATAGAGTTCTGTGCCGGTGGAGCTGTCGATGCTGTTATGCTCGGTGAGTTCACACAGTGTTTGTCATGCAAGACTGCGTCAGGAAAAGGTCACTTACAGTGACCAGTTCCTTGTCATTAGTCAAAAACACATTTAATTCTCAAAGGTGAAGTTGAACTTTAACTGTGCATTGATTATTCTCTCCAGTTGCATGACTTGTTAAAGCAATTGGTTCAGTTTACATTATTAGTGTCTAAATATAGATTTGTTGTGTCATAATCCCATAGCTTATGAATGAGGGTCAGATTTTTTTTTTTTAAGGAAATTATTACTATTATTTATTAAGGATGCATCAAATTGAACAAATTAGACTGTTACAAAAGAGTTCTACTGCAAATAAATGCTGTTCTTTTGGCCTTTCTATTCATCAAACAGTCTTTAAAGTATCAATGGTTCCACAAAGATATAAACAGCACAACTGTACAACATAAGAAATGTGTTTTCAATGCCAAATCAGCATATCAGAATGATTTCTAATAGATAATGTGATACTGAAGACTGGAATGATGCTGAAAATTTTTTCATCTTTGCTTCACATAAATAAATAGCTCTAATTGTTATTATTAAAATATCTTAAAATAGAAAACATTTAACAATTTTAAAATTGTAATGGGGGGGGGGGAAGCGGGAACATTAAATCTTACTGACCCCAAAAGTGCAAGCTGAAAGTTGCATTTTTTTCTTCTTAAAAACGTATGTTGGTAATGCATATCACAATATACAATTTTTATTTAAACACAATAAAAAAAAAATTAACTTAACCAGTTTTCAAATTAAAGGGAGACCTGTTACACATATACTTATTAAATTATTAGTAATTAAATATTTACAGTTGAAAATTCAAAAGTTTACATACACTTGCAGTATCTCCAAAATGTAAAATAAAATATTTTTTATTTAGTACTGAGCTGAATAAGATATTTCACATACTGTAAAAGATGTTTACATATAGTCCACAAGAGAAAATAATAGCTGAATTTATAAAAATAACCCCGTTCAAAAGTTTACATACACTTTGTTCTTAATGCTATGTTTTTCTCTGAATGATCCACAGCTGTGTTTTTTTGTTTAGCGATAGTTGTTCATGAGTCCCTTGTTTGTCCTGAACAGTTAAACTGCCTGCTGTTCTTCAGAAAAATCCTTCAGGTCCCTCAAATTCTTTGGTTTTTCAGCATTTTTGTGTATTTTAACCCTTTCCAACAATGACTGTATGATTTTGAGATCCATTTTTTCACACTGAGGACAACTGAGAGACTTATATGCAACTATTACAGAAGGTTCAAACACTCATTGGTGCTCCAGAAGGAAAACCAATGCATTAGAGCCAGGGTGTGAAAACTTTTGAACAGAATTAAGATGTGTACATTTATCATGTTCATAGTTCCATTATCATAGTTTTTTCATTTAGTACTACCCTTCAGAAGATACTTACATGTTTCCCAGAAGACAAAATAAGTTAAATTTACCCTGGTCTTCCAATTCAAAAAGTTTTCATCCCTCGCCTCTTAATGCATCAGTGAGCGTTTGAACCTTCTGTAATAGTTGCATATGAGTCCCTCAGTTGTCCTCAGTGTGAAAAGATGGATCTCAAAATCATAAACTCATTGTCGGAAAGGGTTCAAATACACAAAAATCCTGAAAAACCAAAGAATTTGTGGGACCTGAAGGATTTATATGAAGGAACTATATATAATTACTCAATGAAAACACATGTTTAATCCAGATATTGCTTAGTAATTCCTAAGGCAGTTCACTCAATGTAATTGCTTCTCGATACATGTTTGGCACAGGTAGGAAAACGTGACAGCAGAGCTTAGATAAGGGGTCACACAACCAATCAGTAATGACACTGATTTAAATGTTCACAAATTTTGTATTTCCAGTACACAAAGTTTACGTCAGTTTGACTGAAATAAAGTCAGTTAGTGAGTCATATGTTGATTCAGTAACCATTTGGACTGAGGCAAGGACTTTGGCTGTTTCAGACTGATTCAAAGTTTGTGAACTTTAAGTATCAACAACTAATTTGACACTCAAAACTAGGATGTTAGAAAATGGAAAATATTGTAGTAGTATATAAATGATCTTAAATCTCTGTATAAGTGTGTTTGTCTATGTAAGCATTTTCCTGTTCATGTGTGTGCATAGAGCTGGAAAGGCCTCTGACGGAGCCGCAGATCCGGGTTGTTTGTAAGCAGACTCTGGATGCTCTGCAGTATCTGCATGACAACAAGGTGATCCACAGAGACCTGAAGGCAGGAAACATCCTGCTGACACTCGACGGAGATGTCAAACTGGGTGAGTGAGTTTGTAGGGAGCGTTTAGAGTGCCGGATGCTACAGATTCAGTTCAGAAAGTTTATTCACAATTCACAATGAAGTGTTTTTAGTTTTTGTTGCTCATCAGCTACACATAACTGAGTGCAGCAGGAGATTTCAGCTGTTTCAGATACCCTGTGCTGATGAGTAGTTTCACAGTTACGTAATAACACAGTGGAGACACAGAGAGGAACTGAGGAGGGTAATTTACATGTCAGACTAAACCGCAGCTAAAATAAACTTTACGTCATTGACCAGATGTAAATTATTCTGTGATGAATGTCATTGCATCAGACAACAAAATATCAAGGCAAGCAGTTGCACAAGCACTCTTTTCAGGTAGAATGTTTTCCAAAAACAATATTTTCTGTTTTTTAGCTGACTTTGGAGTGTCTGCCAAGAACACAAAGACTATCCAGCGAAGAGACTCTTTCATCGGAACCCCTTACTGGCAAGTTAGAGTTTTGTGAAATGAAACTGCTTGTATGTAGACACATTGACATCACTGACATGCTGATATCACTCTGTTTTGTTAAGGATGGCCCCAGAGGTCGTGATGTGCGAGACATCTAAGGACAGGCCGTATGACTATAAGGCTGATATTTGGTCTTTAGGAATCACTCTGATCGAGCTGGCCCAGATCGAACCGCCCAACCATGAGATGAACCCAATGAGGGTTCTGCTCAAGATCGCCAAAGCTGACCCACCTACTCTCATGCAGCCATCAAAATGGTACAAAACCAAGCGATTTGTGTGTATTTGTGACCCTGGACCGCAAAAAAACAGTCATAAAGGGTTCATTTTTTTGAAATTGAGATTTATACATCATCTGAAAGCTGCTTAAATAAGCTTTCCATTGATGCATGGTTTGAAAATCTGGAATCTGAGGGTGCAAAAAATCCACATATTGAGAAAATCACCTTTAAAGTTCTTAGCAATATATATTACTAATAAAAAATTAAGTTTTGATATATTTACGGTAGGAAATGTACTAAATATCTTCATGGAACATGATCTTTACTTTATATATGATTTTTGGCATAAATGAAAAATCTATAATTTTGACCCATGCAGTGTATTTTTGGCTATTTCTAAAAATATACCCATGCTACTTAAGGTCCAGGGTCACATGTGTAAAATATTTGTGTGAATAATATGAACAGAATATATATTAAAATTGTTGTTCATACTTTAAGTGAATCCTTTAGATAACGTGCATTGTAAAAGTAGTTTAATGCATTAATTATGCCTTGTAATGCACTTTACCATGCATTGTATGATTTAATGAATAGTTGTTACCACAGTTATAATAAATTATAATATTTATTTGTTCATTGTTACAACTTTGGACAAAGAAACCTTTAAATGTTCTAATGCATTTTAATTTTGACTACAATTATTTATGAGAAGACAAAGCATTACAGCATACATTATGAATACCTTTGTAATGCACTGTCCATATAGACTTTAAGTAAACAGTTACCAGATTTTTATTTTAATTTAAGTCAACAAAAATAAATTGCATTAATTATTATTAAAATTTCTTAAAATAGAAAATATTTAGCAACTGTTAAAAAAATGACAGCAACAAATACAGGGGAAAATGAGCCTCTACAAATAAATATGCAGTGAATTAAAATTAATTAAAAAAACTGTGTTTATATTTGTGTGTAAATGTGTACGCGTGTATCGGAAATGCAAAACTGAATTGGCTTGTCATGATCTCAAACATCTTTTTCTCTCAAGGCTTATGCTGAAATGCCTGAAATTACTTTTGTAGACAAATGTAATCATGCAATATAATTTTTTAATGTATTTATTTATTCATTTACAGTATTTTATCCATACCTCCATTTAGTTCAATTCAGAGTTTTAATGACTGCTTTCTTCATCCGTCTGCAGGTCTCCTGAGTTTAATGACTTTTTGAAACATGCACTGGATAAGAATTTGGACAACAGATGGAGCACAGCACAACTTCTTCAGGTGAACTGTCCATCTTTTATTTCAACGCTTATAATCTAAGACCACATCCACACAACCGTGGCCTAACATAACCCAAACTAGCCTCTGAGCAGCCTCTCAGTATAAAACCCCCTTGTTTACAGTCACCCTGGTCTGCTGCTTGTTCACCTGCTCGTCCAGGTGGCCTTTCTTGCCACATGAATCAGCAGCTGTTCATTCATAAGTTTGTCTGTGTCAGGCACTTTCCACACCAGCCTTCATCCTAAGGATTGACGTCAGCAAAGGAGATTTTCTTTCCGAGGCTTTAAGTAGGCCAGCCTAGCACTGACCACGCACATATGCACACACGCTCACTTACAAGCGCCAAACGCTGCATGAAGAAGCTGAATGGGGTTGAAAATACAGAATTCGAGTTTTCCTCCAATTAAGGTGATAATATCAAAGAAGCTGCACATTCTCAGACCAGCTATAGACTGTCTGCAGCAGATCTCAAAGCCAAGAAAGGTAAGCGATGGAGACTTGGATCTTCATAGGATTTTTGTTGTGCTCGTTTTCCTCTTGTCTGTTGAACACTTGAGTTTCGGACGTTTCCTGTTTGGCCTGTCTTATGACAATGCAGTAAATCTTAATTGTCCTAAATTAGCCTTTTGCTTAATGCTAGTAATGCACAGTGTATCAGTACTATATTAGTTATCATTCAATTTTAAAGATTTGTTTTAATTATTATTTTATTTTATTGGATATTTAATTGTGGATGCTCTTTTACACTTATTTTTACAATTAGATTTGGCTGTCAAATTAATTTTTTGGAAACACTAATAATTTATTATCACTATTATTTATTTTAATTAATTTTATTATACTTGGCCACCAGCTCTTCTCAAATTATATGAGACAAGGGCTGATTTATGTAAAATATATGTGTAAATAAAGTGTTTTTTACTCCTTTTTTTTTTACTTCATTTATTTTTTAATAGTTTTATTTATTTTAGAAAACACTAAAATTTAATGGTTATGTTAAATGTAATATTTATCAAATCTAAAAATGCATGTTCAATGCACGTTTTGTGATTTTACTTGTAGCAGTTTATTTATATATATATATACACATGGGTCAATGACGTGACGCCTAAATTCTTTGTCAGATTCCATTTTTTAAAAGTTATGAATTGGTTTAAATGCATAAAAAAGATGCCATATATTTGAAGTACCTCTCCTATTTTTCTGTTATATCAAAGTGTCAAAATGTCATGTGGTGCGACCGTCCGGCCTTAACTGTTGTTGGAAATATATTTGAAATTGCCCTAAAGTTATTTAGATTACTTTTCTGCACTATTTGGCATGGTTTCCAAAGTGTTTTGTAATCCTGTATAAAATTGCAAAGCATTTGTATTTATATTTCTGTCATAACATACAAACAAAGTTTGTCTGATGATTTCCATTTTATGAAATATCATGTGGTGTGACCATCAAGAAATTACTATTTTGGACTTTTATGTTGAAATCCTTTCAAAGTTAGAACTTTGAATCATATATCAATTTGCCAATGACCCATGGAAGCATCAAGCAGGTTTGTAACCATCTTTTAAATTCTAAAAAATTTCATGGTCATGTGGTATGACCTCAAAAAAAAAAACAAAACAATGAATAACAAGTTATTTTTCCAAGTATTTATTTTTATTATAATTTTCATAATGACCGTTTGTGGGAAGCTAGCTTGTTTCGTTTAGGTGGGCAATTCTGTGCTTGTAAATTTTGAAATTTGAAAATATCATGTGGTGCGACCAAATATCATGTGGTGCGACCACTGGAGTGTTTTCCGTTATAGATAAATGTCCCAGATTGGTAGTTTTTGTGCTTTTATATTCAATTGATGGTTTATATACAAAAAATACTTTATTTTAGTATCATTTGGAATAGATTGTTGTGCAATTTCAGACAGTTTTATGTTTTTATATGTATATAAGAACACACACACACACACACATATATACATATACATATATATATATATATATATATTTATTTATTTATTTATTCTTTTTTTTTCTGGAAATTAAAACTTGTACATTAAAAATCGTTGGTAGATTCTAGCTTTAAAGAATTTATCTGGAACAGAGCAATCTGACTTTTTCTGGTTGTTCAAATTATTAGTATCTTATTAATATTTACATATGTAGTTTTAACGTTTATTGTAGTAAAAGTGGTTTCCTTCATCTGTGCAGCACCCGTTTGTGAGTACTGTGACTGACAGCCGACCCCTGCGGGAGCTCATCGCTGAGGCCAAGGCTGAGGTCACAGAGGAAATCGAGGACCTGAAAGAGGAAGAGGAGGAAGAAGATCATGAAGGAAACCTGGTGAGAGATTATAGGAACTGCCAACAAATTTAGAACATCTTTCAGAGAAAGATTAAACGTAGTGTAGACTGCTAAGTCTGGATAAATACTCAGCATACCACTGGCTAATACAATGTCTTGAAATAGTGTGCATTTATTGCATGGCAGCATGTTTATTTTTTCCTACTTCAATATTGTGCTAATATTTTTAAAAATGATCTTTTCCTCAGCTGCTTCCTGGACACAAACGTGCACCATCTGACGTTAGCGTCGGAAGCTCTGAAGACGAGAAGCTTCCTCAGTCACCGTCCACCTTGGAGTCTGTCCCGGAGAAGATCGAGGAGGTCGCTACACTCAAACTGCCGGATGATAATGTTATAACTGGAATAAAGAAGGAAGAAGAACCTCTGAAGGTGGATAAGAACCACACTGAGGATGTAGCAGAACCTGAAACCAAGGAACAAGTTGTGGACGTATCTCCAAAAGAATCTGAAGCTGAAGAGAAGCCGGTAGAACCAGAGACTCCTGCAGATTCAATAGTCCAGACAGAGGAGCAAAGAGCCAAACCTGATGGAGAGAAACTGGAAGAGGAAAAGGAGGTGGTGGGCAATGGTGAACTCATAAAGGAAGTGCCTGCGTTAGACATTTCTACATTGAAAACACCAACAGAGCCTGCTAAGGAAGCTGTGCCTGATGAGCCAACTCCACTGAAGGAAGCAGAGAACGTCGAGGAGAAGGAACAACCTGAATTGGTGGAGAAACAAAGCCCAGTGAAGCCCAGGTATGTGAAGAAGGAGGACTCAGACTCTGGGATCAGTTCTTCAGCTGACAACAGCAGCATAGACCTGAACTTATCCATCTCCAGCTTTATTAGCAAATCCAAGGAGCCAGGAACCGTCTCTCAGCAGGTGAGAAACACTGTTTAAAAGCTGGCATATTTGTCATTTTACACTCATCCAGTATTTTGAATTTTGAATATTTCATTGTCTGTTGACTGGTAAGAATGAAAGCGTTTCAGTAGAGCATTTGATTTAAAATTCAGTTGTTAAAAATTTTGTTAGACCTAGTTTTATGTTTTTATTTAATCCGTTCAAACTGGTGTACTGCATCAGTTTAAAAACTCAGTGACTCATGATTTGCTCATGTTGTCATTTAAAAATGTGTGCCATTTTTATTTTATTAAAATGTTTACATATTAATATAATAGATAAAAATATATATATTTTGGAACTTTATAATTCAGTGAAAATTTAGTGAAAAACAAAATCTCTTGATTGTTTTATGTAATTTAATTTAATTTTTTAAGGGGTGTTTACATTTTAAACATTTTTAGCATTTTGTATAGGTTATAGTAATTTATTTATTTATTTATTTATTTAAACCGAGTTTAAGTTGTAAAATGGTAAGCAGTTTGAAAATACAGGTTAAAAATAAATTGTAGAGAATATATTGTAAATAAATTTTGTAACAATTTGGTTTATTTTTTTATTACTGGGTTTAAGTTGTAACATTTAAAAAATGTGAATCTTTAGACCAGGGGTTTTCAAACTGGGGTCCACAAGGTGCTAGGGGGTCCTTAATAATGTTTGGAGAAAAAGCATAAAAAAAGTACAAATTATATTATTATTATTATTATTATTATTATTATTATTGCAATTATAATTATATGTTATTAAGTATATATAATTATAGAATTATAATTAATATAAAAATAATGAAAGAAATTAATTATCCAAAAATTGATTAAAATAAATTAGTAAAAATGAAAACAAAGAAATAAATACAAATTATAATAAAATTAATTATAACATTTTGATTAATTAAATACTGTACTTTATTTTAAAATGCAATTTAAAATAATTTTCTAAGAAAAACAATAAATTTAATAGAAACTAAATATTTTTCAATCAATATTTTAGATTTACTTATAATATGAATTTTTCACAGTGTAAATTGGGTATTTATGCATTTTAGAATGGGGGTCCCTTGCATGATAATGATCATATTTGGGGGTCCAGGGCATCTAAAAGATTGAAAACCCCTGATTTAGACTACTGTGGCCATTTCAAACTATAGTTTCAAACTATATTTGTTCTTACTAAAGAAAAAATTAAGCCACTTCTATCATAAAAGTATCAGAAATATTGTTATATATCATAAAGGCTAAAAAAATGTAGAGTTGTTTTGTTTTTTGTTGTTGTTGTTTCTTATTCAGTATTTTCAAATAAATATTTAATGTGTTCTAGGACAACAAGAGGCAGAAAAAAACTCTGAAAAAGACTCGCAAGTTCATCGTGGATGGTGTGGAAGTCAGCGTAACGACGTCTAAGATCATCACAGACAATGACACCAAAAGCGAGGAGATGAGATTCCTCCGGTGAGCCATCAGCTGTTTAACTGCTCCGAGATGATTTGCATTTTAGCTTCATGTTTGCATCATATTTGCATTCATTGGTAATGCCTGTTTCATGTTATGGTAGAAATTTTATAGCAAAAGCTTCTGCCATGGCTGGTTCTTGTAACAGCATCGCCTGTTTTGGTAAATGCACACAGACTGATAGTGGGCTTAAGTCTTCATCATCATCATCTTTCATAAGTGAGGGGGTGTTTTCAAACTACAAAGCAACAAAGTTTCCCCTGCAGTGTTTATTAGTGTGGTTTACAGATAAAGGCCTCATATTCCAACACCAGATGTGCTAAAGGGAAAACAAGATGAGTGATACTTCCTGTTCCTGCCTGGATGAGCATCCTGTTAGACTGGATAGTTCCAAAAAACTCAGCAGTTTTCATACTTAAGCAGTTTTAATTTAATGTTAATTTAATGTGTCCGGTTTCATCCACGTCCAGCTAATTTTAGCTGTACAAAACAGCTTGTTTGCTGCTTGATATTGCAAACTGGTTTGTCTTACCATATTATTTTAATGTATTATCTTAATTATGAACACACTGGTTTGTAGCGCAAACAGTTTTACCATTTACTGCACTTTGTTATTTTTCTCGTTATTTCCCTACGGCCGCTTATAAAGTCGTACACATTACCAGAAAACACCTTACTTCCGCATTGAAAAATAAGGTGGATAAAAGTAATTTAAATACGGTACATTCTTAAAAATAAAGGTTCCAAAAAAGAACTTTCCCCCCCCTAAAAATGCTTCAGTTTTTAAAAGAACCTTTTTATTCTTAGTGTGAAGAACATTTAAAAAATCTAAAGAATCGTATTCCACTAAAAGAACTTATGGAATGGATAGGTTCTGTGGTTCTTTATGAAATGATAGATGCAAATTTTTGTTTTTGGATGGGTGTAAAATGAGTGTAAAATTTGTGTGTTTCAGGCGTCAGGAGCTGAGGGAGTTGAGACTTCTGCAGAAAGAGGAGCAGCGAGCCCAACAGCAGCTCAGCAACAAACTTCAGCAGCAGAAAGAGCAGATCTACAGACGCTTCGAACAGGAAGTCGCGGTGAGCAAGAACAAAAAGCCATTAAAGGGATAGTGCACCCAAGTATGAAAATTCTGTCGTTAATCACTCACCCTTATGTCGTTCCAAACCCATAAGACCTTCGTTCATCTTCAGAACACAAATTAAGATATTTTTGATGAAATTCGAGAGCTTTATGACCCTTCATAGATAGCAATACAACTGACACGTTCAAGGCCCAGAAAGGTAGTAAAGACATCATTAAAATAGAATAAAGTCATTATTTTTGTTGTCTTGGTGCACAAAAAGTATTCTCGTAGCTTCATAACATTACGGTTGAACCACTGATCACATGGAATATTTTAACAATGTTTCTGGGTCTTAAACTTGGTAGTTGCGTTGCTGTCTATGCAGGGCCAGAAAGCTCTCGGATTTCATCACAAATATCTTAATTTGTGTACCGAAGATGAACGAAGGTCTTACAGTATTATATCACATGCTCAACAGCTTCACTATTTTTAGGGTACAGAAGTCCGACTATTAATGGGAGGTCAGTATTTTAAGCTACCTGGAATTGTGCCAGTTAACCTGGTCAACGGTCATTTTACCTGTTAATTGTATATATGTATGTGTACTTTATTGCCCTCCTGTTTTACATAATGCCATCAACCATGGCAAAGATTTGTTGTTCATATCTGTTTCTACATGACATATCTCCATAGGGGCAATACTTGTAGATCTGCTTTATAATATCCATCTTTTCCCGACTTATTAGAGTAAGAAGCGTCAGTATGACACGGAGGTGGAGAATATGGAACGGCAGCAGAAACAGACCATTGAGCGTCTAGAGCAGGAACACACCGAGCGCCTCCGAGATGAGGCCAAACGCATCAAAGCTGAACAGGACAAAGAGCTTTCCAAGTTTCAGAGCACACTCAAGAACCGCAAGAAAGAGGTATGAAAGAGTTTAGGGTGTTTTTACACACTTTCCAGTAGATGCATAATAAGTTTATGAGCTCATTTCCCAGACTTCTGATATAACCTGAGATTCCTGCCTGAGATTCACCCTGTAAAATCCACCCAAATTTTCTTTATCTTCCCTCTGACATTTTTTGGGGAGTGCAGGAGCTCTCACCCAAACATGTGAACATCCTGAAACATATTAGGGAGGATCTAATACAAATTCCTTGTGAGGAGGTAACATCCAAAAAAAATTCTGAGGTTGTTTTTCACTACTTGGTTTTTCTATATGCCGCACACTTTGACCAATTTTAGTTTGTATAATGAATGTTTTCTTTCAGATCTGTTTTTTTTAAATTTCTTGCATCCTGTGTTGTCCGTTGCTTTGCACGACACTCAGATTAATATTTTATAGTGAATTAAAAGTGTGTGACACTTCTGATTATATGGTGCATGTTACACAAGCACAATGAAGGCAATTGTTTAAAAGATTAGTGCACTTCAGAATAAAAATTCTGATAATTTACTCACCCTTATGTCATCCAAGATGGATTTTTCTCCATATAGTGGACTTCAGTGGGGATCAACGGGTTGAATGTCTGGGTGTCCGCGGGTCCTTAAAAAGTCTTAAAATGTCTTAAATGCAGATTCGATGGGTCTTAAATATTTTTGGTGACATTACTGCTAAAATATCTTCAGTCTGACGGACCTAATGACTGTTTACAATCGTTTTTAATTTTTTTTTTTTTTGATTGTTTTGATTAGATTAAAACTTAAGTGACAAAAAAATAACCTGCGAAGCATCGAAACTCAAGAATGATTCTTCTTATTTTAGTACATTCAACGTAAACAGCGATTGAAGTTTATTCTCCAAGCGACACTAGACTGTTTTGCTACTAAATGATTCAGAGTTTTGCATGAATCAGTTGAAATAACTTTTTACATTAAACACATTAAATATTACATATATGTATGTAATATAATATGTATTTCCATTACAGGTTTAGGTCTTAAATTTCATATGATGGTATTGAGAAGTCTTAAATTTCACTTGTTCATATCTGTAGAAACCCTGAAGGTCCAAATTGCAGTTTCAGTGCAGCTTTAAATGGCTCTACACGATCCCAGACAAAGAATAAGGGTCTTGTCTAGTAAAACGATTAGGCATTTTCTAAAAAAATAAACATTTATATACTTTTTAACCACAAATGCTCATCTTGCACTAGCTCTGCATCCAAGACTAATCATGGTCAGGTCATGTGTGGTTAGTCCTTCGCCTGTGTACTCCGGTTCAAAAAGGTAGGGTAGGGCGAAAAACTCCATCCTATTTTCTCCTCCAACGTCAAAATTGTCCAACATCATTGTTTTACTTTTTTTGTAAAAGGCGTTTGACTTTCTTTGCACGTTCGCTTTGTAAACACTGGGTCCACTGAAGTTGAGCTAGTCCAAGATGAGCATTTGTGGTTAAAAAAGTATATACATTTTTATTTTTTTTTTAGAAAATGACTAATTGTTTTGCTAGATAAGACCCTTATTCTTAGGCTGGGATCATGTAGAACCCTTTGAAACTGTATTGAAACTGCAGTTTGGACTTTCAACCCACTGGCTCCCATTGAAGTCCTCTATAAAGGAAGTGCCTCATGTGACAACACAGTCTCTCCAGAGCCGCCCTGCAGGACATAAGCAGTGTGTCTGTTGACTGCGCACTGTGAAACACAAACTCTGCTTTCCTTTTTTTTTTCACTTTACTGTCAGTGTTTGGTCGCAACTGCCAAAGTCTGTACAGTATTAACTTATATAGATGCTTAAAGCAATTTCATCTTTTCAACAGCACTGTCATTAAAGTAATGTTCACCACAGATTAAAAAAAGTTGCTATTCTAAAAACCCTTTACAAATTCCCTTGGAGAATTAGCCTCCGGTTGGCCAACAAATAGACGTCACGATCGAGTAGCTCTGTTCACGTTGACTATAAATATAGAGTTGTTCAGAGGAAAGAATAGTGATTAGCAGTTAAGATCGAGCCTCTTTTAGTCTCTTGTAGGCTAGTGCTTTATATACTATTTTAATTCTAGTTGTTAATGCTTTGTGTGTGTGTTTGTAGGAGCAGGAGTTTCTTCAGAAGCAGCAGCAGGATCTGGACACTGCTCTGAAGAAGATCATTCAGCAGCACAAACATGAGCTGGCCACTATCGAGAGAGATTGTCTCAACAACAAGCAGCAGCTCCTGAGAGGTCTGGACATTGTCGCTCAATATTAGCCTTAAATGTCTCACTCTCATCGTTTACAGCTTTTGCAGTGTTAGCAGTTCAGACTATTCAGACAGGGCTTTAGTGAACTGTCTGTTCTCTAATGCTTGTCATGTGGCTTTTAGCAATCTGGTTTAGTCTGGTCTGGTCTGATCCTGCTGTTAAATCTGCTCCATATGGCATCCTCGGGTGTTTTTTTTTTAGAGGCTACTTCTGCAATGTCGAATGTAATTCCTACTTGATACAGTTGAGGTCAAAAGTTTACATACACCTTGCAGAATCTGCAAAATGTTCATTATTTTGCCAAAATAAGAGGGATCATACAAAATGCATGTTATTTTTTTATTTAATACTGACCTGAATAAGATATCTCACATAAAAGATGTTTACATATTGTGCACAAGAGAAAATAATTTTATAATTTATAAAAACGACCCAGTTCAAAAGTTTACATACACTTGATTCTTAATACTGTGTTGTTACCTGAATGATCCACAGCTGTTTTTTTTTTTTGTTTTTTTTTTTGTTTGTTTAATGATAGTTGTTCATGAGTTCCTTGTTTGTCCAGAACAGTTAAACTGCTCACTATTCTTCAGAAAAACCTTTCAAGTCCCACAAATTCTTTTGGATTTTCAGCATTTTTGTGTATTTTAACCCTTTTCAACAATAACTGTATAATTTTAAGATCCATATTTTCACACTGAGGACAACTGAGGGACTCATATGCAACTATTATAGAAGGTTCAAACGCTCACTGATGCTTAAGAAGGAAACATGATGCATTAAGAGCTGGGGGTTGAATACTTTTTGAACTTAAAGATCAAGGTAAATCTAACTTGTATTGTGTTCTGGGAAACATGTAAGCATCTTCTGTAGCGTCTGAAGGACAGTGCTAAATGAAAAAGAATACGATATTTAGGCAAAATAAGAAAAAATTACACATCCTTATTTGGTTCAAAAGTTTTCACCCTGGCTCTTAATGCATCGTGTTTCCTTCTGGAGCTTCAGTGAGTGTTTGAAGCTTCTGTAATAGTAGCATGTGAGTCCCTCAGTTGTCCTCAGTGTATAAAAAGATGGATCGCAAAATCATACAGTCATTATTGGAAAGGGTTCAAAAATGCAAAAGAATTTGTGGGACCTGAAGGATTTTTCTGAAGAGCAGCACACAGTTTAGCTGTTCAGAACAAACAAGGGATTCATGAACAACTAAACAAAAAATGACAGCTGTGTTAAGTGTATGTAAACTTTTGAACAAGGTCATTTTTTATAAATTCAGCTATTATTTTCTCTTGTGGTCTACGTGTAACCATCTTTTATGTGACATCTATCTTATTTATCTTATTCAGGTCAGTACTAAATAAAACATAACATGCTTTTTGTATGATCCCTCTTATTTTGTTAAAACAATTAACATTTTGCAGATTCTGCAAGGTGTATGTAAACTTTCGACCTCAACTGTGTCTCAGACGCCCAAAACCTGCGGTGTTGTCTGATGTTCAGAAGGTGATATATAGAGAGAAAAAGAAAGTTGGTATAAAGAAACAAAATGGCAATGATAACATTTGTTTGTTCAAGTTTGCACATACCTGTCTATGCAAATATTGGCTAAACCAGTTTTTTTCTTGACTTTTGATGTATTTTGGGCATCTCCAGACCCTTTCATGTTTATTGAAATATTTTGCCCTGGGTATTAGAGAGAAAATATAAACTACTGTTCAAAGGAATATCCATTTTTCGTATTGTATGTTGTTTTGATGCCTACACTGTAAAAAATAAAAAACACAATTTGTTGAATCAGCTTAAAATAATTTGTTACCCTGCTGCCTTAAAATTTTAAGTTCAGTCAACTAAAATAAGTTTAGTCAACTTGAAATGTTAAGTTGTACTAAGTAACAACTTAGATATTTGTGTTTACTAAACTTAACAGATGGGTAAGTAACCCAGCTGCCTTAAAATTTTAAATTGATTCAACTCAAATATCTAAGTTGTCACTTTAAATAATTTAACATTTCAAGTTGAATAAACTTTTTTTGAGTTGACTGAACTTAAAATTTTAAGGCAGCCAGGTTACAAATTATTTTAAGTTGACTCAACAAATTGTTTTTTACAGTGTACATTTGTAGTATTTAAAATACGTTTTTTAGACAATAAGAGAATTTTAATATTAGTCATGCAATTGAAAACAATGTCCAGTTCATTTACCACAGTTCTTCCTGATTGTTACAGCCCGAGAAGCTGCTATGTGGGAGCTGGAGGAGCGGCACCTACAGGAAAAACACCAGATGCTCAAACAGCAGTTGAAAGACCAGTACTTCATGCAACGACACCAGCTGCTCAAAAGACATGAGAAGGTTACTTCCCAGATCAGTCTTGTATGTGCTCTTCTAACTGCTTTTGTTGTGATTTCTAAGTCTGAGTGTGTTTCTATACAGGAAATGGAGCAGATGCAGAGGTATAACCAGCGTCTGATAGAGGAGATGAAGAACAAACAGACGCAGGAGAGAACCAGACTGCCTAAGATCCAACGCAGTGATGCTAAGACCCGCATGGCAATGTTCAAAAAGAGCCTGCGCATCACGACCCCAGGGGTCACTCTGAACTCGGAACTGGAACGTGATAGGGTCAAACAGGTCAGAGGTCATATCGGGTTCAGACTAAAGGGTTAAAAGAGATCACCCAAAAATGAAATTAGTTAAAAATGTACAGGCCATACAAGATTTAGATGAGCTTGTTTCTTCATCGGAAAATATTTAGAGAAACTTGAACACTTGCTCACCAGTGGATCCTCTGTAGTGAATGGGTGCCGTCAGAATGAGAGCGCAAACAGCTGATAAAAACATTGCAATAATTCACAAGTAATTTACTAAACTGCAGTCCATTAACGTCTTGTGAAATGAAAAACAGCGTGTTTGTAAAAAAGCTAAAATACAAGTATTTTGTTACATATTGTGCTTCACTATATACAGTGTCTTGCCAAAGTATTCATACCCCTTCATTTTTTTTAGTAAGCAGTTAGTTAATACTGACATTATTGATATATATATATATATATATATATATATATATATATATATATATATATATACAATCAACAGATACTGATTAATTAAAATCTGTAATATTAGCACAATGATCTCTAAAATTGGCCAATAACATATTGCATATTGTGCATCCCTATATACAGTGCCTTGCGAAAGTATTCATACCCCTTCATTTTTGTTCACGTTTTATGTTGCAGCCTTATGTTTAACTGCTTTAAATAATTTTTCCACATCAGTCTACACTCCATACACCATATTGACAAAGATTTGTGACAACTTTGCAAATTTATCAAAATTAAAAAACTGAAATAAGTACATTGCGCAAGTATTAAGTAACAAGGTACTTAGTTGAAGCACCTTTACAGCATTTCAGTTTTTTATTTTTAATAAATTTGCAAAGTTATTACAAACCTGTTTTTTGCTTTGTCATTCTGGTGTATGAAGTGTAGATTGATGTGGGGGGACAAAAACTATTTATAGCAGTTTAACATGAGGCTGCAACATAACAAAAAACACTTTCACAAGGCACTGTATTTAAAATTATTGCAGATAATTTTTGGTAACACCTTAGTTTAGGGACCAATTCTCAGCATTAACTAGTTGCTTGATATAATATATCATGTATATTACTAGCATATTGGCTGCTAATTAGTACTTTAAAAAAAGGCAAAAGTTAGTTAATAGTGAGAATTGGTTCCTAAACTAAAATGTGACTTATTTTCTTTTCATAGGCAATATATTTGTACTTGTGTAGTAAATATTGTATGTTTGTGTGGCCATTGAACAGTTTGCAGCACAGGAGGAGAAGAGACAAAAGAGTGAGCGTGTCCTTCAACAGCAGAAACATGAGAATCAAATGAGAGACCTGCAGACGCAGTGTGAAGTCAACGTCAGAGAACTACAGCAGCTACAGGTACACACTCAAGCAAACCATAGGAGAGGAACAGTACAGCATTTTAAAAACAAAAGTAATAATGTCGTCTTTGTGTTTCAGAATGAGAAGTGCCATCTGTTGATCGAGCATGAGACTCAGAAGCTGAAGGAGCTGGATGAGGAGCACAATGCAGAGCTCAAGGACTGGAGAGAGAAACTCAGACCCCGCAAGAAGGTACCACTGTTATTTACACTAGTACTGATCCTCAGTCATAGTTCTGAATGATTGTATGTTTTATAAATCTTAGTAAACAGACTATTACAAGAATGAATCTGTAATGTCCAGCTATGAAAAGCATTTGTGTACTGCTTCATCCACCAATAGGTGTCAGTATAAGTCAAAACAAAACATTACTGAGTGCACCTTTAATGTTCACATTTCAATCATGTTAAGAAGGTTTAATTGACCATAGGCACGGAGTGTTCTTTAGAACTTCCGCATAATGATAAGCCAGCTCATATATTTCCAGTGTGGCTCATTTTATATGTGCTATATATAGGTAAAACTGTAAAAGCTATTAAACAGTCTATATTCAACCAACACAAACTTGTTACTGCTGTAGTTTTCTTACTCTGAATTTAGTCTGAATCATTTAATGCACAGCTCTTGTCAGATGTTTCCTTCGGTTATTACTGTCAATATTTAGTGGATTTACTCACGTAATTTTTTACACTCGCATTTGTCATTCTTGAAACTGTATACATGGACGTTTGGACGCTTTTAGACGTTAAACAAAACTTTTCTTCTAATTGTGAATGGATTATGTAGAGAAAACGAGCGAAGGACACTCTATTATGGCACAGTACAGTTGACCGGAAATGACTGAGCTGGCTTGTCTAAAACAAGGAAGTAATCCGTGCATATGGTCAATTGGTGCATTTACTAAGAACATGAAACTTCTGCATGCAGGCCCTTGAGGACGAGTTTGCCCGTAAGCTACAAGAACAGGAAATGTTCTTCAAAATGAGCGGGGAGTCTGCATGCCTTAACCCCTCCACCCAGAGCCGGATCTCGAAGTTCTACGCCGTCCCGACCGTCCACTCCACCGGGTTTTAACACGCACATTCACACTAAAAGCACAGAGATGCTAAACTGCATTGTGACTGAACCTCTGCTGCCTTGTTCCCTCTACGAAAGAGGGATTTCATTGCTCCAGTAAGCTACAGAGAAGTTTTTTGCTTTTGTTTTTTAATTTAAGCTTTAAAGGTAGATTTTCAGTGTGGTTTCCCTGAACGTTTCTGCATAATGTGATTCTATACGCCACTAAATAGTGCTTTTTTTTTTTTTTTAATTGATTTTTACCTTTTTTTTTTTCTCAAAGTCTCAGTCTTAATATGGTTTACTGTGGTATTTTTAGGATTATATCTGCATACATGGGATGACTGTTAAGCTTCACGCTAATTCGCTTGCACTAAAAAAATCAATGTTTGATGTTATGAGAACCACGTGAATGATTTAAATATCAATCAGAATCTTTTTTTTTTTTTTTAATATTCTTAAATTCTTGCTTATTCTAATGAAGAATGAGAGGCAAATAATTTTTCATTAGAGACATCATTTCTTGGTTATTTCCTGCATGAGTTACAGGATATGAATATGACTGTGTTATCTCACATCACTTTTTTGTTGAGCATAAAATCATAAAATGGATCTATAGGACTTACAGTAGCAGCCACACTGTATGCAAATATCCTGACATCACTGTGGTTTAAAGTGCATTTGTGCTTGCACTGCTATGCAATGTGAACATGTAGCCTAAATAAATCATCTCAACTTTTAGATTTATTTGTGAACTTTAAAGCAAGAGAGCTCAAACTCCTCACAAAAAGAATAGTTTCACCCAGACATCTCTACAATACGTTTGTGTACTTTTTGGTAAAATTGTATAGAGGATAATGTGTCCTGCACTAGACATACTTTAATCAGTCAGGTATTCTTTTTATTCTTGTATATTGTAGCACATATTTCAGTAATAGATTTAGTTTCATCTCAGCTTACAACATACAGTTCGAAATGTGTTTACTGCATTTACATTTGTGCCGTAGTCTGTAAAAACTGAACAAAACAACATTTAAAATCTGTGAAAAAAAAGTTCTTGTCATGATAACCTGCATGTTTTACAGCAGATTTGCCTGTATGGAGAGTGCTGTGCACCTTCTGATACATGAATTCCTGCAGGTTTTATGTTCATGATGCCTGTTTGCATTTTCAAAGACTTTCTTTTTTTTAAAGCATTTTCAACTGACGAGGTAAAGTTAGCAGCATAACAGTTGTATGTACTGTGTTTGTGTCAAAGAGCAAATCATTGTGATTATAGGATGCTACTGTAATTAAAACATTTGTGGTGAATAGTTCAGTCGTCTCTCTGTTAATGAACATTACTGTAGGTCTAAAGCTTAAAAAAAAAAACAATCTTTATTCTCCATTTAAGTCAAGCCACTTTTGAGTGTAAACAAAGTATTTTAACAATGCAAATAACAAAATACACAATTTATAGAATATCCCTAGATTATATGTTAAATCCCATTCTATAGTCATGCATAAGAATCAGTCAGAATTTCATGATGAGGAAAAAAACATGTATGCAAAAAGTTTTTTTTTTTTGTTCCCTCCCTTTAAAAACTGGCATTATAAAGGTGAATTTGATGCTTGTTAATTCAATGTGAATATATTTAGCTTTTGGTAATAAATTGATGTAACTTTATGCAAAAAGAAAAGAATAAATATGTACATGTCATTTTTAAAGCTAGCTAAATGCACTGCTCTAAATGTCTGTGCTCCTCCGACGACGACGAGTGACATATGAAGGCTCACCTGTGGGGGGAAAAAGGTTTATGACATTATCCTGAAAAAACATGTTATGATCATTCATGTATTTTGTAAATTGATAAATACCCCTCTCTCCCTTTTCTCCTTTCATTCCTGGAAAGCCTGGGATGCCTGAAGGGCCTGGAAAACCTGTGGCAGCAGTAAAACATGAAAAAAGTTTTAGGAAATTATCATGAAAAAACATGTTATGATCATTCATGTGTTTTATAAATTAATAAATACCCCTCTCTCCCTTTTCTCCTCTCCTTCCTGGAGAGCCTTGTAAGCCTGGAGAGCCTGGAAAGCCTGTGGCAGCAGTAAAACATGAAAAAAGTTTTAGGACATTATCATTAACAAACATGCTATGATCATTCATCTATTCTGTAAACTGACAAATACCGTTCAGTCCCTTTTCTCCTTTCATTCCTGGGATGCCTGCGATGCCAGGTGGACCAGGGAATCCTTTGTCATGTGGATTATAATAAAGTGAAATAACAAGTGGAAGCATGAAAAACATTGAAATTCAGATAGTTCAGACTACTTACATTTTCATAAATATCAGTTGTCACTCTTTTTCTCACCATATATCTAAATGCTTATTTTTATGTTCAAACCACTGTTTTTTTTTTTTAAACGTAATACAATGATGAAAGATAGATTAACAGTAAACTTTCCTCAAAAGACTAATGTATAATATTTGATACATTTTAACATGATCTTTCTAAAAAAATTATGTATAAATGATCAATTAAACATACTGTAAGACGCTCCAGTCCAGCAAGTGCTTACCAACATAAAAGTTATTTTTGTGTGTACTTAATAAAAATCAGACAAAAAGATACATGAACCACAATCTGAAGGATGTTGTTTACAATTACAGTAAAAGACCTTTTACTTGCTAAAAAAAGTATAAACGATCAATCAGACAACAGATGTGAGAGTCAAAATTATGAGATAAAAACTCGCCATAACATTTTTTAATGTTTTATTCAGTGGCAGAAATGGTTTGCCATAAAATACAGTTGGCTTTATAGGGTTAATACAATTTATGGTTTATTGATGACAGCTGTAGTGCTTTCAGTTAGCATAGAAAATCATTTTCTATATTTGAAACTCAGCAAAGGGGCTGAAAGGTCTAAAAGCAGAAATGTAAAGCTCAAGTTTTTGTTAAAAATATAATATGTTTGTTATCAGAGCTATAGGTCTAAATTATCGTTTTGAGCAAATTCTTTTAGGTTAATAAAACTTAATATTATATTTACATCATATGGGTAAGTGATAAGTAGAACATGTACCTGTTTGTCCTGCTGATCCAGGATTTCCCGGCTCCCCTTTCTGCCCCGGCGCACCTGGTACTCCATTCATGTGGTGTTCTGTAGAAACAGTCAATTGTAATTAAAATCATGCATGGTAAATATATCTGATTTTTTTTTTTTTCAAGTTCCATCTTGCCTCTGATATAGTCTATGATCGGAGTCATGTTGGTGGAAGAAAAATCAATGCTGGTTCCTGGAGGCCCGGGGGGTCCAGGGACTCCATGAAGTCCTGGATAACCTGGTTGACCTGGTGGACCAGGTGGACCTTGTGGACCTGGATTCCCTGTCAAACCATCTAGGCCTTGTAACAGGCCATGAGCTGTGGAAAAATACATGTAAGACTCAACAAAGAATTCCTACATCTGACTGCCCATATCTTGTTCTTTTTAGGGCTATTTATATGATTGTCACATGTAGCGTAACTTACACTTAATGTAATCAGAAACCTGTTTAGCGATGGCTGCGTAATCCAAATTCTCATTAGAGCTTGGGTGCCCTGCAAAAGTCAAGTCACATTTATTTATACAGTGATTTATACAGTACAAATAGTTTCAAAGTTTCCTGTTCAGCTTAAACAGGAAAACAACAGAATCAATCATGCAAACATCATCGAATATGAGACAACTTCAAATAATGCTTTTAAAGCAGCTCTAAAAAGGCAACATTAGTGTATTTTTCATTAAGTCACTGTTGATACAGTTCAATTTAATAACTATGCACAGTTCATCAGTTACAAAAGTTAAATTAAATGTTGATTCAGATTAGTTCAATAACTTAATTTAGTTGTATAGCAGCTAGTGTCATTCATCTTAATTCAGTTCAGGTTTAGTTCACATCCGATGAACAAGCCACCAGTGAGCTGTTGAAGAGAGACTTAAGATGAAATACAGTTAACAAAACACTCTTCTTACTTTTGATAAATTCCTGAGGTTCTGCGCGGATTTGCTGTTGGTTTTCGTTAACGGCGTAAGACACTAGTCCTCCGGAGCTTCCTGGTGGTCCTTGAGGTCCTGGGGGACCGGGAGGTCCCGGCAGGCCTCTTAAACCAGCATCTAAAACAACACAGTTCGCACAAATAAGATATCAAATCATTTTAACACAAACTGTTCCTATATAAAATTAACCTTTTAACATCAGTAGTTAACAGATAAGGTTTGTTCAATGGCCAATTCTTAGTAACATTTGGTCTCAAACATTCTAGAAACTTTTCATCATATTAGACTGATTTCTGAAGGACCATGTGACACTGAAGACTGGAGTAAGGATGCTGAAAATTCAGCTTTGCATCACAGAAATAAATTACATGTTAAAGTATTTTCAAATAGGAAACACTTATTTTAAATTGTAATAATATTTCATAATATTACAGTTTTTACTCTATTTTTTGATCAAATAAATGCAGCCTTTGTGAGCATAAAGACTTGTTTCAAAAACATTAAAAAATGGACAGTAGTATATGTACAGGAATTTTATCTAGGCCATATGACCCGGCTCCTACCGTTCATCAGTCTCAACACACGTCCAGCAACTTCCTGAGTGTTAAAGCCATATCCACCTGGCACACCTGGGGGTCCAGGGGGCCCTGGAGGACCAATGAGGTACTGCCTCACCTCATCTCCTAAATATAACCAAAGAATGGTGGATCCACCAAAATGTTTCATTAGGCATATTAGTTGAAAGTTACTTTAAATATCAAATGCCAAAAAACATATTTCACACTCACTTTGAAGGTATTCAATGACACGGTTAGCCAGCGAATCTTCAGAGCCTGATCCGGGAGGTCCTGGTGGTCCAGGTGGGCCTGGAGGTCCAGCCAGGTATTCTCTAATGGGATCACCTACAGAATACATTAAATATATGTAAGTATTGGAAGTTGCTTGTGTGCATAAAAGTGCTTAATTTTCTTTTAAACACACTTCTGAGGTAGTCTGAAATCTGTTGAACAACATCTGGTGAGCCGCCACCCCCTGAACCAGGTGCTCCAGGAGGCCCTGGGGGTCCAGGTGGACCTGGTGGTCCTGGAGCGCTTCTGGATCCTCCACCTGGTAAAAACAATCACATGAAACTCTCTCTTTCACCAAAGAAATTATTATTGATTCATGTCACTGCAGATATTGGATAAATAGGTTGTTTGCATATGACGTCATTACTGTGGCGCGAAATGCAGCTGGAGGGCAGGAAGTGATATTTCTCCATAGGAATCACTAGCAGAAACTCAAAAATGCCTATGTTTTGTGTTGTTTATGGATGCTCAAATCGGTCAAACCGAGAAACCACAAAATATCTTTTGT
The DNA here is from genome assembly GCA_012976165.1 of Labeo catla. NCBI lineage: Eukaryota > Metazoa > Chordata > Actinopteri > Cypriniformes > Cyprinidae > Labeo > Labeo catla. Next base: position 160,793 of record VONZ01000056.1, on the reverse strand, counting down.
CATGTATGAAAATTTGCTGTTTATAAGGGCGGAAAGGCAAGAATTGACTAAAAAGCGCTGGAAAAAGCGGCTTGTAAACCTCCGTCTGTGGTCAGGAGGAGAGTCGGATAATGCTCGTGTGTCCAAATGGTTAAGAAAAAATATAATAATATGTTAAGATATTAATAAAGAAATATATAAATATACACAGGGTGAGACAGTGAGAATTCACCTAACGCTAAACGCCACACGTAGACACAATGTAAGATATTATATCTGTAGTTTCGGGAGTGTCATTGATTATAACGGAACATTGTGAGATTGCAATACATTGAAGTGAGTGACAGCTTTTTAGTGACTATATGGAAGCGCTATTTGCTCGCTTTCTATAATCAGTTCGGAATTTGAATAAAATTTAAGCTTTACGTGATGCTAACAGGACCAATAGCCACAAAACCTTGCACATGCAGCCAAGTTTCAGGAGGGACTTAAAAAGCAGAACGGATGAGATGGAGGGTTGTCTGTACTGTACAGGAAAAACGTATAAACAGAAAATCACAACATATGTTGGATGTGATCCTTATGTTACGAAGAGGAGTGATTTTTCAACTAAATTGAAATAGTTGCCTCAGTTGCCTGTAATCGAGGCGGTGGAAATAAGCTACTCAACTAAGCCTGATATCAAACAAACTCTGTCGAAAGTGATTCCTACATTTATATGAAGGATGCAGGATATATGTCACTCCTAAAACTACTGCTGTACAGGTTTTTTGGCCATTGGTCCTGTTAGCAGCATGTAAAGCGAAACTTTTTTTCAAATTCTGAATTGATTATAGTCTAGAAAGCGAGCAAATAGCGCTTTCATATAGTCACTAAAAAGCTGTCACTCACTTCAATGCATCGCAATCTCACAAGGCTCAATTGTAATCAACTGCAAATATAATATCTTATTTGCATTGTATGTACATGTGGCATTTAGCATTGAGTGAACTCTCACTGTCTCACCCTGTATCTATTTATATATTTCTTTATATCTTAATATTATTATATCTTTTATTAACCATTCGTACACACAAGCATTATCTGACTCTCCTCCTGACCGCAAACGCAGGTTTACAAGCCACTTTTCCCATTTTTTTTAGAGAATTTCTTGCCTTTTCCTCCTTATGCAACAGCAGATGTTCATACACGATATGAAATAAAACTTCTCGATTTGACCGATTTCCAAAAACAACTGAAAACATAGTCATTTTGAGATTCTGCTATTGATTCCTATAGAGAAAAATCACTTCCTGCCCTCCAGCTGCATTTCGCACGTCCTCAGAATCACGTGATTGCAAACAACCTATAGACCTGTTTGCCTACCGTAGGAATATCCTGGAATGCCAGGGGCCCCTGGGACTCCAGCATCACCTTTGTTTAAAAAGTAAAGAGGTGTAATTAAAATGTTTGTGCACAGATGTTTAAAGACTAACTCCATTTACAATTGTTAGTGTTTTACTGTAACTGGAGGTTATATTTTACGTAGATATATGTGACGCTGGACCACAAAACCTTAAGTAGCACGGGTATATTTGTAGCAATAGCCAAAAACACACTGTATGGGTCAAAACTATAGTTTTTTTTGCCAAAAATCATTAGGATATTAAGTAAAGATTATGTTCAATGAAGAGATTTTGTAAATTTCCTACCGTAAATATATCAAAACGTAAATTTGGTTAATAATATGCATTGCTAAGAACTTAATTTTGACAACTTTAAAGATGATTTTCTCAATATTTAGATTTTTTTGCACCCTCAGATTCCACATATTCAAATAGTTGTGTCTCACCCAAATACTGTCCTATCCTAACTAACCATACATCAATGGAAAACTTATTTATTCAGTTTTCAGATGAATCTCAGTTTCGAAAAACTGACACTTATGACTGGTTGTGGTCCAGGGTCGCATATGTGAGAGCTATGCAATAACAGATTTGTTCCATTGTACCTTTTGGACCTTCTGGTCCCATGGGACCCAGTGGTCCTTGAGGTCCCTGTGGTCCTGGTGGACCCTCAGGACCTTGTTCTCCACGTGGTCCTGGTGTCCCTGGTTGTCCTGGAATACCTAGATTCAGGGTAAAACATCATGTAAACTTTCCAGCCAGCTCTTATAGAATACAGACAGTTTTTTTTATTATTATTATACGAATCTGAATCTCTAACCAATTCCAGGTTCTCCAGGTAATCCAGGCTGGCCTAGAGCAGAGAAAGATCAAAGAGAAGTTTGCGTGTAATCCAAAAATGTCAGAATGATTATTATATACAGCATGTGTGATTAAATGTGACAGCCTTACCAGGGAAACCTTGAGGACCAATATCACCTGAACGGAAGACATTAAACATTAAAATTCAAGGGACTTACAGGAGGGAAAAAATTATATAATGTGTATTGGATCTACCTTGTGATCCCTTTGGTCCAATAGGTCCAGGAGGCCCAGGTGGTCCAGCAAAGAAGGTTTCTGATTGATCACAAAAACCACAGATTACTTTTAAACCATCATTTAAGATCCCAAACGCTAATACATACCGTAAATGAAAGCATACCTGAAGTGGGTACAAAGCTTCCAGGTTCACCTTTTTCACCAGGAGGACCAGGTTGACCAACACCTGTGGAGAAATGGAATTAAAAATTAGCTCCATAACAATACAGAAATGCCATCTGGAGATAATGAAATCTATGTACCTGGTTTTCCATCGTTCCCAGGTGGTCCTGGTGGACCAGGTGGGCCAGGAGGACCAGGTTCAGAAGCAGCTTTCTCTGTTCAATTTAGATTAGAAGTGAATTAATGATGTAAAAGCATTTATAATGTACACTTTATAAGTGAACACACTTACTTCCTGCACTCTCAGAGACTCCAGGCTTCCCATCTTCTCCTTTGTCTCCTCTATCTCCCTTTGCACCTGTAGACATTCAAATGTCAGGAAACTAAAATGTTCTGATTTCAGTCTTTCTGTTTATAGAAAAAATATCTCACCAGGTGGACCAGGAAGGCCAGCAGGACCAATAGGACCTAAAGTTAAACATTTTTTTTAGCAATTTTAGCACAGGCATACTGCTGTTTAACTGACTCTTTTCATTTCATATTAAATGCATTTGAAGATAATCTGTGATGAATTTCATGATACCTGATAGTCCAGGTGGTCCGGCAGGACCTGGAGCTCCAGGAGGTCCAGGTGGTCCAGGTACACCCACAGTGTTAGTATTAGCACCTGTGAGGAGTCACCAACAATAACATTATGATGAATGAGGTCACCATCAAATGAGCTAGATTATTATTATTATTAATAATAAATATATATCATTTGTGTTCCCTCACCTGCAGAAATGACTCTTCCGGGCTCACCAGGCTCACCTAAAGATCACGTATGTGGTAAGACAAAGTGTATTTCTGTATATACAGCATACCACTTTTACCTAATACAATCTTCAGTCATAATGCTATGGCGTTAGGTAGAATTTAGAATTAAATAGAATTAAAAATAGAATTTAAAAACGTAAACAATACCTTTAGATCCTGGCTGGCCTGGAGTACCTGGCAATCCTATAGTTGGGATATAAGTGGTTAAAATAAAATATTGTTTAATATATGTGGCTGAGAACAAGTGAAATCAAACCTGGTGGTCCTTGGAGTCCTGGTGTACCTGTGTAGAAAAAAACTCTTTACTCTTTCTTTGCATTATTAACAATTATGTTTAAAAAGCATAAAAAGCACATGATCTTTTTATTCATGGTGGAATTTTCATTCTTTTCTTTTCATTTATACCTGGTATTCCTGCATCTCCAGGAGGCCCCGAGGGTCCACGAGCTCCAGGCAACCCAATCGGACCTTGATCACCTTAAATTTAAAGGAGAAACATAGAGAATGCATGCTTGAAAATAAAGGCACAGACTAATATTGTCCTAAGGCATAGTATTAAAATTACCTCGAATTCCTTTAACACCATCTGGCCCAGGAGCACCTTTGGAAAATGAAGTATGATATGATATACGATACATATGATACAGCACATACAGTCCTTTTTAAATTCAGATGTATTTAAATTTCTTATACACTATCATCCAAAAGTCTGGGGTCGAGAAGATTTTTTAAATGTTTATGAAAGTTCTCTTATGTTCACAAAAACAGTAATATTGTGAAATATTATTACAATTTAAAATAACTGTTTTCTATTTTAATATATTATAAAATGTAATTTATTTCTGTTATGCATAGCTTATTTTTCATCATTCAGTTTCTTCAGTGTCACATGATCCTTCAGAAATCACTCTAATATGCAGATTTGCTGCTTATTTTAAATACTGTATAAAGGTAATATACACTTTTTTATTAAGTTTTTTTTTTCTGTGATGAAACTTACCTGCTGATCCTTTAGGACCTTTCTCACCAGGAGGCCCTGCTGGTCCGGCCTGACCTGGCTCACCTGTCAAAAAATATTTTATTTTGTGATGTTGAAAATAAAAGTCACAATAACATCATACAGTGATGATTAATGAGTGCCGATTAATGTATATATATATATACAGTATAGTTGGAAGTAAAATAACTCACCAGTGGCACCACGTGGCCCTCTCTCTCCATGATCGCCTAAATTAGCAAAAAAAATGCAATCATAATCATCAGCATATTCACTTTAGACATACATGAAAAAGGCCATTCCTGCAATGTATCTCTGGCTTTGACTGACCTTTGACCCCAGGTGGCCCAGCAGGTCCTTTATCACCTAAAAATATTAAAAGTGATGAAAATAAATTGTTCACATGAAATTCTTGAATGAGAGAATGTTAAGAAAAGCTATATTTACCCTTGGGTCCAGGATCACCGGAATCTCCACGGAAGCCTTGGGGTCCAGGAGCTCCTTGAAGACCTGGTATGCCTTGTGCACCTGCGTCACCTGCAATGACAATGTTGATGTTTTTCCCCAAAAATTTTAGGTCCATCTGTACTAGCAGCTTCAACATAAATATACCTGTATGTGTTTATTTGTTTGCTACTAGAATAATTTCTATATCAAGTACTTTTATTTCTCTGCTTGTTTCTCTCTTTGTCTGGAAGCAAATGATCATACCTTTTGGTCCCACAGGGCCTTGTGGTCCTGCTAGCCCAGGTGCACCAACATCGCCAGATGAGCCTGAGGAGCGAACGCAGAGAAATTAGCACGTCTAATTTTTATCTTGTTAAAGGGCTTGTATATAAAAGCTTATAATATAACAGTAGCAATAGTTATGACAATGCTATCACCTTTCTCTCCTTTCTCTCCAATTCCTGAGGGTCCCGGTTCTCCTCTGGGACCCGCTGGCCCCTCTCGACCCCTCGGCCCAGGTAAACCATCATTTCCTGATTCACCTGTGAATAATACACACGCAGATGTTTTAGGCCTGAATCGTCTTTGTCACATGTCAGCATCACAAAATCAGCCTTCAACTGTAATGAAAACAATCGACTAGTGGATGTTATTACTGGTTCAGTGTCTCTGCCTCATACCTGCACTTCCCTTGGGTCCTCGAGGACCTTCCTGTCCAGGGTGACCAATGAGGCCAGGAGGACCTGAAAAGATGCCATTGATTACTTCAGTTCATTGATTTATCACATCTATATTTCTTTATTCATATATTTAGGTACAGTATGTGTCAGTACATTATACAGTCTGTGCAAAAGATTATGTTTTGTGAAATAAAAAAAATTACCTGGAATTCCAGGAAACCCTGTATCACCTGTAAAATTATTTGTAATATCATTTTTCATAATCATTTTCATTATATTTCATAATATATCTGATATATTTGTGATATTATTGTTATGCAGTTGTGATATTATGTGACATTATTGTGATATATTTGTGATATAACTGATAAAATTGTGATGTATTTGTGATATTATATGAAAGTTGTGATATTGTGGTACGTGTGATAGAATTGTGATGCATTTGTAATACTGTGATATATTTGTGTTATAACTAATACATTTGTGATATTGCTGTGATATTGTGATATATTTGTGATATTATGTGGTGCTGTTGTGATGTGACATTATTGTGATATATTTGTGATATGATACTGTTGCGGAAATGTGTGACATTATTGTGATATATTTGTGATATAATTGTGATACTTCTGTGATATGATACAGTTGTGATAATGTATAGCATTGTGAAAGATTCCTGATATAAATATGATAAATTTGTGACATTATGTGACAGTACTGTGATAATGTGTGGCATTGTGATATTTGTGATATACTTCTAATACATTTATGGTTTATTGTGATCCATCTGTGATATTATAATATATTTGTGATACTATGTGATACTGTTGTGATAATGTGTGACATTGTGATGTTTGTGATATAACTGTAAAACGTGTGATATTGCGATTTAATTGTGATACATTTGTAATATTGTAATTAATTTGTGATATAACGGATACAATTAATGACTATGATATTTGTAATATAATTCTAATACATTTATAAAATTATGATATATTTGTAATATAATTGTGATCCATTTGTGATTTTGTAATATATTTGTGATATGTGATACTGTTGTGATGTATAACATTGTGATTATTGATACAATTGTATGACGCAACATTATTGTGATTTATTTGATACTTTTGTGATATTATGATACTGCTGTGATAATGTTACATTGTTGTAAAAGATTTAATACAATTGTGATATGATGTGTGACACTGTGATATATGTGATACAATTGTAAAACATTTGTGACACATTTGTGATGTATTTGTGACACATTTGTGATATTGTGATATATTTGTGATGTTATATGATACTGTTGTGTTGCATAATTGTGATACATCTGTGATATATTTGTGATATTATGTGACACTTGTGATAATGTGTGAGATTGTGATATTTGTGATATAATTCTAATACATTTATGAGATGATTTACTTGTGATATAATCGTGATAAATTTGTGATATTATGTGATACTGGTGCAATAATTGTTTATTTGTGAATATCACATTTTTGTGAGTCTGTTAGTTCGGTGTGATATTTTTATGAATACCTTTAACTCCAGGAGGTCCTTGATCTCCTAGAATGAATTGCAAAGATATAAATTAGTAAACCTGCATTCACTCCTTTTCACTCTGTATTTTTCCAGACTTATCTATTAAATTTATTTATCCGTCAGTGTTACCTTTAGGCCCAGGTTCTCCTCTCTCACCCTTAAGTGAAGTTGCCAGTGAAGCTATAATAAAATCATAATAAATGTATAAATGTTCAGATAACTGACTGGGTAACACTATCCTATGTTTATCATGAATATACGGTAAACACCTCTAATGGTGTCCGACTGAAGCTCAGATCTGAGGATCTGTTGGATGGTCCTCTGCAGAATCACAGGGTCTTGTGGAGCAGATGCTGAACCCAGGTTTATAGTGTTATCGGCACGGACACCAGGGATGCGCTCAGCGTATGAAGACTCAAGTGGATCAATGATGTTGACAGCCGAGGAGGAAGAAAAACGACTAGTTCGAGCAGAGACTGCGTTTTCTCCACCATCAATAGCGTCCACACGAGCCTTCAGCTTCCGAACCTCCTCGCCTAGACAGAGTAATGTTCATTATGAAGGAAACTGTCAAAGTACAAGCTATCAGGTCTAGAATAACATCTTGAGACACAATATACCCAGTGCGATGAGACCACAGAGAAGTCCCAGCAGAAGAAGAAGACCTAAAATCAATGCCAGAAGCCACTTCCACCATGAGCAGCAGGAACAAAATCCAAGTCCTGCACCATCAGAATCGTCTTTACGGATCTCTGTTGTGACATTAGAATATGAGACTATGATCAAAACCAGATCCAACAGGCCAGCATTTCTAAATGAGCTGATGCTTATGACAGTTTTAGCCAACTTGAAGATTGTTTTAAGGACAATATTTTGCATTTCTAGACGACGTTTACCTGCATAGGTTGCCTTGTCTTTTGTTGAAGCTCTGGAAGCTGAAAGCACATAAATCATGCTTTTAGTGAATGAAACTTAAGGGAGGATCTTATTATTAATTTAATAATATACAATAAGTGACTTTATCTGAATGTACCAGTTATGGTGGATTCAGTGGTGCTGGAGATCATCTTTTTCTCCCTTTTGAGTGAATCTTCAGAATCTGTTATATAAAAAACTTACTGTCACAAATACATTTCTACAAAAAACAATTAAAAAAAAAAAAGTAAAATAATCATGGCATGCACTAATCATAATGTACTTATTTTTCAATTTATTTTAATATTATTGTTCAAAAGTTTGGGCTGGGTAAGTTTTTTTATGTGTTAAAAAATGAATGCTAAAAAACTAGATGTTTTTCTTAATTAAATTACAATTTCAACTGTATATTAAGCTACAAAAAAAAAATCAGATGTAAAATATCTAGTCTCTGCTGTCTACCTGCTCCAGTACTGGTGGTGGAAGTGACGAATTGTTTGCCAGTGTTTTTGGACATGATCAGTCTCTCGGTCTCTTTCTTAGCTGCTACATTTTCTTTTCCAATCGCAACAAACTTGCCATCTTTCACAAACACGTCATCAGCGGTGATAGGGCTGCTGGGAACAGCTGTGAATGTGACATGAAAAAGAAGGAATTTTCATTTGCTAAAATGTTTTTATTTTAACACATTTTTAAGTAAAACCATTATTACTAGTAATAGTGGTGCCCAATCCGGTGCTGCCAACATTCTTCTGTGCCCCATACACTGGAAGTACAAACAGCCATAATAAATCTCTTACTGTAGTTAATCTGCATGTACTGCAACAGTGTAATACAGTTATTATTTACAGTAGAAACAACGTTGAGTTTACCTTGGCCAGCACTGATTCCATTAACCATGAGAGCACCACCAGATGTCGACAGGTTATTATGCATCCCATATACTGAGAGAATCAGAAACACAGAGGGCAGCCGTCAGGATAAATCCAGCTAACATGGAACGTTCTGCTAATATTCTCCCAAAATTATGAACAAACGTCTTTTATAATACTCAAAACGTTAGCACAAAAAATGTTACTTATACATTGTTCATGGATTATTTTTCTGAAATATTTTAGTTGAACATTCTGCTACTAGTACTTGTTTCGGAATGTTCAGAGAACATTCAAAAGTAACATTCTGTCAATTTTTGCAAAATAATAAAATAGAACGTTCTTTGCCGTTCGTCCCTAAATAAAAAAATGTTCAAAGAACGTTCAAAAATAACATTTTATTAATGGGTACATTAGCGAAATGTTCAAAATAAAACATATGTTTGTTAGCTGGGAGGTACTTTATCAGTTTCATGAGGCTTCTGGAAATTTAAGATTTAACTAGAGCTCAAAATTGTAGTTTTATTACTAAAGTATGGTAGAGTACGGTGCAGTGTGTTGCAGTGTATCGTTATAATGGTGCGTCTTGAGAACAGTGTGAATGACCTGCACTACCGAGGGCAGATGAGCTGAGGGTCAGATTATTCTGCATGCCACCTAAACCAAAACACCACATGATCAGTTACAATCTCTTCCTCTCACAATTATCTTTTTATTTCACAAATCCTTTAATCTTTAGTGCATTGTCTCTGTCTAACCTGTGGGCGATGATGGTTGTTGCAGTGTGGTGTAACTGAGATTGTTTGGATTGGTGTAATATCCGCTGAATCCAGCATCCAGGACTGTGCCGTCACAACCTGAAAGACTTAAATTAGTGCTGAAGGACTGGATTTGCTGTGTGTATCACAGGCATATCTGTGCTTGTGAGTGTGTGTTACCTGACTGGCTCTCATGACGCGTGTCCACGCTGGCTTTTTTCGGGATAGGTAGAGTGTTGGTGGGCGAACGAGGTGGACTGATACTCCCGGAGCGACTTCCCTTCAGTAATCTCTTCACATCATCCAGCTCTGTCCCTGAAATATATTAAACTATATATCATTTTCTGAAACTCAAGGCACACTAACTACTGATTGTAAAATACGTAATATCTTACAAAAATAACATATATCCTACATTACCAGTCAAAAGTTTTTGAACAGTAAGATTTTTCATGTTTTTTAAAGAAGTCTCTTCTGCTCATCAAGCCTGCATTTATTTGATCGAAAATACAGCAAAACAGCAACATTTTGAAATATTTTTACTATTTAAAATAACTGGTTCTATTTGAATATATTTTAAAATGCTATTTATTCCTGTGAGTTAAAAGCTGAATTTTTAGCATCATTACTCTAGTCACCTTGATCCTTCAGAAATCATTCTAATTTTAAGATTTGCTGCTCAAAAAAGCATTTTAGATTATTATTATGTTAAAAACAGCTGAGTAGAATGTTTCTGTGATGAATAGAAAGTTCAGAAGAACAGCAATTATCTGAAATAGAAATCTTATGTAACATTATAAATGTCTTTATCAACACTTTATCAAGCATCATTGCTAAATAAAAGTATAAATTTCTATAATTTCTTTCGCCAAAAAAAAAAAATACTCCGAACATTAAAAATCTTACTGTTCAAAAACATTTGACTGGTAGTGTCTACAATTTAAAATATGAAATAACAAAAATACTGTACGTATATTTTATGCAATTTCAAATGATTTGAACTACGAAAGAACATGTTTGACTGAACGTGAGCAACACTGACATCTAGTGGAGGGTGAGGCGCTCTGCAGTCTGGCTCTGATCTCACTCTCTGAAAAAGATAACATTAAGACTTAAAATGAGACTTGAGAAAGACATTTTTTTTGGGTTTTGTTTTTTACAAATTCAAATCTGAAACTGTTGGGAAGTTTGTGAAACTACGCATTATAGCCTATACCAGAAATACCTCGTGTTTGTGTGCGTCCTCTAGTGGCAAGACTTGTCGAAACTGCAAATGAAAAAGTTAAGTATCACAGATGAAAGAAAAATAACAAGTACAGTAAACGCTTGTAGTTGCACGATCCTAACAGTACATTTTTACAGAAGTATACTTACATTTTACATAAGTATTTACTAGTTTTTTTTTTCTATTCTTTCTCTCACCACAAAAGTTGGTGCCTTTTTTACCTGATGTAAGTACACTTTCACGAACATAAATCAACAAAAGGCTGATAGCCTTTTTTCTTTTTTTGGATAGATCATTGTCAAAACATTAATACTGTAACCATGTGTTACTTTATTATCCACCTTATTTTTCAACGCGGATTGAAGCATATGGGTGAGACTTCCGGTTCATTAGCCGCTATAAAGAAATAAGGAGAAGAATAACAACATGCAGGAAACGGTAAAACTGTTTGCACTACAAACAAGTATGTTCATAATTAATATAATACATTAAAATAATCGGGGAAAGCCACACCAATTTACAAAATCAAGCTAAACACAGCTTGTACAGCTAAAAACAGCTGGAAGTGGATGAGACCAGAAGCCACACCCATAAAATTTAAAAATGTCCGCGCCCGCTCAAAAGTGAAAAACAAGGTGGATAAATTTGCATATATTGATGACTCATCTTGCACACATTTTCTGGCCAATCAAATCGTCCTAAGAACAAGCATGTCCCGCCCCTCAAAACATTATACTGGCAGCTAGCAAATCATGTTTCACAGGTGTGACTTAAATAAAGATCATTAGCTACATTTTTAAAAAGGGTCAAACGTCGAGTTAATCACGTAAACAGTTACAGAGGTAAAAATGGCACTGGTAAGGTACGTTAATGCTGATTAACGATACATTTCTTTCATGAATAACTTACTACAGATTACAAATAGTGAAATTCAGACCAGTCCCAAAACAAAATACTAAATGGACATACCGTATTCTTTCTTTATGTATTCAGGGGAAGAATTGCCACTGGAGCTCCCTGGGTAAATATAAATGATACATATACTGTTTACTAAGTCTGATTAATAATGCATAGTTAAACTAATCTAAAAAATGACGCATAAAGTGTGAAATTCTTCTCCTTTGAAATCAACATGGTCATAATCTCTGATTTACCCTCATATCCTCCAGCGTGAAGGCTCAGACTAGTCTTCCTCTCTGTAGGAACTGTGCTGTAACTCAAACCTTTCCGTGTTCCGCTAGGCGACGAGGAGCTGAACTTGGTCACAGTCATGGAGCTGGATGTTCCTCCTGCAGACATGACCGCAGAGGAGCCACCGCCACCTCCTCCACCTCTGGAAATGTTCATACTGCCTCCAGAAGTACTAACAGAACCACCTGAAGATCCAGACACAAACTCAGAGGAGGAGATGGACCCGTATCCAGAAGAAAACTCTCCACCTGTTGCAGAGGAACTGCCAACTGTTGTGATGGAGGTAGAGATGCCGCTAGAGCTTTTAACTGCAGAGCTAGAACTTTTAACTGTAGAGCTACTGATAGGTCCGGCTACACTGATTTCACGAGATATTTCGTTGAATCCACTGATCACAGATCCCGCTCCTGAACTGCTGCTGGCTGAACTTCCAGATGAGGAGGCTAGAGAGAAGAGAGAATTATTGACCAACTTCAATAGTGGGGCAATACATTTCTCTAGTATGGATATTCTAGTATATATATTGCTAATTAATTTGAGCAATTTCTTATATATCTCATATAGAGCTGGTTGAAGCTGGATGATTTCTGGACTCACAGGATATGACATAATTTCTGGAAGTGCCTCCTTCAGCACTGCTTTGCGTGATGATCTTCTTCTCCACCAGAACAGCTCCTCCTGAAGCTCCTCCAGAGCCTGAGCTATTCACTATGGAGGTCAGTACCTGTTGGCTGCTCACGGAGCTGCTGTTGCCCTCTAGTAGGGAGACACACACACACACACACACGTTGTGTTTACATGTTTTATGGGGACATTCCATAGGCGTAATGGTTTTTATACTGTACAAACCCTATGTTCTATCGCCCTACACCTACTCTACACCTAAACCTAGCCCTCACAGGAGACTGTGCACACTTTTACTTTCTCAAAAAAACTCAATCTGCATGATTTATAAGCCTGTTTCCTCATGGGGACCTCACAAATGTCCCCACAAGGTCAAAATTTACTGGTATTACTATCCTTGTGGGGACATTTGGTCCCCATAACGTGATAAATACCAGGTGCACACACACACACACAAAAAACACTCAGCAGGGAAGGAGATTGCACAGTTTTTCAATTTAGAAAACAGCACGATTAAACATTTTTTTTATTAATGTAATTTCAAATCATACTAATTCCAGAAAATACATTTAAACTTACTTGGGGGTAGAGATGTTAGTCTTGTGGTCGTTACAGTTTCTGTGTGTTTCTGGATTTCTGTCATTTTAATATCATTCAGATCAAGGGAAAAATGAATTGACATTATATGCATATTTACAGTTTTATATGCAATATAATTGCAATACAGCATGCAATAACATGCAATACAGTTTTATATGCAATATGATGTGCATGCAATAAATACAATATATGCATATACATATAATATATGAGTATATGCAATTAATTTACATTATATGCAATTAACAGTTTTACTAATTCTTAGATATATAAAGGTGCTATTTTTGCATGCTCACCTTTTCCAGACCCTCCAGATCCCCCCTCTACTTTCACAATCTTGGTTGTGGTTAGCTTGTCCATTCCATGTTAACTACTGCAAACCAAAATGACTCTTATCAGTAAAATAAGATTTTTCCTGTATCATCAACTTCATTAACACAACATGCTTTTTAAAGAATGCCTGCGAATAGAAAACAAACAATGCAGGACTGTTATTTCAAAAGCAATTAAAGCATATCCTTAGTGGTTGAGAAATTTATTTACATCTCATTAAATGATCCTTTAGCTACTATTAAAGACCTTTATCTTGCTTTAAACCTTCATGGTTTATCTTGCCTTCTGTTCATTTTACAGTATGCAGCAACATGCCTGATACACTCAGAAATAGTTTATACCTGATTATTTTTTAATATTATTATATATTATTATTTGTTTGATTGTTTATCATCTAAGCTTTTAGAAAGAGAACTTAAGAACACTAATACACTGACTTAAGTAACCTATAAAGTATCCGGACAAAATCTAAACAGCAACTCAACTCAGTTCTCTACAGCCAAAATGTTTTTTTGTTTTTTGGCTAGAAGAGGGTTCTTTGCTGAATCGAAGGTGCTCAAAAACACATTAAAATTCATTTTTAGGAGTGTTAATTTAGTTAACTATAGACAAAAATGCAGAAAACTGCATCTGAATGTAATATACAAATGTACAAACTGATATTGAAATTAACATATTGTACAAAAGCACATTTATGAAACCAGAAGAATTTCTGCTCAGAAGAAACTGACACTTACCACTTGTTATAATTTACCGTCTCATGTCAAATAGTCTGCCCTGTATTAACACACTGATGTTTTTCAATTCAAGTTCAATCCCAGCACGCCTCATAAAAAGATTTTTCAGCTGGGATTTCAAGCCTTCTTATCACATCTGAAGCCAACAAGTTTAAACCTGAAGTTTTCCTCAAGGCAGCAGCTAAAATATCCTCACCTGACGCATAATGGCATAGTGTATGTAGGATTTGAGTTTACTGTGAAAGGTCACCTTCATGTTAAATATATATATATTTTATATAATTATTTATTTATTTATCTATCTTGGTGATACTTAAGGTATCTTAAGGTTTTCTTAGCTTGGAGCTTTTGACATCCCAACAACATTTAATTAATAATTAAATTAATAATTGAATTACTTTCTATTATTTAAAATATACATTTTTGTACTTTTTATATACGTTTCATTTTTTGACCGCAGGTTGGAGAATGAAAATGAAATAAATTCAGCAACAAATTAAATGGAACAGAAATAAGTAAATAAAATGCCACAAAACCCATTGATAGTATGCACATTGATGCTAGTCAATTAATAATAATAATACAACATAACAGAAACACATAATAAATATTTTGTATTTGAATAATATAATATAATATAATATAATATAATATAAGAATGATTTGTAGCCCAATCATACAATACATACATAAATATAAGTATAATATAATTCAGATTTATAACAATATTATGTGGTTTATAATAAAATATTTTCTGGAAGCAAGCATACTGCATTCCATTATATGTTCATCCATCCATGAATTCATCTATCACCAATCTAGACCTTCAGAACCTGTTATTGTCACCTCTTCAAAGCAATGTTTATCACCACTATTGCTGCATAATAGTCATCATTACACCTGTCATTAGTTCACTTTCAAGAGACTTTCTCTAACTACTAGGAGCTCTACACCCTGTGGATAATGAGTCATGAATGAACAGCAGAGTGAAAGACACACTAAGCTACAGTCATGAATTTATTCTACAACTAAATTAGAACGGCTACTAAACCCACAGTGCATAAACAAACTTGTGTTTAGATATGAGTATGTGTCTGTGCTTGTTCTGTACTGCGTTTGTGGTTACCTGACATTTTTCCGTCTTGGTTTGATCATAAATTATACATCTAAACAAAGCTCAAGACCACAAATGAATACTTACAAGAGATTTTCCTTAACAGATTAGATTCTATTAGTATGTTAATGGTATAAGCTACACATCATTGGAATTCGAGCTGAAATACATACGTAATTCTTATACATCAAACATATCAAAATAAACATGAAATCTTAGAAATAAATGATTCTATATATCATAGATTTTGACAGTGTGCCAAAAAATTTCACCCTTTCATTGCCAGTGTTTTTCATTAACAGGTGAGCAGTTTGGCTGTTCCTAGAACAGCTGAAGACTTATCACCAACCCAATAGATTTTTCCAGTCTGTGAACACACAAACTTGAATTTGCACTTGAAAACAGTTCAAGTTCAAGTTCAATGCAGATTCTTTAACAGATTAGTCCCTCAATAGCAAAACTACAAGTTTTTATTTAAAAAAGCATGTTAAAACTCACCTTGACTCTTGTTTAGGAGAAACGAGTATAATTGTCTTCTCGTACCCCGTTCTTCTGTATAAAGATGTGCTCCGAAAGCGATTATATTTACGAGCAGGCACGTTCAGATGTGATGAGTAATCCAGGACCCGGCCTGCATGCTTTTTACCCTTTTACATGCAATATACCAGTTTTTCTGACCTACAGCCACTTACAGGCGAGTTTTGACAAGACGAGGGGGCTGTCACATCATGAGACCCCTGAGGCACTTTTATTTGCGAAAACAAGGAACAAAAATCATTATGGCCCAGGTAAATTGCCTGGGAGAAAGTTCTTTAAGTGGAATTATGATGGCTTGGGGATAGATCGCAACCTGTTCTATAGGTTAAGAAAATAAGTCTTCAGTGCATTGCATGCAGTAAATTTGAGATGCATATATTGGTAGGATTCATCGGAATTATCCCTTGCAATAAGAAAATCATGAAGTCCCTTCAAATTCCTCACCTAGTATCCAAACGCTTGGCAGTCCTGATGACCATTTGTACTGTTGGAATGCAAATGGCCACCACAAAATGGAGTAAAGATGTCAAAGCATAAAAAACTGATGTTGCTAATATGATTTTCACTGGATATTATAAGGTGTCATTTAGATGTTAATGTTTGAGAGGATTTGAACATTAGAGGTGTTTTTCTTGATGAGAAAAAAACAGGTATACCTTTATTGATGGGGGATTTTTTAAGGGTCACACACACTTGCCATCCAGTGTGACACAGAAACACAGTTCATTGTGATCATACTTTTGGGAACAGGTGTGAAGGAACGGAGCAACACACCTCAGTGAGTCACCAAGGAGTCATTTTATCCATCATATCTGTCACTACAACATTTTACTCTCGTTGACATGTCCTAATGTGACTAATAGTTATTGATTTATGAATTTCATTAGTTAATCTCAGATTAAAGCATGTTATTCATTATTAGAAATATATTTTCCACATTTCTTTTTTTTCTTTTTTGACCATGCATTTAAAAATTAATTCTTTTATTTAATTCTTTTTTATATTTAAACATTATATGTGGTAACCAAAAGAAAACTGGTCACTCTCAACACTCTCAAGACTAAAAAAACCCCCACAGAAATACTGAAATTTATCATGGAAAATGAATACACTTTTTAACATTTTCTGTGCAAATTTCGTTATTTCTGTTATTCTGGAAAGTGCTTTATTTTTACCATTTTTACCAAAAAATAAAAGGGAAATATTGAGCGTACTCAAGGCATTTTTCTCTGGCTGTCTTTATTACTTTTATTACTTTTATTACTTTTATAATATTAGTCAACTTTGATGGTGAGACATGACTATGTCATATAGCCATTTAAAGTGTTTATTTTAGTCCCCTATGAACAGAAATACATATTGTCAACAGTGTGATGAATTATATAAATATGGGTTGTTCTATATGTGATATGGCATTTTGCATTAATGAATGTAATTAGTATTGTTATTACTTAAAATGCAGTAAATGGTTAAATATCTCTTTGTCCTACTTGGACCTGTTCTTATAAAAGCTGCAGTGTTATTTGATTTTACAAAATTTTTGCGCTCTAGACGAGTTTTGGTAACACTACTTGACCAAGTCACTATGTTTCGTTAAAAAAAATGTTGTTGTAGTTTGTATCAAAATTAAACTTTCTCCTTTGGCATGTTTAACGTTGAATAGAAATACTTTAATGTAATACTTCTCAGCTTTTTTTTTAAAGCAATAACTATATTTTTGTCCTTTAGTGTGACATAAGGTCCTATGGTGTGACACACAAAAGAACCACAGATTTGTTTTTATCTTAAAAAACAGCTGAGCATGCATTAGGGGAAATATAATGATCACTCTTCTTAAATTGGTATAAATTTCAGCAATTTTGAATGGATGACAGCAAAGTCTGTCTTGTTGCCAAAGTTTGTCTTGAAAATGTCCAACAAGTCATGGGGAAAAAATGATGTTATTCATAATTTCATATTAAATAAATAACACCATATGAAAATAAGTCTTTAACAATAAATCTCTCTCATGCTATTTGTATATTATTAAGAGTTTTTTTCTACACTGTAAAAAAAAACTTGTTTCAACTTAAAAAAAAATAAGTGTTCGTGCTTAAAATTTACATTTTAAGTTTAGTCAACATGAAATGTTAAGTTGTACTACATGAAAGTGTGGACATTTGAGTTGAGTAAACTTAAAATTTGAAGGCAGCACAAACACGTTTTTTTGAACATTTTTTACTTTTTATTTACAGTGTATAGCACAGTACAGTACAGTTCAGTAAAAAAAATAGTAATAATAATAATAATTAAAACAGTGAAAGAACTGATGAAGTTAGTGACCCTTTATATTTTCTCAAACATCAGACTTCACTGCATAAATCTATGTATTTCTTCAAAAATGGTCTTTTAGTTTTTTGCTGCCTGTTTGTCAGCTATATTATATAATACATTTTAAGATTGTATTCAAATTATTAAAGAGTTTTGCATTTATGGCTGTTTTCCTGCTAGTGCTGGGTAATACTGTGTTTGAACATGTCTTAGGGAAAAATGTCAAGTTTTCTTTAGTGCCTAGAGGTCTAAGTAAGCAAACTATATTGGAAGCTTCAATCAAAAATTCTTTACACTTCTACATTGTGAAAGCATCACTGCTTTATTAAAGAGCAAAAGAAAGCTCTTTTTCTTCTTTTGCATTTGCTGTGGTTTTTTTTTTTTTTTTTTTTTTTTTTTGTTTGTTAAATGGCTACTCAACCTAGATTTTTTTACCAACTTCTTATACAGTACATGATTTACTGTAAAGGAATGACAAGCAAAATTTAAAACCCAAATTCCCTTTAGCCACAGGGTTGAAATTTTCACAGAAACATTCAAGTTAAGGCAAAGTACCATCCTTGACCAGAGGCCTACACAGTTTCACTGAAAAATAGATGAAATTAGAGATGAACATAAAACATGAAAGAGTCATCAGACTCATCACACATTTGGCTTAGGGTCAGTGTGATGCCATTTCTATATGAAACTTGATACTTGAACTTTTCTTGCTACTTGAAACGTTTTTAACTCTTAAAATAACAACATATGAAAAAAAATATTGCACAAAAATGTTTACAGGTATACAAAGAAGAGCAGTAGTCCCTGTTGATGATGAAGTGAAAAAAGTGAATAAGTGAATACACTCCTTTAAAAAATATTTTTTTTTAATGATATCTGGCTCAGTGAAGAATATCTAACATCTATCAGATTATTAAAATGTTTTTCAAGCTAAGAAAAAATGGTTCTTTTAAGAACCATTCATTGAAACATTCTTTGAGGAACCAAAATGATTCTTTTATGACATCATTTGGAACCTTTGCTTTTAAAAGTGTGGTGGAAACTGTAAAATTCTAAAGCAATATAACATTCTATGTAACAACAATAACTGTAACAGCCTACACATAAAAACAATGCTTTTGATTGCTGCATATCTCTAGTCTCTGTTTAGCTTCTGGGAGTATTATAGCACAGAACATAATCATTGCCAGAGCAGATTTTATTGGAATATTCTTTATTGGAATCATATATCAAGGATTCATTAGAGTCTAGTGCCAAGATCACACTGGTGTCATCGTTTTGACACTTTGGTCTGCCAACCACTGCAAACATCATCAAGTGGTTTTCGCCTGGAAAACTACAACTCAAAATAGCACTCGTGTTTGTTTTCTTTCTGAGTTGGACCTGAGTTGAACAGTCCGTGTTAAGTATAGTCACATCTGTTTTTACCAGCTGGTTGACAACTAATGTTTTTGGAGACTTGCATGTTAGCATTCCAAAGAGTTTTTTCTAGAGGTTTAAGGATATATTTTTCTTTCACTGCCTGGATTGTGAGAAATGTAAACTTCTAGGCTTATTTATTTGTAAACTAATCATACACAGTAATAATCAAAAATAAATTAAGAAGGCTTTTCAGATTTAGAGTGAAGACCTTATCATTCCAAACAGGACCACGCCTGTTGTGTTATCATTCCTGACATCAGATAGACGCTGAACAGTCATCGCTGATGAATCAAAGTACACATATGGTTCCAGGGAAAGTTAAAGTGGATTGTTTCTACTAGTTTTAATGCAAGCCACATGCTGTTTTTCTGCCAAATGCAGCCCACAAATACATTCCTCTAGGTCTTCTAATCAGTTATTTTCATGTACACAAATGTGTCCCTGGACCACAAAACCAGGCTTAAATAGCCTGAGTATATTTGTAGCAATAGCCGAAAATACATTGTATGGGACAAAATGATCTATTTTTCTTTTATGCCAAAAATCATTAGGATATTAAGTAAAGATCATGTTCCATGAAGATATTTTGTAAATTTCCTACCATAAAAATAAAAACGTAGCTTTTGATTAGTAATATGCATTGCTAAGAACTTCATTTGGACAACTTTAAAGGCAGTTTTTTTGCACTCTCAGATTTCAGATTTTCAAATAGTTGTATCTCGGCCAAATATTGTGCTATTCTAACAAACCATACATCAACGGAAAGCTTATTTATGTATCAAGATGTATAAAAATGTATGTATAAGGACGTATAAATGTCAGTTTGAAAAAAATGGACACTTTTGTGGTCCAGGGTCACAAATAGTGTTGGAATTAAGTGTATTTTATAGCATTCTGAGATATTACTGTAAATCATATGGCACAATCATGAAGACTGGCGAATAATGTATTGCATCCAAAATAAAAAAAAAAAAACAACTGAGACACTATATTTGTACTAGGACAGTAAACAATAATAGCAAAACGTTTAAAATGCACAAAAACCTCAGCAAACATCAGCAATATAATGAAAAAACAAACTCTCAAGAATCTTAATAATTAACTATTAGATAGTCACTATTAATAAGGTCCAATGCATGTTTAAAATGTAAACATTTTAAAAGTGCACTGTTAGCGATTTCTGTAAATTACACAGTATTTAACTGTAATATGAACTGTACTTTACTGTAGAACAGTTATATAGGTTGTTACTGTATTTTAAAGTTGCATTATTGGAAATATCCTCTTGGCGCCATTAAAATACAGTATTTTTCTTTTACTGTAAATCCAAATACAGTAAAAAAAAAGGACAGAAAGGCTTTTTTTCCTCTGGGAGAGAAGAAAAGGAAGACGCACACACAAGAACCTCGCAGCTGCCATCAAATGTATGTACAATGTTCCTGCTTTTTAATTATATATTTAACGTCAGTGTATTTTTGGGTTATTCTTCGTTTTAATTAAAAAGAAAATAATAAAAGTGCTGTCTCTTCATGAGGCGCAGTCACAATTTACAGTGTCAATTTCGTCTTCTCATTAATGTTTTTCTCATCATATTTTATACCCGTTTACATTCAAATACAGACAGGCATCTGAGAATGGCTTGATTTGAAAAAGGGGATATTTTTACAGATTAATTAAAAACCACTGCATGGATTTTTATCATTATAGGGTAGATTGTACATACACTGCCAACACACATTAATGTTCAAACAACATGTAAAAGTGAACTTAGCATCCGATGACCCCTTTAAGATAATAGATTAAAATAGCATGGTAAGACGCACCAATTTGCAATACTGCAAGCTGTTTTGTACAGCTAAAAACTAGCTGGATGCGGATAAAAGCGGAAGCCAGACTCATAAAATTTACAGAATGGCCATGCTCGCTCTTACAGGAAAAATAAGGTGGATACTGATTAATTTCCAGCAATAATTACCTTTAAAACCCATTTGAACACCTCATGAAAAACACTCACAATGCAATTCAGAAATTTTATTACAAAACAAATCACTTAAAAAGACATCGCCATAGCAAGGTAGAAGAAAACTGATCTTAGGCTAGTGCAATTATATACGAATCATCAGCAAGCAAATAATATTTTACAAAAATAAAATAAATAAAAAATAAACAATCATATCAGCCTACAGTCAAGCTTTACAAGGGCTCTGAATCTGATTTTATCATACTTTAACATTAAATCCATTCATCTTCAGATTGGTTCTTCAAAAACATTAATAAAAGGACACTTATTACCTAAACTTTACAATAACTCAGCTCCATTTTACATACGGTTCAATACAGACAAAAATACATCAGTATGTAAGGCATCAAAGCAGAACACTGAATCAGTGGAATACAGTGCCAGAGTGTCCGAGAACCAACGAAAACAGTCCAAAATAAAGACCCATTGGAGATGAATGTTCAAAAAGCAACTCGGTCCAAATAAATTATTTTGAGCTCCATAAAATGGATTCAAGTCGTCACTAAAGTTTCGTTGTGTGACGTACGGCTGTCATGATGTCATCGCGTGCATACGCGCCCAGTCCGTTTCCTGTGTAAGCGGAGAGCTCATCTGTGCTCCCAACACCGATGTTGATCTCTGAGGGATGAAACGAACATAAAACTTATTAGCCAGAGTTTCACAGGGCAGATTTGTCCAATAGGGGGGCAAAGTTTTTAGAGGAATGAACATTCACAGAACCTACAACAACACTTTTGTGCCACATCTTCCCCTGCATATTGAGTGATGTCAGTGCTGGTAATAAGACTGGACTGTTGACCACTGATTGTGTAAGTATACAGACTGAGAGACAGAGAGTCATGTGACAGTTTATCAGAATCACTGGCTATGTGAACCATCTTAACATTATTTTTGAACATTTTGGTTGATTTCAATCATATAATGTTTCACTGGAGCTGTAATAACTCAGTAACAGTAAAGGAATTTTAAAAAAGATATATATAAAATTTATTAGACAAAATTTGTCATTGAAATCATAAATTTAGATTGTGTTATTTGGTTGTTGTTTTTTTTTATATTTCTGAATTTTTTAAGTATTTCGAAGCTTTTAGAGCCCACAATCCCTTTCCACTACAGATTTTTCTGATGCAAAATGTATGCAACTATTTGCAAAACTAGTTAGTGATCTTGCATCATATATAAAGCATGCCAATTTAAAATCTACAGTATTCTGTGGAATGGGTGGTAAAATGTGTAGAAGTGGGCCAAGATTCTCTACATCCTTCATGGAAGCTGACAGCATAATTGAATTTGCCATTCAATGAACATATGGCCAACGTGTAGGACTTCATGAATGACAGGCGTTCCAAATCTGGCCTGTGTGTTTGAATGTGATTATAGCGGATTGATATAAAAAAAACTGAAAATTTACTCACCTTGCAAGCTGTCCAGATTGTAGATGAGCTTGTCTCTTCAACACAACAGATTTGTAGAAATTTAGCATTATATCACTTGCCCTCCAGTGGATCCTCTGCAGTGAATGGGTGCCGCCAGATTGAGAGTTCAAACAGCTAATAAAAACATCAAAATAATCCGTAAGTATTTTACACGATTCCACTCTATCATTTAACATCTTGTAAAGTGATAAGTTGCATGTTTGTGGAGTGGGCCGTTACACACATTATCCCCTAAACAGCGCAATTTAAAAAAAATAAAAAAATAATAATAATAATAATAATAATAATTATTTAGCATTTTATTAGTTTCTTCACTTGAAAATTGTCAAACAGCATTATTTACGGTGATTTTGACTGCAGAAAACGCTGTAAGTTGCTGCACTCATTATCCCCTAAACCAGATCTGGGCAAACTTGGTCCTGGAGGGCCGGTGTCCCTGCAGAGTTTAGCTCCAACCCTGATAAAACTCACCTGTTTGTAACTTTCTAGTAAACCTGAAGACACTGATTAGCTTGTTCAGGTGTTTAACCAGGGTTGAAGCTAAACTCTGCAGGGACACCGGTCCTCCAGGAACGAGTCTGCCCAGGCCTGCCCTAAACGGCGTAACTTAATTTTTTCTTTTTTTTTCTTTTGCATTTTACTATTTTTTTATTTTTTATTTTTTTTAAACTGTCAAACTGCGTTATTTTACAGCATTTTAAACGACAGAAAGTGACGCCAGTTGCAGCTCTCATTATCCCCTAAACGGTGGAACTTAAATATATATTTTTTTTTTATTTTATTTTGCATTTAACTAGTTTCTTTATTTGAAAATTGTCAATCTGTGTTATTTACGGTGTTTTAAACTGCAGAAAACGCCGTCAGTTGCGGCGCTCATTATCCCTTAAACTACAAAATTATTTTTGTAGTCAACAATCTCACGAGAAGCTGTCTTTGACACCATCCGTCACCCACCGAGCGATGCCTCACTACTGATCTCTCACTGACAGTGCGAGAATATAGAGCAGCGTCTCGCTATGGTAAGAGTGCTTCAGGTGAACGTTGGGCAGTGAGACAGTCACACCACCTGATGCCTTGGCTCATTCCCATAGATATGGTGTGATGGGACAGCACTCACCACCCAACGTTATCCACCACCACCATCCAAGACAGCAAACCCATGAGAAATTGACTACAGACGCAAATCCATCAAACATTTTTTTTTAAATTTGTTTATTTTCCATATGACTAGATTTTTTTTATTTCAAAATTGTCAAAATGGCATAATTTAATTTAAATTAGTTTGTTTATTCATTTTGCATATTACTAGTTTTCTGTTTTGAAAAATGTCAAACGGCATTATTTACGGTGCTTTAAACAGCAGAAAACGGCATTAGTTGTGGCGCTCATTATCCCCTAAACAGCGTAACTTTTTCAAATTTTTTTTTTTTATTTTACATTTTACTAGTTTTACTTGAAAATTGTAAAACAGCATTATTTAATGTTAAGTTATCGTCAAACGTCAGAAAGCGCCGTCAGTTGCTGCACTCATTATCCCCTAAACCAGACCTGGGCAAACTCGGTCCTGGAAGGCCGGTGTCCCTGCAGAGTTTAGCACCAACCCTGATAAAACTCACCTGTTTGTAACTTTCTAGTAAACCTGAAGACACTGATTAGCTTGTTCAGGTGAGTTTAATCAGGGTCGAAGCTAAACTATACAGGGACACTGACCCTCCAAGACAGAGTCTGCCCAGGCCTGCCCTAAATGGCATAACTTAATTTATTTATTTTCTTTCACATTTTACTAGTTTTTTTTTTTTAAATTGTCAAATGATGTTATTTACGGAATTTTAAATGACAGAAAGCGATGTCAGTCGTGGTGATCATTATTCCCTAAACAGCGTAACTTTAATTTTTTAATTTTGCATTTTACTAGTTTCTTTATTTGAAAATTGTAAAACAGCATTATTTAATGTTAATTTATCGTCAAACGTCAGAAAGCGCCATCAGTTGCTGCACTCATTATCCCCTAAACCAGACCTGGGCAAACTCGGTCCTGGAAGGCCGGTGTCCCTGCAGAGTTTAGCACCAACCCTGATAAAACTCACCTGTTTGTAACTTTCTAGTAAACCTGAAGACACTGATTAGCTTGTTCAGGTGTTTAATCAGGGTTGAAGCTAAACTCTGCAGGGACACCGGCCCTCCAGGACCGATTCTGCCCAGGCCTGCCCTAAACGGCGTAACTTAAATTTATTTATTGTTTTATTTTGCATTTTACTAGTTTCTTTACTTAAATTGTCAAATGGCGTTATTTGCGGCATTTTAAATGACAGAAATCGACGTTAGTTGCGGCACTCATTATCGAAAATTCATTTAAGTTACGCCGTTTAGAGGATAATGAGTGCCGCATCTGACAGCGCTCTCTGTCATACAACACTGTTTAGGGCAGAACTGGGCAATCTCCATCCTGGAGGACCGGTGTCCCTGCAGAGTTTAGCTCCAACCCTGATAAAACTCACCTGAACAAGCTAATCAGTGTCTTCAGGTTTACTAGAAAGCTACAAACTGGTGAGTTTTATCAGGGTTGGAGTCAAACTCTGCAGGAACACCAGCCCTCCAGGATAGAACTTGCCCAGTTCTGCCCTAAACGATGTTGTACGACGGAGAGCGCTGTCAGTTCCAGCACTCATTATCCCCTAAACGGCACAACTTAAATGAATTTTTTTTTATTTTGTATTTTACTAGTTTTATTTAAAAATTGTCAACCTGCGTTATTTACACCATTTTAAACAATAGAAAGCGACGTCAGTCGCGGCACTCATCATCCCCTAAACAGCACAACTTAAATACAGTTTTTTTTTTATTTTGCATTTTACAATTGTTTTTTTTATTTAAAAATTGACAAACTACGTTATTTACGGCATTTTAAACGACAGAAAGCAACATCAGTTGCGGCACTCATTATCCCCTAAACCAGACCTGGGCAAATTTAGTCGTGGAGGGCCAGTGTCCCTGCAGAGTTTAGCTCCAACCCTGATAAAACTCACCTGTTTGTAACTTTCTAGTAAACCTGAAGACACTGATAAGCTTGTTCAGGTGTGTTTAATCAGGGTTGAAGCTAAACTCTACAGGGACACTGGCTCTCCAAGACCGAGTCTGCCCAGGCCTGCCCTAAACGGCATAACTTAAATATATTGTTTTATTTTGCATTTTACTAGTGGTTTTTTTTTTCCAATTGTCAAACAACGCTATTTACAGCATTTTAAATGACAGAAAGTGACGTTAGTTGTGGCAATCATTATCCCCTAAACAGCGCAACTTTAACTTTTTTATTTTGCATTTAACTAGTTTCTTTATTTGAAAATTGTCAAACGCCATTATTTAATGTCAATTTATTGTCAAACATTACAAAACGGCGTCAGTTGCTGCACTCATTTTCCCCTAAACCAGACCTGGGCAAACTCGGTCCTGGAGGGCCGGTGTCCCTGCAGAATTTAGCACCAACCCTGATAAAACTCACCTGTTTGTAACTTTCTAGTAAACCTGAAGACACTGATTAGCTTGTTCAGGTGTGTTTAATCAGGGTTGAAGCTAAACTTTGCAGGGACACCTGCCCTCCAGAAACGAGTCTGCCCAGGCCTGCCCTAAATGGCGTAACTTAAATTTATTTATTTTTTTCTTTTGCATTTTAAATTGTCAAACGGCATTATTTACGGCATTTTAGACAACAGAAAGTGACGTCAGTTGTGGCACTCATTACCCCCTAAGTGGCGTAAATTAAATATTTATTTTTTTCTTTCGCATTTTACTAGTGTTTTTTTTTTCAATTGTCAAACAACGCTATTTACAGCATTTTAAATGACAGAAAGTGACGTTAGTTGTGGCAATCATTATCCCCTAAACAGCGCAAATTAAATATTTTTTCTCTCTCATTTTACTAGTGTTTTTTTTTTTAATTGTCAAATGACGTTATTTACAGCATTTTAAATGACAGAAAGCGACGTCAGTTGTGGGGCTCATTATCCCCTAAACAGCGCAACTTTAACTTTTTTATTTTGCATTTAACTAGTTTCTTTATTTGAAAATTGTCAAACGCCATTATTTAATGTCAATTTATTGTCAAACATTACAAAACGGCATCAGTTGCTGCACTCATTTTTCCCTAAACCAGACCTGGGCAAACTCGGTCCTGGAGGGCCGGCGTCCCTGCAGAATTTAGCACCAACCCTGATAAAACTCACCTGTTTGTAACTTTCTAGTAAACCTGAAGACACTGATTAGCTTGTTCAGGTGTGTTTAATCAGGGTTGAAGCTAAACTCTGCAGGGACACCGGCCCTCCAGGACCGAGTCTGCCCAGGCCTGCTCTAAATGGCGTAAATTAAATATTTTTTTCTTTTGCATTTTACTAGTTTTTTTATTTAAAAATTGTCAAACTGCGTTATTTACGGCATTTTAAACGACAGAAAGCGACGTCAGTCGCGGCACTCTATATTCCCTAAACGGCGTAACTTAAATTTATTTATTGTTTTATTTTGCATTTTACTAGATTCCTTATTTGAAAATTGTCAAATGGCGTTATTTGCGGCATTTTAAATGACAGAAAGCTACGTCAGTTGCGGCACTCATTTTCCCCTAAACCAGACTTGGGCAAACGCGGTCCTGGAGGAAAGAAAATTCATTTAAGTTACGCCATTTAGGGGATAATGAGTGCCGCAACTGACAGTGCTCTCTGTCGTACAACACCGTTTAGGGCAGAACTGGGCAAGTTCTATCCTGGAGGGTTGGTGTCTCTGCAGAGTTTAGCTCCAACCCTGATAAAACTCACCTGAACAAGCTAATCAGTGTCTTCAGGTTTACTAGAAAGCTACAAACTGGTGAGTTTTATCAGGGTTGGAGTTAAACTCTGCAGGAACACCGGTCCTCCAGGATAGAGCTTGTTCAGTTCTGCCCTAAACGGTGTTGTACGACGGAGAGCGCAGTCAGTTGTAACACTCATTATCCCCTAAACGGCGCAACTTAAATTATTTTTTTTTATTTTCCATTTTATTAGTTTTATTTAAAAAATGTCAAACTGCATTATTTACAGCATTTTAAACGACAGAAAGCGACGTCATTTGCGGCACTCATTATCGAAAATTAATTTAAGTTATGCCGTTTAGGGGATAATGAGTGCCGCAACTGACAGCGCTCTCTCTCGTACAACATCGTTTAGGGCAACTCGGGGCAAGCTTTATCCTGGAGGGTTGGTGTCTCTGTAGAGTTTAGCTCCAACCCTGATAAAACTCACCTGAACAAGCTAATCAGTGTCTTCAGGTTTACTAGAAAGCTACAAACTGGTGAGTTTTATCAGGGTTGGAGTTAAACTCTGCAGGGATACCAGCCCTCCAGGATAGAACTTGCCCAGTTCTGCCCTAAACGGTGTTATATGACAGAAAGCGCAGTCAGTTGCTGCACTCATTATCCCCTGAATGGCGCAACTTAAATTTTTTTTATTTTGCATTTTACTAGTTTCTTTATTTGAAAATTGTCAAAAGGCGTTATTTACGGCATTTTAAATGACAGAAAGCGACATCAGTTGCGGCACTCATTATCCCCTAAACATTGTAACTTACATTTATTTTTTATTTTGCATTTAACTAGTTTCTTTATTTGAAAATTGTCAAACAGCGTTATTTACACGGTGTTTTAAACCTAATTTAGGCCTTCAGCTTAGGTCAGTATTTGGTCATGCAGCAATTTAATTGAGGTTACCACTACTAACGTTACTACGTTTGTTGCCGTTGTTGTTTAACGTTACATTTTCTCACTCACCACAAGACAGGAGCGGCTGACTCGTCTTCTTCCATCAAATCCGCGAACCCGTGAATTGCTGGCCTCTAGTACATGGCTTTCTGTACTCATGGTAGTAGCCGCGTCGCTTAATCGCTCGTTTGCAGCGTTGATTCGGGCGTATTTTTTCTCTTCTCTATAATCATCGTGTAGCGTGCGGTGGTGAGGAGATTCTCCCAGTCGATTACACTTTTCGTCCCATTGACTTCCATTCAGAAACGCGTGCAAAAGTTTGGCGTTTCGCTGCATTGCAAAGTTATAGTTAGCTTCCTAAACTCTACCCCGCCAATTCGTATCACGTGAAACCGTGTGACCAATAGCAGATCGATTCGTCACCGCGTGATCACGTAGCTAGGTGTTGGCCCGAAAGAATACACCTCTTGCTACTGGGCATGCGCACGTAAATCTAACGTTATTTTTGTCACATTGTACAACAATAATACTTTTTTTTAATTATAGTAAGGGTTTATGGTTGGGGTGGGTGTAGACGTTATAAAACACAGTCTAATAGCTAGAACAATTCATTTCATTGTTAATTTCCGGTCGGAATTGTACCCCTTGGGAGAAACGAGTCTTTTCTTTCTTTTTTTTTTTTAATTGCCAAGGTACAAAGCACAAAAGTACAAAAATGTCAGCATTATACATGTATATAATAAAATAAAAAAATACAAAACAAAACCTTTAACAATATAAATTAAAAAGATGAAATAAATTGAGTTTTAGAAGATTTTTGGATGATGAAATAGTTTGGATATACTGTTTAACCTCTTTTTTAAAAAAGATAAATAAAGGATTTTGTTGAGTGAATTTGCAGCAGTGAATATGAAATTTTGCAAGTAGTAATTGTAGGTTAATGATAAAATATTCATTAATTTTATCTTTTTGTATATTAAAGAAGCCAAACAGTACATCCTTAAAAAGCAAAGAGAAACCCTGGAGCACATTGCAATTGATAATATTAGAGAATTCAATCCAAAATCGCTGTTTGTGTGGACAATCCCAGAAAATATGAACATCAGTTTCATTAGGGTCACCACAAAATGAACAACTTGTATCTATGTCTAATTTAAACCTTTAAACTCAAAAATACTTTTGCTGGGTAAAATCTGTGTAACATTTTGAATGAGATTTCTCTAACCTTGTTAGTTATTATATATTTCAAAGGCAGAGTCCATACTTTTTTCCAATCAATATGATCAAAAATATTCTTCCAATAAGGCATAGCATATGAAGTTGTTACAAACTCCTTTTGAAAAAAAGATCTAATCTTATAGTTGCGTGATGAGGGATGTGACAAAAAGCATAGTTTCCCTACTGGGGCTTCAAATGGGTCTAGAGAAATAGGTAAAGTACTGGGTGATATAACAGAGATTTTTTTAAAAGCATAACAGCTCCTTTACGAATAGCGTCCATGACAATGGAGAATTCTTTGGGAGTTACAGGAAAATCAAATTTACATAAAAAATCTTCATAACTCAAAATAAGACCTTCAGAGTTAAATAAATGGGAAACAATCAAAATGTA
The DNA here is from genome assembly GCA_012976165.1 of Labeo catla. Classification (NCBI taxonomy): domain Eukaryota; kingdom Metazoa; phylum Chordata; class Actinopteri; order Cypriniformes; family Cyprinidae; genus Labeo; species Labeo catla. The sequence goes on along the minus strand of VONZ01000056.1, from coordinate 130,311 downwards.
AAAAACAAAAATTTTCTCTTATATACAATGTCTTGATTATTCCAGATGAAGTACCGGTGAGGGGAGAAATTGTGCTTAAAGATTAATGATTAATAAATTGTAAGGGATTCTAGCAATGTTATAATTACAGATCAATAGGAAAGGGAGACCACCTAATTTGGAAAAGAAAAAATTGGGGATAAAATTCCAGATTGAGGTTGGGTTACACAAAAACTGCCTAATCCAATTCATTTTGAAAGTGTTGTTCAAAGAAGAGAAATCAAGGAAATTTAACCCGCCATACTCATACACTGTAAAAAACAATTTGTTGAGTCAACTTAAAATAATTTGTAACCTGGCTGCCTTAAAATTTTAAGTTCAGTCAACTTAAAAAGTTTATTCAACTTGAAATGTTAAATTATACTAAGTGACAATTTTTATATTTAATTTGAATCAACTTAAAATTTTAAGGCAGCTGGGTTACTTACCCATCTGTTAAGTTTAGCAAACACAAATATCTAAGTTGTTACTTAGTACAACTTAACATTTCAAGTTGACTAAACTTTCAAGTGCAAGCTTTATTGTGCAGATCGTAGTCAAGACAGGCGAGGTCAATCTCCAACAAACAGTAACATCCAGGGCAAGACAAAAGCGTCCAATAATCCAATAAAACATGCAGAAGGTCAAAATCCAAGAGAGCAGTCCAAAAGTAACAAACAAACAAACAAAACAATGGAACAAGGCAAAACTATGACTATGGAACAAAACAATAACCGTGGCAATAAACAAGACAATGAAAACAGGGAAACCGCTTGGTAGAGTCCACACAGACAAAACAATACTTCACAACCTCCTGTTTGGCAGCCATTTAAGGAGGTTAGTTACCAAAGAAGCAGCAGAGGGAGCGGTAACAGACAGTCCATGAGCAAGGGCTCCCTCTGCTTGCGTGGCGTTACAGAAGGTGTCATCTGCCAACTGACTAATAAATATTTCTCAATCTGCTATATGGATGCCCTGAATACCACTTTGAAATATAAATGCTGACAATAGTTGCACACAAAGAAATAAATAGGGCGAAACGGGACACCCTTGTCTCACTCCTCTAGATAAACTAAACCTTGGCGAAGTGCCATTCTTTAATTTAATCGAAGCACTTCTGTTATTGTAAAGGATTTTAATTACTCTGCAAAACATATCCCAAAAACCAAATTTATCTAATGAATCAACAATAAATTGACGCTCTGAACAATCGAAAGCCTTATAAAAATCTAAGAAGAGAATGAAACCTTCCTCCTGTATTAAGTCTGAATAATCTAACAGATCAAGTATCAACCTTATATTGTTAACAATGTGTCTTTTGTTCAAAAAAACTTACTGTGTCTCGTCTATTACAGAACCAAGTACTGATTTTAGTCTTTTAGCAAATATAATAGCTAGAATTTTATAATCATTGTTAAGCAGAGAAGCAGGACGCCAATTGTCAATTAAAAGCAAATCTTTTTTGGGTTTCGGAATTAAAGTAATTAGACCTTGAGTGAGAGTCGGGGGGAGCACCTCATTCTGAAACGAGTCTTTTCGAAGCTTCACATCAATGGACCTTTATCGGGGCGGTGCGAAGATAGCCGGTTAAGTAGCCGCGTTTTTCAAAGCTCATGACAGTTGTTCCCTAAAGTTAGTTTAAAGTGAGTAATTCCCATCGTTTTACACTAAGATGTCATCACAAAAACTAATTAAACCTTTCGTACTAAAATTAGACCACAGAGGGAACGATTCCTCACCCAAGGGTCAAACGAAAGCAGAGTCGCAAAAAATGGAGCACGATTATGCAATGGAGATTGTTGTGCAAAGTAAACGAGAACATGGAAATGGCTCCCTTCCTTCAACGCCAAGCAAGAAGTCTGCCAAAAAGAGGGCTAAACCAAATACTGACGGTGAAGGAAATCTCCAGTGAAACTATCTTGGAGGCGATACTAAATTTGGAAAGAAGAGTGGATGAGAAGCTGGCGGATTTGAGTGAACAATCGAAACAAAGCAGTGCCTTGATTGCAAACTTAACGAAAGCGATACTGTTCAACACAGAAGAGGTGAAGGAGTGCAAAAAAAGAGTCAAGGATTTGGAGATACAAAATGATAATCTTCGCAAGGAGAACTGTGATCTTAAGGAGAGGATTCAAGAACAGGAAAGATACAGAATGAGGTGGTGCCTTCGTATCAAAGGTATTGAAGAGAGAAAAGATGAAGATATTTGATCCCGTGTCATCCAAACCCTTGGTAAGATTGCACCTGATTTGGAGTCAAAGATAGAATAAGCTGTTGATATCGTTCATCGGCTGGGAAAAAGGATGGACAGTAGAAACAGGAACGTCATTGTGCTGTTTGCTCAAAGGCGGGTGAAGGAGGAAATCTGGCGGCGAACCAAAGACTCTCCTATTTGCAAAGCGGAGATGCTTCCTCAAGAAGATTTGGAGGAAATTGAACAAGCTAGAAAGGCGGGCAAGAAGGCTTTCTTTCGCGGTCCGTATGGCTTCGTTGAAGGACGACGGACTGATGTTGATGGATGATTTGTTTCCAACTTTTGAATAGTGGGAAATTTTCATTGGGCAACTGAAGCTCTATCTGTAAGTTAGAGGTTATACAGAAACTGAGTGTGAGTTGTCAAGCAGGTGTTTCATAGTTGAATTTGTTTTTATCTACTTGTTCTTTTTTATTTTTGTTTTGGAGATAATGGTTAAGAATAAAATTATTTTTAGTTCTTTGAATGTTAGGGGCTTAAAAGACATTGTTAAAAGGAAGGTGTTTTTTTTTTATTTTGTAAAGGGCAAAAAGCTCATTGTGTGTTTTTGCAAGAGACACATTTGCTGGACTCAGATTCTTTTTCTTTGGTCTAACCAATGGGGTGACAAGATCTTTGTCAGTCATGGTTCTAATTTACATGACATTTGGAGATATTTAAATCCTGAAGTTGAATGTTTTTCCTGGGTAAACCTAACGGAGAGAGCAAATCTAGAATAGATTATTGGTTGGTTAGTGATAATATTGTAAAACATGTTTCTCAGTCTTCAATTTTTAAGGCTCCACTAACGGATCATTGCTTTATAGATCTCGTTTTAGAACCCACTGTTAAGCAATTTAGAAACAAAGGTTATTGGAAGTTTAATGCTGGTCTTTTACAAAATGAAGAATTTTGCAGTAAAATTAAAGAATTGATACATAGTATAGATAAAAATAATTCTTTTGACTGTAATGTAAGTAAATGGGAATTTTTTAAATGTAAAATTAGAGATTTTTCCATAGGGTTCTCTAAGAAAATTATTAAAGAAAAAAGGGAGTTTGAAAGTTCCCTAATTTACTAAGTAAGTCAGTGTTGTAATAAACCTGTTTTAAATAATGAGGAAAAAAATAGGGTGATGGAGCTTCAGAATAAATTAGATAATGTTTATCTTGAGAGGGCCCGAGGGGCCTTTGTAAGGTCGCGGGCCAGGTGGATTGAGGAAGGCGAAAAGAATTCTTCATACTTTAGTAATTTAGAAAAAAATAGACAGCAAAGAAACTCCATTGATAGTTTAATGATTCAAGATGAAGAATGCAAGTAGAATTGAAAAAGAGGTGTTTTTATTTTATTCTAAATTATATTCTTCAGATTTTTCCTCAGATGAATCAGATCGTTTTTTGGATAAAATTCAAAACTATATTCCACATACTGAGAACTCTTTTAAAATGTTATGTGATTCAGATCTTAGAATTGAAGAATTGGACTCAGTTGTGACGAAGATGCCTTTAAACAAATCTCCAGGGACAGATGGGCTCACTAATAACTTTTTTACAATTTTGGGATTTGAATTTATTATTTAATGCCCTAAAGAACATTATTGAAAGAAAGAGTTGATGGAAGGCTTAATTACACTGATTCCTAAGGCCAGTAAAGATAAAAGAGTTTTAGAAAACTTGAGGCCTATCACTTTACTCAACACTGATTATAAACTTTTTTCTGGAGCCATTGCTGCTAGACTGAAAAAAGGCATTTCTACCATAATTAGTGAGACACAATCAGGTTTTTGGAAGGAAGATCAATTCACAACAATATTAGATTGGTTTTAGATTTACTCGATTATAGTGAGGTGGTTCAGGGTAGGGGATTTCTTATTTTTTTAGATTTCTATAAAGCATTTGATGCGGTGGAGCATCCATTTATTTTGAAAACATTGGTGCATTTTGGGTTTGGAGCAAGATTTATAAATGTAATTGAAATGTTAGGCAAAGAATAATAAGTCAATTCGCAGATGACACTACATTGTTTTTAAAAAATGAACAACAAATTCCTCGAGCTCTACATTCTGTGAATCTGTTTTCTAAAGCTTCTGGGCTGCATCTGAATCTAAAGAAATGTGAAATGTTAACTTTACATGCGTTTCCTCTGCAATCACTATTTAATATCCAAATTAAGAAGGAAGTTAAATATTTGGGGATTGTTATTTCTAAAGAGAGAGAAATAATGGGGATCTTTCAATCTTTGGGAGAGTTCTTTTGTCTAAAATGGATAGTATGTCCAGACTCATCTAACCAGCCTTTTCTTTACCCATATCAACAAGAATGATTAAAGCAGTAAATAAGATGAATTTTAAATTTATCTGGAGGAATAAATGTCAGTACATACGAAAGGACGATATGGTTAAAAAGCATGAAGATGGGGGGGTAAATGCGATTGATTTTGATATTATGAATGGTGTACTGAAATGAAAATGGTTAAAAGCATTCATTGGTAATGACCAATCTTTTTGGTTTATTATCCCCAGTGCAATTTTTAAGAAGCTGGGGGGAATACATTTCTTTTTACGTTGTGATTTTGAGTGTACACTGTACAAAATAAAAAACACAATTTGTTGAGTCAGCTTAAAATAATTTGTTACCCTGCTGCCTTAAAATTTTAAGTTCAGTCAACTAAAAGAAGTTTAGTCAACTTGAAATGTTAAGTTGTACTAAGTAACTACTTAGATATTTGTGTTTGCTAAACTTAACAGATGGGTAAGTAACCCATTCCGGTGCGATAGAGGTCCATTGTTGCCTGAAAGTACGTTTTTACAAGTAATTACTTGTTTATAGAACTATAAACACAATATTACAGTCTCAATTGATCTGTAGTGCCAGATATGCTAGTAATATCGAGCTAATGATCCAGACCAATGTGAGCCAAAGCAACACCAAGACTCCTCAGACAGTTGATCTTAGGCCTGCTTTCATAAAAGCCCTCAGAGAGACCCTAAGTTTGCAAAAAATGAAAGTATGAAAGCCCAAAATAAAAACTACTGAGGGAAGAAATTACAACACAAAGGGGGCAGGCTGTTTCTAAACAGAGAAGCCTTATATTACCACAACCAATCCTGAGAGGAAGTCCCATGTTGTACATTCTTCCCTTTCCTACTACAATGCTTACAATAATGACGTGATATTCACTTAATGACTCTGGGATTTTATCATGATTTAAGATTTATAGACTATACTAATTCTTTAATAATGGCTGGGACCCAAGCTTTATCAAATTATACCCACTATTTTATTTGAAGTTAAATAAAACAGTTATTCATATGTGGGAAGTTTCAGACTTAGGGAAGTGTTTTGTTCTCTCATCACAGAAGTCAAATTTACAACCCAGTTTTACACACTGGAATATTTATTTTACAAAAATATGAAAACGTCAGGCAGATACAGATATAAAACAAATGCAAAAGCAGCTTTTTTTCTCAATGGCAGCAAATTGGAATCTTTAGGTGGGCCAGTTTAATAAAACTCATACAGGAGCCAGAGCCTAAGACAAACATTAGCAGCAAAACCAGTCCAGAAAAGAAAAAAACAAAAAACAAAGATACAAAATACTACCATATCTCATTCACCCCTTTTCAAAGAAAAAAATATCTAATATGGTCCTATAAGGGCACAATGACAAACACTCATTTCAATTTGGTTCTTGCAAAAATCGTACAATTCTTTGCACTTTACTGACAATAGTAGCTCAACGAAATGAATTTATCAACAAAGCATCTGCTTTAAATGTAAGAATGTGCTGGTTTAACAAGAGAACATAGCTTAAAAGAGATTAATTTTAAACTGAATCTCAGTATTTCATCACAAAAGGAGATACATTCTACTTACTGTATGATTAACCATCATTACTGGACTAATCATGACTAGATGAACCAGACAAGGCAAAATTAATGTCACATGCACGTGATCTACAGTACATCCACATGCGGTTTCATTGCTTAAAACAAACAAAAAATATATAGATGCTAAAAGCAGAAGAATGCAAAATGATTTAGCAGTAGAATTACATAGTTAAACAAGACTTTCAATCAATGTATTGATTAAAAAAAAAAAAAAAAAAGGTACAAATATTTTCATGTACACATTTTTCCACCCCCACATCTCACGACAAAGCTGACAACATAAAATGCAAAATAACAATTAAAATACACCACAGATCGGGTGCTTACAAAAAAACTAAACAAAAAAACATCACTCTCCAGCCAATGTGGGAAAAAAGAAAACCCTGACCAACACCTCCCACTTCTTTCTAATCAATGTGCACAGTTAAAAGATTAAAAAAATGATTACATAAATCCATAAAACAAAGAGCAACAAATTCTAAGAAATTATAAGATATACATATTATGACTGTAAAATAAAGATACGTCATAAAACATCAGAAATCATTCCACTCAGTTTACCTGTTTTTTTTTTTTTAAAGAATAAGTAGAATGAACCAAATACACATGATGCAGTCTAAAGTGATATAACACTTGATTATCAATGAATAAAATATAATTAAGCTGCTGAAAAAAAAAAGAGTCATATTATAATGGTAATAATTAATTTTCATTACACAGTGTCTGTGCAGCAGCTGAACAGAATGAAAACATTGTGCACATTGATTAGAATACGTATTCACGGTGGATGATTTAGCATATTACATTACTGTGATTTAATGGATAGAATTTTCCAGCTTTATGATTTTTAAATTCAAAGTACTCTCTGTCTGGAGTACATTATAAATTATTTAAGTCATAATGGGAAAACATTATATCAAATGCAAAAATGGTAAATATAATACAATTAAAATACAATGAAAAGAAACCAAAATATTATAACAGAATATTTAAAAAGACACTTTTATTGTTACTGTTCTCTTGGGAACAATTTTGCCTAATTGATTACAGTTGTTCACGTCTGCAGTGACATGAGGTGTAGCACCATTAGTTCATCACTGTCCAATAAAAATTTGTGTATTATATTGACAGAATGCCTTCAAAAGCATTACAGTCAACTAAAAAAAGATGAAATGTCAATAAATAAGGGAGCAAAACATTATGTACCAATGTCCAGCAATTTCAAGCAGTCTCAAAAGTAATTTGCTTAAAATGGTATCTGATTCCACAAATCAAATAGATTTTAAAAAACGACTAACTAAAGCAAATCATTTCAAACAACAAAACAGTTGAAAAATCCACAAAAAAAGCATATTTTAGGGGAAAAGCACTGAGATGGGCAAATATCAAAGGTGCTATTTTTTTCAGCATGACATCACGCTAAAATTCAAAATTTCATCACTAACAAAAATGGGTCGTACATTCGAAAGCCTAACATTTAGTACATTTAACACTATGAATTATTCACCAGACTAACCAAGCTCAAAAAACAGATTAGTTCTACACAAGACCCACAAACATAAAGGCATACAGTTACATTGGTTTACATTACTTGATATCTAATGCCCTCTGAAATCACCAAATCCAATCACAGACTTATTTGGAGGAGGGTAAAGCTGTGCCAGCGTAACGTCAGTTCAGTGGAGATTTTAAAAATGATGGCGTCATACATCAATCACAAATTCGTTTGTTATTTTGATGCATTGAGACAACAAACATCACAGAATATTTGTGAAATCAAAAACGTTAACAGTACAAAAGTTGCCGCACGACAGTGATCTAATACATAAAATATAATATTAATATTATTAATAATAATAATATTATATAAATAAAAGAAAACAAATGCTGAAATGACCATCTGCATCCATTCAGATTTATGGAAATGCAAGTGAACATAAATAACCCAATACTATTGTATCCGGAATAGCTTTGAGACCATAATCGATAAGGATTACTGTGAGATTAATGGTTAAGCTAAAACCTGAACCCTTGTTGAATCTAAAACTAGTCATAAATAGACCTGAGCATGGAATGCGACAGAATGACTTTACTGATCCTGAGAAAATGAATCAAGCATCAGTGCTTAAATGGATAGTTCACCCAAAAACGAATATTCTTTCAGCATTTTCTCACCCTCGTGTAGTGCCGGGCGGTTTGACCAAGAATCTGTTTTGCGACTGAAAGCAAGAATCAGTTGCAGAGCCACTGCATTTTAATCACAATCCAAACAAACATTCTACATGCAGCATGAGCAGTTTTTGATGCAAGTTAGAATGTATAATTTCAAAATTTAAAGCAAAAAAAGCTCTGATTTTAGCTTTGTGATGAAATTATGCTGCTTAAAATATCTGAACGAAACAAAAACTGCAAACGTGCTGAATGAGTCGCAAATTCACTTTCTGACAGCAGGTGGCGCTTATGGAACAACAAGGATACACGTTTCCTCGTTACAGCTGTAAACAAAGCAGGCTGCGTTAATCTTATTCTTCAGAGAAACAAGCGCGACACCATCTTTAGTATAGGGTCTTTAAACTTCCGTTTGGCATTGCTGTCTAATAGTAATTTAGCTGATAAAATGGATTTATGTATTGTAGAGTTAAGTGATCATGAGCACTGTAATGTTTAAAGCAAATGTCTTAAATGTCGGTAGACCAGGAAGATTTTAAAACACGCGGTTCATTCATAAATCCGTCAGATCGCTGTGGAAATACAACCGGAAGACAGAAGACGGCAAACGCAGCGCGAAATGGGGCGGGGCTAAATACGGTCAATAAGGAGGTAAGATGAAAAGAAAAAAATCAGTTAAACTTTTCTTTACACCGTCAGTTACCATCCTAGCTACATTCATATAAACCCCTAATTCAATATTTAGGACTTTTTTCAATATTTCACGCATGGTGAATTTGCTCACTTCGCTAGATGTAAACATACTGGTCCCGATATACTTCCTGTTTCTTTTTTTTTTTTTTTACTTTACACAAACATCACAAAAAATACAACCAACATAACATTTGACTGGATGAAAATGTTACATTAGCACCTTTAAGATGTATTTGTATATGTGAAATAAAAAAAAAATAAAAAACAAAAAACAGGAACCAGTGTCTGGACCAGTGTTGTTTACATCTAGCGAAATGGTCTATAGTATTTTCTCCTCGTTGCGTTCCTCTTCAACGTCTCTGGACTCTGTTAACGGCCGCCTAACGGACGTTTATTTGCCCAGTTAAAGAATTAATTGTGTGTTATTAACGGTTTTAAAAGTTTTCCAACCATTAGTCAGAACTGTATGCAGATAACAGGGATCTCCTCTCAATTCACCACGCACTTGTACTGGTGTTATGTTGTTTTTCATACCGTAATTAAAACCAGTTTACCACCCTCATGTCATTCCAAACCTCTGTGGAACACAAAAAGACATTTTGAGAAATGTCTCAGTGTTTGTTTTTGTCTATACAATGCAAGTCAAAGGTAACCAAAACTGGTTGGCTGCCAAAAATCTTCAAAATACCTTCTTTTGTGTTCCACCAGAAGGTTTGAAGCAACATGAGGGTGAGTAAACGATGACAGAATCTTTATTTTTGGGTGAACTATGTCTTTAACTGTGTGAATGTTTTGTAGTACTAGTTACAGTGCCTGCCTATAGCTTCCTCATCCCTCATCAAACAGCTTCACCTGGATTTACCAGGTGAAATGCTAAATTGTGAAGCAGCGTCCTTCCTTCCATCCACTTGTTCGGCACTGAAAGCAACCCATCTAGCGGATATTAATCTATCCAGACAATTAAGTTAAAATGGAAATGGAAGGATGTAGAATTGCATGTACAGAAGGACCTGGACTTAATGAATTATGGGGTAATACGCTACTCTCCGAGCCTCGAACGAATCTCGCAACCTGACCTCGAACTTAACACTCGCCGACTCTATAGCTACTTTTACTAAACTTTCAAAACTACGTATTCCTGTTATCCTTCTCAGCTTGTTTCTGCTCTAAATCAACCCTAAAGTCAACATGCGACCTCGCGCGGGTCATCCTTCGGCTACGTCGCGGCACTAAATCCCTGACGACAGGGTGCAGACTGTTTGGTGTACGTATCGACGAGTTTTCTACAACAACCTACACCTTCAAGTTCACTATAAGTAAGACACATGCCAAAAAAATGTCAACAATCAACACTGACATAATAAAATAAGTGAGCAGGATGTGGAATTTATATTGAAGAAAAAAAAAAACAAGTACATTATAATAATGTCATGGAAATATGGTGTTAAATAGTGCTTCGGAGCGTTTGGTAGCTCTGTCCTGGACGATCCAAATGACACCAGGATGCTGTGAAGAAATACCATATTAAATAGAGCACTAAATGATTCTGCGTGTCTGTGGTTATGCAGTCTGTCATCAAAGCAAAAAGTCATATGAGGAGACGTGTCCACACTCTCCTGATGAAACTGCAGACTAACAACGTGGCAGAAAACAATTCAGAAATCCTCCTGGATTGTGACTAAGAGGACTTCGAAAGTGTGAGCTCAAAAAAAAAAAAATGAAGTGAATTAGCGATTATATCTTAAAGTGTAAAATAAGAGGTTCCGTTCAACGGGCCTGAATTGGCAGTAGTTGTGGTTCTACATTTGCTTAATCTAAGTGAGACTGACACGGCCCCACATAAGACCTTGCTGTTTCAAGGCAGTGATGTGCAGCTAAGACTCAGTTTAGACCTGTACATTGCATTTATGCAAACAGACGGACGATCCCTGGCAGTGTTATGGTGCGGCTTCAGATCCGAGAAGCACATTTTCCTCTGAGCAGACAAACTTCCTTTGAGGAAGGTGGGTGGGAGACGAGAGCAGCTTCTGATATTGTTAAACATGTAATTCCAGGCAGCATGTTGTTGATCCGTATTAGCTGGCAGTAGTGAGGGCAAAGACAAAACACCATCGACCAATAGTTGCGGCGATATTTTTCAAAGCAGCATGTGACGAGATGCTATGGAAGACTAGTTCATAGGGGTACTGGATGGGGGTCTTTGTCTACAGTGGGAAACCACGTCTTTTCAAGCAGCTCTCTCCTCCAGGGAGGGCTTTTTGCTGGGGAAGGGTTGGGCGTACAGACTCTTGCTGGTGCTGTCGAGACTCTGGAAGTATGGGTGAGACAGTGCATCGTAAGCTGATATCCTTCTGGAGGGGTTAAATGACAGGAAACGCTGTGTAGGGAGGAAACGAGAAGAGAAAACAATAAGTAAGCAGTCTATGGTGCTATTATTGAAAAAAAAAAAATAATAAAAAACAAAAAAAAAAATAGTCGTGCTATTTGTGTCCCTTATATTTACTGTGTAAGTCAATACTGTTATCATTTTAAGGCATTATTGCATCCCCAAAAATAAGAAAAATCTACTGGAATTTATGCAAATGAAATAATTTAGTTTAAGATAACACAATGGCAGTTTATTCTGTGGTTTCATAGTGTGAATCTACAATAAGTGTCAAGATATTTAAAATATCCTCAGTGTTGATATCTGCTGCTTACAAGTAAAAGTGATTTGCCCAGCTCATCCATGTCAGGCACCAGGTCCTCTATGGGCTGGGGAGGGCGAGGGGAAAAGGCACTCTGTGGCAAGCCCACTTCCTGTGGCCAGTCCTCTGGAGAAGGGACCCCCACCACACTGGAATATTACAATCAAAACAATCAGTTATTGCAATTTTAATTACATCTCAATACAGTCTTATTACACAGTTCTAACAAGTTATTGTTGGAGTTACTAGACCATTGTAGAACTTCGTACTTACTCAAAAATCTTGCCTAACTGGTCAACATCAGAGTTTCCACGGAAAAGAGGGCTGAAGAAAGAGAAAGATTGTGATTAATTGCACGATTCATTTTACAGCAATAACTAAACCTAAATGAACATTTTTGTATTCACAATAAACTCACAAAAAAAAGTCGATAAAATAAAATACATTTAAATAAACAAATAAACGAATTAAGATAAATGCATTTTAAAAATGTAAATAATACTGAAATTAACAAGTTAAAAACAGACAGAAGTAAATTAATTAAGATAAATAAAACTAAAGTAATCTTGAACAAAAAATGAAACCAATCAATAAGCTAAGAAATAACTAAAAAAAAACTCAAACAATCCTTAGTAAATAAAACAAATGAATAAACCAAAATAAATAAAACCAAAACTAAAATAGACTAAAACAAATTAATTAATCAATACTAAAATCAATCAATAAACTAAACAAAATCTAAAATGATCTTGAATAAAAAAAACTGAAGTCAATCAATAAACTAAATAAATAAAACTAAAATAATCTTGAGAACATAAAACTGAAATGAATAAATAAAAAATAAATAAAACCAAAACTAAAATAGACTAAAACAAATGAATTAAATAAAACTAAAATAAAATGAAAAATAATGATAAAAAAATGAAATAAATAAATCAAAGATAAACCAAAAAAGACTGAAGTAAATTAATTAAAGTAAATACAACTAAAATAATCCTGAATAAAAAACTGAAATCAACAAAAAATAAATTAAAATAAAAATAAAACCAAAACTAAAATAGACTAAAACAAATGATTTAAATAATACTAAAATAATCTTGAATAAAGCTAGACCTAGACATAGACCAAAACAGACTAAAGTAAATTAAAATAAACAAAACTAAAATAATCTTGAATAAAAAATATCAAATCAATAAACTAAAGCAAAAAACCTAAACTTAAAATGAATAAAAATAAAACCAAAACTAAAATAGACTAAAACAAATGAGTTCAATAAAACTAACATAACTCTGAATAAAAATAAAATGAATACTAAAACTGACTAAAACAAATCAGTTAAATAAAACTAAAATCTTGAATAAATAAAACAAATCAATCCATTAACTAATAATAAATAAATAAAGCCAAGACTAATAATCCTGAATAAATAAGAGCAATAAATGAATAAACTAAAATAAATATATATATAAAACAAATTGTTAACACTTTACAATGTGTCATTTTTAAACATTAGTTATTGTATTAACTAACATGAACAATGAACAATACATTTATTACACTAGTTATTAATCTTTGTTAATGTTATTTTAAAAAATACAGTTGTTCATTGTTTGTTCATGTTAGTTCACATTGCATTATTGTTAACAAACACAACTTGTGATTATAATAATGCATTAGTAAATTGAAATGAACATTTACTAAAATTAATAAATGCTTTAAAAGTATTGTTCATTATTAATTCGTGTTAACTAATGTAGTTAACTAATGTTAATGAACCTTATTGTAAAGTGTTACCAAAAAAAAAAAAAATCAATTAATCAATCAATCAATACCTTAACATGCATATGCAAGACTGCAGGGACTGTCATAAAACAAAGGTTATGTGTTTATATGTACACTCTTAATTCTGCAAAATCATGAACAGTCTCCTGCCTGTCTTCTAGAAGTGAAAAAGGCAAAGAGAAAGAAAATCCTTATAGGTTTCACTGTACAAATAAGGCCCTAAAGCCACATAAGAGACATTGGTCCACTGTATATGCGTTGTTTCCTGGCCAGCCTGAGGCTGAGAAGATCTGAGGGCTTTTTCAGCACATGCTGGAGTCCACCCGCCTGGACCGCTACTGGTGCCTGTGGCTTCAGGCCAGTCAGGACACCCGTGGGCGGGCATGCTTCCCTTGGCATGCACACAAATTCCAAGAGCCACAAGCACAGGGCTCAGTCTCCAAAACACACCACACAGAGTAAAAGAGAGAGAAAAAGCTATTTATCCCTGCCGTCTGCTTTCGCTCTCCACATACCTCTATGTGAGAGAGCAAAAAATGAACCGTGTGAAAGAACAGAACAGAAGCATGGAAATAAAGATATATGTGATTTGTGAACTATAATAAGCTCACTATCAAAGCCTTAGGTCTGCAAAAACCACCGCTTGTAATTCCCCTGCCACCACCAGATGTCGCCCAACAGCAAGACAAGCAGCAGGCGCTCTTTCTCCACAACCACACAGAGCATCAAACTTGATCTCAACTGTAATCAGACAAAGGGCCAGAACTGAGCACGTGCACGTTTCCTTATGCCTCCGTGATGTTCAAACACACTCCAGACTAATTTAAAGATTAGTAAAAAACAGACAGACAAAAGTCTGCATATTTTTCAGAAAGAACGTGAAGTGCAATTCACCAACTTGCAGCTTCTATACAGAGGCGTCTTTGTATGTTTGAGATGCTCAACATTCTTTGCAGGTGAGACGGACATGTCGGATGTTCCTGATCCCTTTCACTTTGAACCCGCTTGTCAAAAAGAAAATTGTCATTATCGTGCTTTTCACATAACGCATTAACTGCTGAAGCCCTCAAAGGCAAAGTCAATCCCAAGCAATTAAAGGGAAAGTTCAGCCAGAAATGAAAATTACGCACCCATAAGCCATCCTAGGTGTATATGCCTTTATTCTTTCAAATGAACACAATCAGAGTCATGTTAAAAAATTTTCTGGCTCTTCCGAGATTTAGAATGCCAGTGAATGGCTGTTGAGATTTTGAAGTCCAATAAAGTGCATCCATCCATCATAAAGTAACTCTGCACAGCTCTGGTGTGTTAATAAAGGCCTTCTGAAGTGAATCGATGCATGTGTGTAAGAAACACATCCATATTTGAAACTTACTTAACCGCTAACCGTCACACGCACGCTCGCGAAAGAGTGGCGTCCAGCGGATGACGTAGGCGTCGCTTTTGGACGTGCTGGGTCCTTCATTGCTTCTAGTTGTTTACATTATGCATTGCATTTAATGGTTTGCATGCATTTGCAAAAATCTTTTTATATAAATGTATGCTTTCATAGATATTTTGGAGCAACCTAACCCCACCCCTACCCTAAACCTACCCACTTCTAAACAATATAAAACATGCAACAGGCAAATAAAAGTACAGTGACACGTATTTATTGCAAAAACTGACCATAGAAAGCAGTATAGAAGTATTACAAACAAGTCGCGTTGCCGTTGCATTCCAAGTCCTCCAATATCTTTATGCGAGGAACAGAGTAAATCATAAGGTTTTAATCACAATTGGTCACAACCAAAGCTGACGTAACGCTTCTTCTGGCGGCAGTTTTTAAATTTGTGCTGCACAGACTACACACAGGTTGAGCTGTACGGTGGATAGAGAAGGTGATCTTGTCTATTCTTAAAACACATCGATTTGCTTCAGAAGGCCTTTATTAACACCCCAGAGCCGCGTGGACAACTTTTTATGATGGATGGATGAACTTTATTGGACTTCTATTGGACTACTGAATATCATCAGCCATTCACTGCAATTATAAAGCTTGGAAGAGCTAGGACATTTTTTAATATAACTCCAATTAAATTCATCTGAAAGAATAAAGTCAGCTAGGATGGCTTGAGGGAGAGTAAATCATGGGGTAATTTTCATTTTTGGGTGAACTATCCCTTTAAATCAGACAAAAGCAGTTCTATTTTCTAACAGCGAGCCGGAGGAAAGATCTCACCTTAAAGCAGTGTCATGCCAAAACAAGTATGGCTGAAAATCTCTAAAGCACATTCTGCCTTCCCTTGGGCTACTTGTTAGTCTGAATGAATTAGTGGCTTTTTGCACAAGGCAGACATTATGCCGGGGCAGAGGCTTCCTGAGTGAGTGGGCACAGGCAGGCACACACCAGGCCAGTACACGCAGTTGAGTCACGCTCCAAGTGCCAGTGTCTCTATCCACATTCCACCCAGGCGACCTCCGGAATGCATCGGTGTATCTGAAACGATGAACACTGGCTCGCCGGAAAAGGTGCGCGCCAATGACGAATAATAGTGTCTGCGATACAGAAAACGAAAACTTGAGTTTAAAACACACGTGCAAGATTCTTGGAAAAGCGCTCTGTGTGTTTATGTTGGTTTCAAATGGATGAGGGAAAACTTTTGTAACATTTTAAAGAGAAATAGCAATTAAAGGTAACCAAAAGTTACCTTTAAAAGTTACATCATTATTAAAGTAACTAAATACCAGGGAAATTAACTATTGTGTTACTTTTTAAAACAAATGTTCAAATATGGATGCCCACAATATTAAATATGGTAAATTAATAAAACATTGTACACTAATCTACACTATTTTAATGTTGCTGTGGGACAATGTAAGAGACACCTTCCAGGGGCTAAATATCACGTTATTGGGGTCACAAACAACTGAATACGTGCCTCACAGACATAAGAACTACATGTATAGAAAGCTTGAAATGTCGACTTTTAAATGAAAGAAGTCACGTATGATATCAACACAAGCTCCAATTTTTCCTGTCTAAACGCATCTCTAATGTAATGACGCCCACGAGCGGCTCACTTTTCAAATTTTAAACATCCACATGAGGCACGCAGATATGTAGATAAACCGCCGTAAACAAACGTGAACATTCATCAAGGCTACTTTTTGTTTCTGGAAAGTTTGTGAGTTTATGAGTGCTGAACAGCCACTGATGCCCCGAGGCTCACATCTCTGAAAACGTTGAAGCAAATTTTCAAATAGACATGATCTTTTTTAACAAGCCACATATTTGAAGTCTAAACAAGTATGTTCTTGCCTAAAAAACTACATTCCATAACACAAAAATTGTATTATTTATAAAATGATGGTGGATTTGGGCATTCGCCATAAGAAATACTGCAAACGGAGTGATTCAAACGGTGAAATGATTGGAGTGCTGTTATCACTAGAATATTGCACTCCTCTCAGCCAATCAGATTCAAGAACCAGAAAGAACTGTTGTATAAAAATATTAAATAAATATACACATTTGAGCTGCTCAATTATGGCAAGAATAATATTCACGATTATTTTGGTCAAAACTGAAATGATCTACCACAATTACTGATTTCAGAAACATTATGAATTCATTTTTTAAATGTTTTTTTCTTACGTAGCACAGTATATTTGCAGCAATAGCCAAAAATATATTGTATGGGACAAAACGATAATTTTTTCTTTTATGCCAAAAATCACTATGACATTAAGTAAAGATGATGTCCCATGAAGATATTTTGTAAATTTCCTACTGTAAATATATCAAAACTTAATTTTTGATTAGTAATATGCATTGCTAAGATTTTCATTCTGACAACTCTGAAGGCGATTTTCTGAATATTTTGATTTTTTACACCCTTAGATTCCAGATTTTCAAATAGTTGCATCTCGGACAAATATTTCCTATCCTAGCAAACCATACAACAATGGAAAGCTTATTTATTCATCTTTCAGAAGAAAATTACCCTCATGACTGGTTTTCTAGGGTCACATACTAACTAAAAAAATAAATAAAAATTAATGTTAAAAAATAGATAAGTAAATGAATGATAAATAATGTCAAAGTCAATACTTTAAAATAAATAACATAAAATAAAATAGATTAGTATAAATAAGATCAGCTGTAGCACTCTTCTACAGCCTACTGAAAACATTTAGGGAGGGTAAATGTTCACTATAAGGAAAGGGTTGTGCTGGATTTAGAACATCATTCCAAAACAAAATATAGCACAATAATCATTTTATTGTTGTTGTTTATATATTACACGTATTATCTCCTAATTTTGTGAGAGCAGCTTCAGGTTGTGAAAACAAGGACCTGAAAGTCAGCGTGCATTGAGTCTTCACGCGATATGCTTAATCCTTGTAAAAGCGGAACGTCAAAAGCACTTTTTGTCATTTGGAAACACTGACTGATCACTACATCCTCTAAGAGATACAGATACAGACTTGCATCAAGTATGTCTAAACTTTGTGCATTGTGAGCGATCTTTTATAAAACCCTCAACAAAACACTGAGGCAAAACGTGTCAAAGGCCTACATTACACAATCCTCTCCAGTAAAAACGCTGTCCTTTTAACAGTTAAACTTCCATCTTAAACAAAGCCATACAATATGTTGCTGGCTAAGGCGCTCAACATCTTTATAACTCTCAGGTGAATCGAAAACCTCCATTACTGGAGTTGGCGCGTACAGCGCGGTGCACTTCTCAGACATCAGAGGAGAAACCTGGTCCCAGGTGCCCTTTAATCTGCAACAGGTGGCCTTTTAAAAAGCATTCTTAATCACCTGCAGGAGGAGAAAAGGTGTGCTGGTAGCAGCAGTGAAAGCCCCCCCTTACCCTTCCACCCTCAGGCACTCGTGGAGGCTCGCCAGAAGCCCAACACAGTGGCTTTTTTATGGCACATGGCTTTAGAGAGTGGAAACCAAACACTTGAATGGATATAACTGCTGTTTTAGGGTTTCTATAGTAATTAACAAACGCAAAGCCACTATTTAAAACACGTAGTTATGTGCACACAACTAATCATAACTTTCCTATCTCAAAGTTTCCTATAGGATTATTGTATTAAGCACTGAGTCAGCTAATGTTTATCTACCGTTCCTGTTAAGCAAACACCATCAATGGATGGCGGAAGGGGCGGAGAGGTGGGCTCGTTAGAATGTGAAACACAGGATGTGTGTTAAAGTGTGTCCGCACTCCTGTGTCTGCGCTTTCCATTACAAATCTCCCTCTTCATCCGATTATGCACTTGTTATGGCGCGTCAGGAGAGAAAAACATCGGCCCACGCAATCCCCCCCAGCGACAAGAGGAGGGGCCGTTAATTCAACATCATCAATGGGCAGGAATGGAATGCGTCAACAATGCATATACAGTTGTGAACTTTTTCAGACTCTTTTTGAAATCTTAAAATGCTTAAAATTGGTGATCAGTTTAATGAGAAAAATTACTTCACAGACTTCATCTAGAATTCCAATTAAATTACACATTTTAGGTAATATAATCAGACTTTTGGACTACTTTTAGATTACTTTTGAACTAACTTTTTGATTTAAATAGGATAATCTTATATCGTATCAGTTTAAAAACACAAAGAGAAAGAAAATATATTACATTCCTTGTTATTAACAACATGAAGTGAATTAAACTTCAAATTGCATCAAAGTTTCCCAAACTGGGGTTTGTGAGTTTAATAAAAGATAGGGCTGTCAAATGATTAATCACGATTAATTGCATCCAAAAGTATACAAAGTTTCAGTTAATTTATCTTTATTTTTATTTTTACATGTTCAAGGTCAGAGACTGAGATGGCAGAAAGCGCATCCTGTTTGCTTTCTTTAGTTTACAAAAGCGCAATGTTTTGTTGTTATTGTGAGTGCACACAAACAAACGTAGAGTCTTTACAGATTCAAAAGATGTATTACTCTTATCTGTATGGCCAAAAATGACGGAGTATTTTAAGTTGTGATCGCATCGACACTTCCATCTGTCATGCAGTAAGCGTGCTACTATTTAGCTTCCACACTCCGCACAGACACTTCAGTAGCGCACATTTTTCTGTTAAAGGGGTCATCGGATTTTCCACAAGTTGATATGATTCTTTAGGGTCTTAATGAAAAGTCTATAATATACTTTGGTTAAAAATTCTCAATGGTTGTGTAAAACAACACCCTTTTTACCTTGCCAAAATCGGCTCTGCAAAAATCATCTCATTCTGGTTGAGGCTACTTTAAATGCAAATGAGCTCTGCTCGCCCCGCCCCTCTCTTCTCTCTCTGGAGTGACAAGCCTGTTTACTTTAGCCACATTTAGCCACTAAACTTGCTAACTTGCACTTTATTAGGAAAGGCGATCGCAAAGATTCATTAAAAAAACCCTTATACTCACTTCTGCTGTAAGTGAAGCTGGATCATGAATGATTTGCGCGAATATAGACGGAATATATTAGACGGATATATGTAGATTGGGAGGCGCATTCCCTTCACAAACAAACCTAATCTACTGCATCTTCAGCTGCTCAGATGTCGGGAGTAAATGACGACCACTACGTTCATTATTACACTGAGCAACACAACACCTTAATCACTCAATCTGAGATATTCTTGCCTAACTTACATCCCTGCTCTGGCATCGGAACACAAGAGGGCGGACTGTTACAGCTGATCTGAGGTAAAACGCTCATGTCAACCAACTATCGTGGGAGCGGCGCCACAATGACAGGCATCTGAGAACGGCTCGATTTGATAAAGAGGATATTATTTTTACAGATTAATTAAAAACCACTGCATGGATTTTTATCATTATAGGGTAGATATGTACATACACTGCCAACACACATTAATGTTAGCTGTAAAAGTGTAAAAGTGAACTTAGCATCTGATGACCCCTTTAATACATTGAGCAGCCATGTGAAGTTGCTACTACTTACATATTTTAGATGATAAGCTATATTTGATGTCGATGAATGATAGGCAAGCATTTGGATGTCCTGCCCAATGTACTGTATTACCACACAGACAAGCTGTTAACGATTTTGTCCGTCACGGACTGCATGATTTCTGCTTCCTGTGGATATATTTTTCCTCAGACTAAGCAACTAATAAAAGTTTGGTCGACCAAGCCACTTCTTGTCGACTAACGGTTAGCTGACTATCAGGGGGCAGCCAAAAAATTATGTAATCAGGTAATCAATTAAAAAAAAAGTAACTAGTCTGATTACGAGGATTTTAAAATGTAATTTAATCTAATTACAAGTACTTAATTTTCAGAATCTGATCACGTAATCCAGATTACATGTAATCGGCTACTACCCAGCACTGGTCTCATCTCAGTATTCTCACTGAAATAAGAAATCTAATTTTTTATTAAAAAAATATTTTGTGGAGCAAATGTAATGAATCTTACGTTTTCTCTTTTTAGAGCTTAAATGATTTTAATGCACTGCAAGTTGGTGAAGTAGAAGCCACAAAGAAAGAACCGTTGAACCGTTAAATCCTGCTGTCACTGGATTGAGCAGTTTTAATAAATGTGTCAGTGTTGAGTTAAGCAGTTGGAAAGATTCGTTAAACCACACACAGATGAACGGATCAGGTCTGTAGTGCCTGTTACAACCACAGTGACTGACATTTTTTTTAATGTCACTGTTTTAAAAACCTCAGCCTAAAGGAAAAATTTGGTCAGGTACAGTATGGCATTTCTGATTTTTCTTGTTTTGTTCTACCATACACATAAAACCACAAAATACAATATAAAAATGTATTTCAAAAAACCAATTCCACAAAAAGAATTATTTATAGACTCAAGGGAAGTCATAACTCTTGTTGCTTCCTGTGTGCTGGACACATGCAAGCAATCAGGTCATCCATGTTTGACTCATTTAACTGAACATCACCCATCTGAATCCTCCATTTTACTTTGTTTTATAGTTACAGTGCACACTTACCGCCGTCTGAACATCTCAGCAAAGATGCAACCGACGCTCCACAGATCCACAGGAGTAGCATAGCTGGACTGAAGCAGCACCTCAGGAGCACGATACCATAACGTCACCACCTGCGTACACACACAAAAGTAATTATGAGAAAAATTAATACACCAGATACTCTTATTGACATGGCCTTATTAGCCACTATATGTTTAAACTGGTATTAGACATTGACTTTATATTCAATGGCTATTCCTTTAGGGGCCGTATTGCATAATTGATTGGAATCAATTGTCCATACATCAGCACTTGTTCAGTCTATATTGCATTTCTACTTTTAAACCAAATGCCTTATACAGGCTCAGGAGCCCAGGCAGACTCAGTATGCAGGATACTGCTGTTAACAGCTACAGTAGGGAGAGCCTCCAGACAAAACTCAGTGACCCTGCTCCAGGGTGGACGGCTTCCAGGTGCTTTCCCTCCTCAACGCTCTCTCGCTCTCCTCCCAGTAGGCTCAGGGCCCAGAAACCCCTGGCTTATCAGCCAAATCATTCAGGCCTGTGTTTGTAAGCAAAGCCTGAAGCGTATATCAGTGACTCGTATCCTAAAACGTGCAGTGCTTGAGGGTATGCCAGAGGAACTGAAGGAAAGAAAAGGTCACCCTTATGGCGAAACACAATGAAACTGACATGAACTCTGTTTATTTCTTGGGTTATAAATATAAGATGCATAAAGAATGGGTTCGGTTCAATTCAGTTCAGTTTAAAATTAGACATCTCTGTACTTGTTGTACCATATACAGCCTTAAGTGGTTTAACATCATATGCGACCCTGGACCACAAAGCCAGTCTTTAGTAGCACAGGTATATTTGTAGCAATAGCCAAAGACACAGTTTTATGCAAAAGTTTGGGAACCCCTTGCAGAATCTATGAAAATTTGAATCATTTTAACAAAATAATAGAGATCATACAAAATGCATGTTATTTTTTATATAGTACTATCCTGAGTAAGATATTTTACATAAAAGATGTATACGTATAGTCCACAAGACCAAAAAAAAAAGCTAAAATGATTCAAATAACCCCCTTCAAAAGTTTGGGAAGCCTTGGTTCTTAATACTGTATGTAGTTCCCCGGATGATCTACGATCTGGCCTGTTTTGTGATGAATCTTCTCACACTGAGGACAACTGAGGGACTCAAGTACAACTATTAAAAAGGTTCAAACATTCACTGATGCTCCAGAAGGAAACACGATGCATTAAGAGCCGGGGGGTGAAAACTTTTGAACAGGTTGAAGATGTCCAATTTTTTTTATTTTTATTTTGTTGAAATATCTTTTCCCCCCTATTTACTACTGCCCTTCGGAAGCAACAGAAAATACTTGCATGTTTCCCGGAAGACAAATTAAGTACAATTTACCTTGATCTTCAAATTCCAAAAGTTTTCACCCCCGGCTCTTAATGCATCATGTGTCTTTCTGGAACATCAGTGCATGTTTGAACCTTTTTTAATAGTTGTGTTTGAGTCCCTCAGTTGTCCTGAGTGTGAAAAGATGGATCTCAAACCCATACAGTCAGTGCTGGAAAGGTTCAAATATGCAAAAGATGCTGGAAAATTTAAGAATCTGGAAGACGTGGAGGATTTTTCTGAAGAACAGTGCTCAATTTAACTGTTCAGAACAAACAAGGGACTCATGAACAACCATCACAAAACAAAAGATCATCCAGGTAACCACACACAGTATTAAGAACCAAGCGTTCCCAAACTTTTGAAGGGGGTTATTTTGATAATTTCAGCTATTTTTTGGTCTTGTGGACTATATGTAAACATCTTTTTTGTGTAAAATATCTTACTCAGGACAGTACTAAATAAAAAAATAACATGCATTTTGTATGATCTCTCTTATTTTGTTAAAATGATTCACATTTTCACAGATTCTGCAAGGGGTTTCCAAACTTTCGCATAAAACTGTGCACTGTATGAGTCAAAATAATAGATTTTTATTTTAAGCCAAAAATCATTAGGATATTAAGCAAAGATCATGTTCCATGAAGATATTTTGTAAGTTTCCTATCGTAAAAATATCAAAACTGAAGTTTTGATTAGTAATATGCATTTCTAAGGACTTTTTTGCCACCCTCATATTCAAGATTCAAGACAGTTGTATCTCTGCCAAATATTGTCCTATTCTAACAAACTATACATCAATGGAAAACTTATTTAGCTTGATTTTATTTAGCTTGATGTACCATTATGACTGGTTTTAGCATACCACAATGACAGCATACACAGCTTAATTTAACAGGATATTAGTTATAGTATAGTTTGATATAAGTGTCCTACACCCAATTTTGATTTAAAATGTTCTTTTAACATAACATCTTGGGGTCTTTCAGCTACGGTCAAACAGTTTCCTGGAAAAAAGGCCCAATAACTGACATAACAGTGAATCAATTCTAGACGATGACTACACTGTCAGCCTGAACTGAATGCAAATCATTCAGTATGTGAAACATTCTAATTGTAAAAGCCAATGACTCATGTCACAATGGTCGTGGTGTGAAATATGTTCACGTTTTTCTTATGTATAACACTATTTTTAGTGAGGGGACCGCATGTGCTGTGATGACGCTTTCTTGTTAAAGTCTTCCTGGTTTAGTGGAAATGGGGAGGAAGTTGAAGGTATAATAAAGAGAATGAAACATTTTGGCCTCTTTGTTGCCATGTGACCACAGCAAAGCAAGTAACATATTCTAAAATAGATTCCTCTGGCGAATTTGACTTTATTATAAAAGTCTTTTTTATTTTTAAGAATTTTAGTTCCAAATCAGACGCATGGTGACTCAAACCAGTTGACTTCAACTTAAACGTGTTTATGAAAAATAAAAAAAACACTATGATAAGGACAGTATACTGTTTATGTTGGCTTATCTAAAGGCCTTTTTCAATATTAAACTCTTCTAAAAAGCCCATTTTGATTTATTCAAACAAAAACAATCATTTCAGAAGACAATCTGCAAGCCCAACCTGACTCCATCATCTTCAATCCAAGTATTCTGGCCCAGCTGTGCTTGTCAACTGCAATGAAACAAACCCTAAGCTGATGTCTTATCTAAATGTACACTACCAAAGTTTAAAAAAAAAAGGGTATGCTGCTTGACTTCTAGGAAGAACCACATACCGCCACTAACTGATGTTCAAGCTGAAGTATATCCGCTTGTATGACAGTGTTAATAAAAGGCCACACCACAAGCCTACACACGCACTCATTGGCTCGCACAGCATCTCACTAGCAAGCTGCAGCTTAGCAAAGGTTAAGATACACTGCAGTGATTAAACATTGTAAACCCTCAAAAGCACAAGACGAACTAGATGATAGCACTTCTGAATTATTGTAGCAAGGTGCATGATTAAACTCTATGCATTCTGCACGTGAGAATGCATGCAAGAGCCGTGGTTTTCTTCGATGTATCTCTCACGGGTGACTCTTGAAGATGGCAACAGCCTGTGACATTTACCCAAAGAGTTCCTCTGTCAAATGCACATGCCACAGTTTGCATCATGACACCAATACTAGCGCGCAACGGCAGTGTACCCGCGTCACCCGAGCTCACGTCAAACACAGAATGTATGTCAGAGTGGCTGTATCCTATGACTTCAAAGAATATGCATGTAGCTTCTGACGTAAATTGAGAAAGATTAGCAGAAAATGAACTGTTTCATTAGAACTATCATATTACCATTATTAAACCAAGAGGATAGAGAGACTACTGTACACACAAGATGTAGCAAGTTGAAAGCAAAGCAAGTTATGCAAGTTTTGGGGAAGTTTAAAAATAAGATTAACCCATTTAATCCTGCAGACAACTAAATTAAGAAACTCTACCACTGTATTATCAAAAATTTTAGGTGCACACAGATATGGTGCTGTTTAAAGGGAGAGATCAACCAAAAATGAAAATTCGTCACTAATTACTCATGTTGTAGTCATGTCGTTCCAAACCAGTAAGACCTTCGTTCATCTTCAGAACACAAAATAAGAAGACTGACAGCTTTTCATTTTTAAGGGAGTTTGTAAATGAGATATTGATACAATGGTTAAATGAACAAGAAGTTAATATTAAGTGAATTACATTGTTTGACTATAAAACAATTGCCTGATTTTGCTCGATTTTGTCATCAAAAATAGTTTGAAATAAGTCACAACTGAGCCGCTGCACATTTCCATTCAAACTCGGTGGTGTTTCATTTATGAATGAACGTGCGTTTTTAAACAAATCCAGTGAGTCAATGATTTAATTTCCCGTTCATAAAGACAGTCGCTTGCTTTATTCCTGAATGAATCAGCCAATCGAACGAATCAAATGAATGATATTCAGTATTTATGTTAATCAGTAATTAAATCAGTGACTTGCCGCCACCTACTGGCAGATTTAGTTTCATTTTTAAAGTATCTTTAGTTATTTAAATCATTTAATATTTCTGTATTCAAAATTTTATCATCTCAACATCAGTTTATGAATTTGATTGTACACATGCCACCTCGGAGCCTCATTAAACATGAAAATACACCTACAAGCCACTTTTGTGTTCTTCTATACCATCTCTGTAGTATAAATTTATTTTGTTAATACTGATTTCATTTTCATTTCTTATTCTTCTGTTTTAATTAAACATTTTAAAAAGCTTACAAAATATAATTTGTTAAAAAAAAAAATTACAAAAGATGACATGAAAAATGCCATTACAAAGGTCAAAAACAAAAATCCCCTGTAAATCACTTTAAATGAGAAGTCCACTTCCAGAACAACAAATTACAAATAATTTACTCACCCCCTTGTCATCCAAGATGTTCATGTCTTTCTGTCTTCAGTCGTAAAGAAAGTGTGGTTTTTGAGGAAAACATTTCAGGATTTTTCTTCATATAATGGACTTCAGTTGTGCCTCCGATATTGAACTTTCAAAATGCAGTTTAAATGCAGCTTCAAAGGGCTCTAAACGATCCCAGTCATGGAACAAGGGTCTTATCTAGCAAAACGATCTTTTTTCGAAAAGGCGTTTTTTTTTTTGAAAAATGAAAAATTGTACGTCCACGGTTGTTCATTTTGAATCTTTAACATGACTCGCGAAGAACGAGTCGTCTCGGGGAGTGATTCGTTCAGTCACGCATGCGCAACATCCTATTAGGTTCTGTACTGGAATTAGTTCACCTGTCTTCAGGTTTTTCGAACCATTCGTTCGTCTTATGGGGCTGTCACGTGACGCTGATTTTGCTAAAATTAACAAAATGACTTGAAAAAAGATTCGTTTATCTTGCTGAATGAGACTCAAAGGTCTGAGTCTGTAAAAGGATCCGAACTTCCCATCACTACTACGAATCACATCTAAGTTCATTGTCTGTGTACTCCAGTTAAAAAAGGTAGAGTATGGCGAAAAACTTATTTTCTCCTACAACTTCAGAATATTCCGACATGTTGTACCTTTTTGCTTGTAAACAGCATTTGACTTACTTGCACTTTCTTAGTGAATGTGCATGCCAGAACCTGTGCTACATGAGCTTTTGCGCTTAAAAAAGTATACACATTTTTATTTTCTAAAAAAAAAAAAAATGACAGATTTCGCTAGATAAGACCCTTCTTCGGCTGGGATCGTTTAGAGCCCTTTGAAGCTGCATTTAAACTACATTTTGGAAGTTCAAAATCCGGGACACAATTGAAGTCCATTATATGAAGAAAACTCCTGAAATGCTTTCCTCAAACACAATAATTTCTTACGACTGAAGACAGAAAGACATGAACATCTTCATAAGATGCGAGTAAATTATTTGTGAATTGTTGTTCTGGAAGTGGACTTCCCCTTTAAGGAGCCAAATATCACCTTGTAATGGAAAGGCTGATTAGAAGATGCTTCTAAAATTTTGACTGTGCTCCTAAATGTTTTAAGTTAAGAGCACAAGAGCTCCTAAAAAGAAAGGTAAACATAGAGCATTGATATCAACATGAAACAGCTTGGGATTCGTTTTAAAAAACGACGCATTTCAGTGATTCAGAATCGACTGTTTCTATGCACTTTGTAGGATGTATTCTTTCACTTAGAGCTGTTACACTGCATGAAATGTAATTTTCAAAAATCCATAATGGGGGCACTTTAAAAAAAAAAGTTAAAATAGTTATAGTTATCTTTAACTATGCCACCATTGTTCAACTGGGACATTAAATTGATCGTAAGTGATCACCACGTTCAAGGCCCAAAAAGGTAGTAAAGACATTGTTAAAATAGTCCGTGTGACATCAGTGGTTCAACCGTAATTTTATGAAGCTACGAGAATACCTTTTGTGTGCAAAGGAAACAAAAATAATGACTTTATTCAACAATTTCTTCTCTTTGACACACGTTCACAAGAGTATCACAATGTATGCGCGTGGTGCTGCTGACGCAGGACACGCCGTTTTGATGTAGAGCATTTATCGCTCTTAGTTCATCTTCTGTATACTCTGGTTGAAATGAGTAAGGCTGGGCAAAAAAATTGCAAGAACTAATATAACAATGTCCTTACTAACTTTCTGGGCCTTGAACATGTCAGTTGCGTTGCTGTCTATGCAGGGTCAGAAAGCTCTCAGATTTCATCAGAAATACCTTAATTTGTGTTCCGAACATGAACGAAGGTCTTACAAGTTTGGAACGACATGATAGTGAGTAATTAATGACAATGAAACTTTCATGTTTGGGTGAACTATCCCTTTAAAATCCAGATACACTAGTTGTTAAGCAACTAGTCAAACAGTTGACATCATGACTCACCCAACTGCACTTTAAATATGCATCGGCCTTGTCCGTGAATGCTTGAAAAAATCCGGAAATTAATGGGTTAACATTTCATCTTTGTATATGGTTTGCTTTTTATTTGATCGCATATAATAGTTGCTTTGAAAAGAATACCCTTTCAGTGAAAAGATTCCAGTCTGTATACTTTGGAATGTGCATGAATACATGCTAGCATTTAAAAACTCTCTCTCCTTCTCTCCAAGTTTCTAACCATGCTAGTGGTTGTGCGACAGGGTAGCCTACAGAGGTTTTTCTGAAACTGGCCGCTAATAAAAGGGTCAGATAAAGCAGCTCTGGCTGACTCGAGATTAAAAGAGAGCATTCTGTGCATTCCTATCTGGTGAGACAGTGTGGGCCCTCTCAGCACGAGGGAAACCAAGAAACTCTTCTCAGCGCCACTGACCAAGCATATCCACGACGGCCCAGCGGCTCAACTCTTGCACTGGGCCACACTGCACTTCTCCGTACCCCACTCCAGCTAATGCACTCTAGCCCCCATTACCCAAACCCCTCAATTTGATTTACCCCAATAGGTTTAAAACAATAGAGAAACAATGTGATTCAGAATGAGCCTGGCTGATGAAGTTGGCTAGGAGCCTGTGTTTACATTGTCTCTCTCAAAGGAAGCGAAGGATGAAAGGCCCCTTCAACACAAGACGTTCATCCGCATTCTTTCAGCCCGCCCCCGGACACTTTTAAAGGGGCAAGTCCACTAACTTGGCACAGCACAATGCCGCTTGCTAAAAATGAGCCTCCATGATGACCCATTATTCAGCTGGTAATAGATCAGTGAGTGATATCATTAGCTAGCTCCTGAAAACCCTCTGCACACTAACGATTTTTTTAAAACCGACTGCTTGATCAACTGCAAAAGTCAGTAGTCAACTAATCTGACATGTATAATTACACGAAGCACATTCACATAAGATGATCTTATCTTTAAAAAAGCTGGGCAGAGCACTCAAAAAAGAAAATTCTGTCATTGATTACTCACCCTCATGTTGTTCCAAACCCATAAGACCTTCATCTTCAGAACACAAATTAAGATACTTTTGATGAAATCCAAAAGCTTTCTGACCCTGCATAGACAGTAATGTAGCTGAAACGTTCAAGACCCAGAAAGGTAGTAACGACTTCGATGAAGTAATCCATATGACATCAGTGGTTCAACATTAATGTTATGAAGCTACGAGAATACTTTTTGAGTGCAAAGGAAACAAAAATAACTTTATTCAACAATTTCTTCTCGTCTGTGTCAGTCTTCAATGCGCATTCACAACTGTACCACAATGCATGAGTGTGCATCAGTGTTGCCAAGTCTGCGGTTTTCCCGCGGAATTGGGCTACTTTAACACTGTTGCCATGGGTTATTTTTCCATGTCCGTGGGTTGAAGCGACCCTAATAACGTAACATTTAACCCGTGGAATGCTAATTTCATCAGGGGAACCCCACCAAAAAAATGTGTATTTTTAACAGGGGACCCAGGGGACTAACAGGCTAGTTTTGAGTATTTGAATTGCAATTGGGCGGGTTTTGTTGTGAAAAACTGGCAACCCTGGTGTGTATTCCTCTGCATAAGCAAGACACAGCGCATCCAGGTTCCACATCAGAACGCCAACTCCTGCATCAGCAGCACCACACGCATACATGGTACTGTCGTAAACGTGTGGCAAATACTGACACGGAAGAGAAGAAATTGTTGAATAAAGTTGTTATCTTTGTTTCTTTGCGCACCAAAAGAATTCTTGTAGATTCATAACATTACGGTTGAACCACTAATGTCACATGGACTATTTTATCTTTACTACACTGTAAAAAAAAAATCATTTAAAAAGTTGTTTCAACTTAATATAATTTGTTACCCTGACTTAAAATTTTAGTTTAGTCAACGTAATATTTTAAGTTACTTAATGCTAATTTAAGTGACAACTTGAATATTTTAGTTGAGTAAAATAAAAATTTTACGTCAACGGTAACAAATTATTTTCAACTAAGTTGAAACAACTTTGTTTTTTTTTTTAAACAGCGTACCTTTTTTGGGACGTAGCTGTGTTGCTGTCTATGCAGGGTCAGGAAGATCTCGGATTTCATCAAAAAAATATTTTAAAAATAAAATTTGTGTTCTGAAGATGAACAAAGGTCTTACAGGTTTGGAACGACACGAGCTTGAGTAATTAATGACAGAATTTTCATTTTTGGGTGAACTATCCCTTTAATTAAAACTGTCATCTTAGTTTTTTAAAGTAATTTTAAAAATAAAAAAATCACTGAAATTATTTCTTATTTTGAAGAGCTGTATTTTGGTGCATTTTTGTGTTTGCTGTGCTTGCACATTGCAGTCATACTGAGCAAGCCTCCCTCCAACCATGTTTTGTCTGGGGACGAGCCATTCTTTGCCTCCCAGTCAAACAAGCTATAAACACTATTATTGTCAAGCCCAAGGGTTTTCCCCTAAAAATCCGTTTAAAATGGCAACAATACTACCAGGTTTAGAGATTGGAGAAAGATATATGAAGGCCCAAGCAAGCAGCATGCATAAACTGTATACAGTAAAGAAAAAAAAAAACCTCCACAACTGTTGCCAAAGTATGCAGAGCTTACAGGAATGCTGTATGGGGCCCTCTCTGAGCGAACAAAGAAAGCACAGTCAGACTCCTTTTCCCCAGCGCTACCACATCCGCACATCATTAGTTGGAAAATTCCTGATATATGCTGTAATTTTTTTTTTTTGGTCTGGTACAGGCAAGGCTTTAATATCCAGATGGCATTGGATCCTGCAACGTACCCCCAAATCAGTCCTCTTTTCCCGGTTGGCCTGCAGCCATCGGGCCGTCAACGAATAATACTGACAAGGTCCGGGAGCAAGGGTTCAGCGCTCTCTGTGGACCGCTAGCAAAAGAGGTCACACAGGAAATACCAAATAAGACGCTCCCCGTGCATTGTACCGCACCACTGTTTGTGTGTCTGTTGGTGTTTGGAAGCCCCCTGCTTTTTCCGCTCAATTTTTTTTTCTCTTCCTTTCTCCTTTTTGGAATACCGGGGGAGATATCTAAACATTCCCAGAGTGTGCCGCACGTGCTCTCCTGCGTGCCATGTTTTCCTTTTTCCAGACATGCCGCTGCCTCTGAGTCTGTCCAAAGCAGAAGCACATTGTCTGGCAACGAACAAGCCGCTGCGCTCAGCTCAAACCAAGACCGGTCTTAAAAAAAAAAAAAAAAACTGGCTGGATTCATCTGAACCTAAACAATTTTTCATTATTAAGATTTATGATTTGGACAAAATGTCTTGCTAAGAAACACAACTATTTGGAAAACTCAGCGTACCAACCCCCCGTGCTCTTCAAAACTTGTTTCAACGGCAAACGCCCGTAGCTTGTTTCAGCCTGGCTACATTTTTTGCTAAATCTAAGTGTCATGGTCACATGAAAGGTTTTATATGAACAGAACTCTTGAAAGCACTAAAGCGCATGTGTCCGTGTATCTCCTCGAAAGTGTGACCGCTTTTGAAGTGTAAGAGTGGGACAGGGGGTCCTGGCCAAGCAATGATGAGAATGTGATC
Organism: Labeo catla; assembly: GCA_012976165.1. Taxonomy (NCBI): domain Eukaryota; kingdom Metazoa; phylum Chordata; class Actinopteri; order Cypriniformes; family Cyprinidae; genus Labeo; species Labeo catla. Next base: position 98,507 of record VONZ01000056.1, on the reverse strand, counting down.
TTGTTCCAAACTTACTTTCTTCGGTGGAACACAAAAGACGCCATTTCCAAAAATCTGTCCATACAATGGAAGTCAGTTGAGTTTAATGTTATTTTGGACACCGTTGACTTTCATGGTTTGGACAGTAACAGCTGAAACACTCGTCATATCATCTTTTGTGTTTCGTAAAAGAACATCATACAGGTTTGGAGCGACATCAGGGTGATCAAATGACGGAGTTTTTATTTTTAGATGAAGTATCCTCTAAGAAATATTTGATTAGATTATCAGCTTCATGTTGTCATGACATGCAACAAACATTCCAAACACAATGCTAAAATAGAACCTACTCTGTTCAAACATGTTTAAACTATTACGTTTCTGTCAGGCTTCCATTAGTGCTCATGCTCAGTTTAAAGGGGAAGATCTGATTGGATACCATTGGTTTGTACTGGACACTAAAGCCGGGCTTAAAATGGAAATCCCATTAAGCATTATTCATTTCGTAAAAGTGGCTGAATAATTTCTGCTGTCGAACAATGAGTCATTTCCCCTGCCTACACGTGTATTGAAACAACTACAGCCTCATTTAGGGATGCCTAGCTTCGCTTTCGAACAGAGCAGGGACTTTTAAACACAACAGGTCATCTGTGCGTCTCTTCCTATTCATGCTCACATCACAATGATTATCGTCTGCAACAGCCTGCAACCAGGAGAGATTAGAAGAGGCGTGAGTCTCCGACTGCAAATCTGACCAGACGTGCTTAATGAGAGGACAGATGGAGTGGACCGTTAATTGCATTATCAGTTTGATGGACTATGGCCCTACTTGTCAAGCTGTTTGGACAGCCAAAAAAGCCTTGCTTATCCCATTCATCTGCCAGAATAAGTAGCCACTATCCATGAATGTAAGACCAGACCATTTGTTGCAAATATACGTCTTTACAAATTGTCATATGAACAAACAATCAGAAATGATACTTGCGTTCCTTAAGCACACAAAACGTGCTTCATTTCGAGACAGACATCATCGAAAGTAATGATAGCTGTTCAGTGAGTCAGATGTTGCTGTTCAGATGTTGATTCAGTAACGCAGATTCAGTGAGTTTACTCATTAAAAAATTAGTCAGACTAATTCAAACTGTAACTTGTCTTTTTGGAGTCTTTTTAAACATCTTTTTACTTCACTAAAGGAACTGGTTCAAAAGAGCCATTCATTCATAAATCAGACCACATTGTTTGTGTGATATAAGCAAAGACTCAAACTCATAAGTAATGACAAATATTTTTTTAAATGTACTGGCTCATAAGAATTAGTTGTTCATGAATCAGAATCTATTTGTGTGATTCAGTCGACTCATGAATCAGACCAATCTGTTTGGGCAAACTTAATCGTTAGTTTGATTCAAAGTTGTGATTTTGGGTGTCTATTTGGAGAATTCCTTAAAAGAATCAACTTGGAGTCTTTTTTTTTTCTTCATGAATCAGACCACACTGCTTGCATGGATTAATCAGACAAAATGATTTGTAGCCTGTTCATAAGTCATTTGTTCGTAAACAGAATCTTTTTCCATGATTCACATATTGATGTTGATTTAAACAATTATGAGTTTTTATTAATGATTCATTAAAAGAATGACTCATCGTGAATCAGACCAATCTGCTCAAACATAATCGTTAGTGTGATTCAACCTTGATACTTGTGAGTTTTAGTGTCTTTCTGAACAATTCCTTAAAAGAATAAACTCACTTTTTCATGAATCGGACTACACTGTTTGCATGGATTAATCAGACAAAATGATTTGTAGCCTGTTCATAAGAGTCATTTGTTTGTAAACACAATCTTTTTCCATGATTCACATACTGAGGTTGATTCAAACAATGAGTTTTTTTTAATGATTCATTAAAAGAACGACTCATTGTGAATCAGACCAATCTGGTCAAACATAATCGTTAGTGTGATTCAAACTTGTTACTTGTGAGTTTGAATGTTGTTTTGAACAATTCCTTAAAAGAATCAACTCAGAGTCTTTTTTTTTCATGAATTGGATCACACTGTTGGCATGCATTAATCAGCCAAAATGATTTGTAGCCGGTTCATACAAGTCATTTGTTTGTAAACTGAATCCGTTTCCGTGACTCGCATACTCAGGCTGATTCAAATAGTTATGAGTTGAATGATTCTTTACAAAAGAACGACTCGTTGTGAATCAGACCAATCTGGTCAAACGTAATCATTGGTGATTCAGACTTGTCACCTCTGAGTTTGAATGTCTTTTTAAATAATTCCTTAAAAGAATCAACTCACCAGTCATTTTTTTTCATGAATCAGACCACACTGTTGGCATAAATTAATCAGCCAGAATAATTTGTAGCCTGTTCATACGAGTCATTTGTTTGTAAACAGAATCTGTGTTTCCATGAGTCACTTAGTCAGGCTGATTCAAACTGGTAAGCTATGAGCTTGTGAGGCTTTTTGAACAAATTAGTAGAGATTCACATCACAAGTTTAATTTGTTTGAACTGTGCAAACAAATTAAATTTAATTCAGAAACAGTTTTTCTGATTCAAACTGATAATCCTTAAGTTTGAGAGTCTTTTTAAAAACAATTCTCTTTTTAAGTCTATTATTTGTGAATCAGACTACAGTGGTTGCGCTACATATTTTAAAACCACTAAAAACAGCTCATAAAAGTTATTTGCTCTTTAAGTATTATGAATCTTTCTGTAAATTGAAGCCCCAAAACCATCAGATGTCAAATGACACAATCTGCTTCAGATTTGAACATATGCGTAAACCACGGTTGTTGAGTGAAACTCAATCAGCATTAAATTGTGGGATGGTTTGTGTTAGAGGACGAGAGTCTAGCAAGCTATGGTCGCTAGGTGATACAAACATAAGGGATTCATTCTACCATGAGAGGGGAAGGAAGTGACAGGGCCCACAGGACTCCCACAGCACAGACTGTTATGAAGTTTGTGGTATGCAGAAAAACGGTTGCAGGAAAAGAGGGATTCTTTTTATCTCAGCACAATTTGAGCCACGACAGCCACTTGTACAGCAAATCTACAACAAACCAACCAAAAGCCTTGCAGGATTCTCATGCACATTTGGATCACTTCTGCAGATGGCATCTATTTCGGAAAGGCCTATAAATATGTTTTATAAGATGATAAAAGGACCGGACGAAGCCATTCGCTTTGTTCAACGCAAAAATGTTTGGAGGTCTTGCAGAAGAAGCATAGAAATAGATTTACATATGCTTACTTAACACTTAAAAGATGTAAAAATTGCACAACAATCAGACAGATAAATGATCTAAGGCATTTGCCTGCTGTTCCCCAAATCCAATTTCACGAGCAATGCAGTGCACATGATGTTTGCTTGAGCAGGATCCTAATCGCTTTCATGGGACAATCCCAGCTGCCTCCATTTCTACAATAACTCCATTTGGTATAAAGGAAGAGGCCGCAATTGATTTCAACCCATACAGTACGCTAAATTACAGTTTGCATGCATCATAGCATCAAGCACAGATTCCCACTGTACATGGGTTAAGATATAGGCAACCTAAAGGCTCACAGACATGCCTGTACCTACATTTTTGCACATACAATTTACCATGGTTTCCAGCTGAACTGAACACTAGAGGCGGTTAAAACGCCTACAACTTTTATTCCTTCAAATTGTGATTACCTCAAAACACTATTAACATAGTGCATAATTTGGAAATAAAACCACTTTGAATTACATAAGATGGGTTTCCAAAGTTGCAAATTAAACTTATGAGCAAAATTGCAATATCACATAAAACATTCGCGAATAAGCACCGTTTCAATCCAACAAGTCCTTGTAAACTGGCACTAAATATCACTATGAAAAGTAGGAGACGCCACTAAATATAATAGTTTATATATATAATAAACTACTTTGCGAGAGCAAGCTGACGAATCACAATAAATGCGGTCATCGCTTTCGGAGGTGGATGCCAGCTGTTTGGGAATGAAGTCGTGTAAGACAGTTCTGGAAGGCAATTATACAGAAATACTTTGACGACAGACTTTTAGAATGACCATAACATTTCAGATGCTGTGCAACAAGATTAGTCCACTGGTTAGTCAGGTTATGTCATCTCATCATGCAAAGTCACATGACTTTAACGTTGTACAATGAGGAATTTATTCAGCAAATGCGTTTCCATCTCCCATTATTCGCATTAATCCTTTTTCTCACACAAGTCAATTACCACCTCAAGCGAGCGTAAAAACTTTTGCGACCCTTCGCAAACGCCTTGATTGACAGGTGATCTGACCAATCATAATGCCTAATATGCCATTCTATCAGACAAACAAATCAGACAGGAGATTAGATTAACCTCGGTAGATTTAAACCTGAAAAACTGTGTGTATTAACGTCTTTCCGTGGTTGAAATAAAATACGTTCTGATGTTCATTCATGGTTTTTCGTGCTTTAAGTAAAGAAGAAAAGACGATCAGTTCACGTGTTGATTGATCTAATACAGCAATATAGTGATCACATTAAAGAGCCACAAAACTGTATTTATTTTTTGAATTTCTTAAAAAAAAAATGACATTTTAAAGCCGAGACCTTGTTTCATACCAGAAGTAACCTGTCTTGTCTTGTCTGTCGGCTTGTGTAGTGTGAGTGGGGCATTGTTTGTCAGACATAGCAACAGTAACTAAGAACAGTGGGTTTTTGCAAAGGCTGAATTAAGGGATTTTTATTCAAAATGTGTCATTTCTAATGCAATACTTCAAAATGCGCATAAAAACAGGGTGTTGGAAACATAGCAATAACCGGCTTTATATGCAAGGCTTTTCCGGTATGGTAAACTTGTTCAGTAGCTCACCTGGTACATTACACTCACAATGCAAAATGCTCTGGTATGAAACACAAGTCAAGATAAACAGCTAAAATGGCACGACTGCTTCAGCAAATATGTTTTTAACTAATGTTTTCTTTTGTTAACACCATCAGTTAGGATTAGGAAAGGGTTTAGTGCGAGTCATACGTCATTTTAAAACACAATAGCGAGTTAACCTTTTAGCTCCATTCACCAGACAACCGGACAATTTTCAAACGGCTGCAATTTGTAAAACAATCACTTTGCAGGATTCACATTCATCTGTTTTAGATAAAACTGAACGTGCATTTAATACCACACCCTGGACATTTCACTCTGAAAAAAAGTGTCACAGAAAATGTGCAAGAATCAACATTTTTCCATTGAACTTGGTTTGGAAAAAAAAACCCATCTAATTCACCCAAAAAGGCAAATGGAGAAAGAGAAGTTAGTGTGTTTTGTGTCCGTGCTTTAGGCTGTCAATCAGAGGTGGACAAAAGCTGCCAAGAGAACCAGAGTCATTCTAATGATCAACAATGCTATGGACCCATGAGATTTGTAGGGTCAGGCTAATCTCCACCTCTCGGTGCACCCGATGGGTGGTCCATCCAGCCCGCGGTCGTTCGGTTTTTCTCATCTACAAGGCGGGAGCACAGTGGAAAGCCAGTAAAGCTGAGTTTTGTAGTCCCTATTAACATATTTAACAACAATGATTTAAAGTATATTAGTATATATGCTAAAGTTTACAGTCAAGGCTTAATAACATAAAACATTTGGTAAGCACTACCAAGCACTACACAGAAAAACCCCAAAGGGGATATTTCTTTATGCTTTATGCAAAACAGATATCATTTACTTCATACAAACTGTCTGATTCAACCTCCTCGTGTTGAGAACGGTAGTCTGTTTTGAATCATCGTAATTCTGCAAGCCTTCTGGTGGGCAGTTATGACTCAGCCAACCGGTCCATTCAGCACTTCTCAAGTCTTCGAATGTACAGTTTATGTCAGCATGGCAAACTAGTAGCTAACATTGAGTGTTGTCATAGAACGAGGAGCCAAAAGCCATAACAGAACAGAACGTCTGCTTTTGCATACACAATAACGACATTCCTGTAACTGCCAAGAGAGAGGAAATGGATTTTTTTAGCTGCTTGAAGGGCGGGTGATGGGGGATTCCAGGCACAGGAACATTAATCAGGAGAGCCAGAGTCCCCGCTCACTGTAAGCAAGCCCCTGCCTTATCTATCGCCGTTTTTTTTTGGTTTCTCAGTATGTGTTGGGTGTGGTAAAACAGGCATTTTCTAGTGGTAGATTCCCAGGTGAACTCACAGAGACTCACCCTCCCAACGACTTAACAGCCAGCAGCCCCTTATTAAAGAACTGAAACAACGTTTTTTTGCACAGCTACCAAACCACCGAAACCACACAACTGACAGAAGGTGCTGGCAGTCATTCAGAATCTGCAAACTGAATGACATGTGAAAAAGTGGGTTAATGTAGTACGCTCTTGCACTCCCTTGTGCGTGTGATATGGACCATGGTAACAGCTATAATTAGTTGAGATGAATTCAATTCTTGCATCTTGACATCTTAACTAAATTTAAAAATGTGATAAATCAGCCATGTAAAACAGGCTATGCAAAAAGCTGACTAAATTTTGGACTTTCTCTAAGAAGAGAAAACACAATGTCCGTTTAAAGCCTATGTGCTATCTTTTGACATCAGAGCCATCCTCAAGAGAATGTGACTTTAAGGGTGCTTTCACACCTGTAGATCGATTGCTTTGTTCCGAGACAGGGGTTAAAATTATTACAATGTTGCTTTTTATTCATGGTGTGGTTTGCTTTCACACAGCAAAGTTTCTAAACTGACCAAATGTGCTAATACAAGTCACGCGCGAGTAAACTGTCATCTCATTGGTCAAAGTTCCATGTTTTCTTCCGGGATTCCGCTCAGCTGTCATCTCTCAGGATGGAACAACAACAGCTTTGCGGGCTTATTGTTGCATTTTTTTTTAGGTATCATTATATTAATTTATAATTTTGAGCATGAGTCCAGGATTCGTCAGGAAAACATTTTTAAAACACACGTCCTACAAACAGAGCAATAAGACGGCATTATAAAATGAAAAGGCATGCTTTGATTTTAAATGGCACAGACAGACACAGGTTCATTTTAAGCGGTGTTAGCAAAACAACAAAGCTACTGCTGTTCATGGAACTGTAATTACCCATTATACAGTGTGATAAAGCCTGGTTCGTTGGTCCATTGGATCGGAATTCTTTCTCACTACAACCGAACCGCTCCAGTGTTTGTTTGAAAGCGTACCGAGACCACTTCTTCAAGGAGGTCTCAGTACAGTTCTTTGGTCCGCTCTTGGTGCGCACTCAAGTGCAATCGCTACATTCACACCTGCCCAAACGAACCACACCAAGAGGCAAAACGATTTGTGCTTTTAATTCAACATGTGAAAATGGACAGTAACTACAAAGATTTCTTAGATTTGTATCATCAAAGCTTTCCGACGTTCACGGGAGTTTTCTCATTCAGGAAATACATTTTCTGATCATTCTGACACCCCATGAATGCAGTATTTAAATTTAACTAGCGATCGTGTATGTTGATGTATCAAAGCTTCTTACATCCATGTCATTACACCAGAAGACAAAAATTATTTAAATCGACAGTTCAGGCATTTAAGTGGCACCGAAACCAAAGCAGTCAATAGCGCACAGTCAAGAATAATTGAAATTGCCAACATTTATTATTGACTCTTACCGTTGACTCTTGAATCTTGCGATGCTTCCCGTTTTAGGTGTCAGTTGACGGACAGATTGCTATATTCATGTGAATCAATGGTCTTTTCTATTATATTGAGACAACATTAGTTTCATTAAATTATACTGTTTTCTTTGTGAAAATTCCACCACCTGCTCTGCAAAAACGTCTGTGGCGTCCAATCTTTCATTCCTCAAATGTATTTAATTAAAAACAATTAATGGTTCTAAAGGTTAAAGTTGACTCCAACGTGTTAACAAATTATGCCTTTTCTGAGGTACATAAGTGACTATTCATAAGCTGTTTTATTCACGGTATAATAGGGTAAATGATTGGAAATATATTTAACGTCTTCCATTCATTATTTGCAGAGCGCCAGACACCCAGTAATTGCAATAATTTTGTGCTTTGTTGCTTTTAATATAACACAACTCAGCCTTCAAATTCAGTTAGTTTTATAATGAAATACAAATTATAAATGTGATATATTTCAAATTTATGGCACAATATAAATGTAAAGTAACATCAGAAGGAACGAAAAAAAAAATCCTAATTTAATGAAACAAATGTCTTATTGCACTCTGAAAGATGACTGATTCACATGCCGCTTAAACTGAAGTGAATACAGCGATCTGTCACGCCACATTAAAGAGCGTGAAAAACATATTGTAAGATTATATTGTTCGTATTTTGATAAAACTGACAGATTTTGAAAGCTGAGACTTTGGAATATCTCCCGGCGCTCCCAATCCGGGCCATCTGCGTGCGCGATAGGCTAGAATGTACTCTCCAAATATTATAACTTTAATCTCGTAATTGCTATGAATTAATTCTCACAATTTTGACTTTATTCTCAAAATATTCTGACTTTATTATCAAAACACTTCAACTTTATCCTTGTAATTTTGACTTTATTGTTGAAACGTTTAGATTTTAATTGTAGAAATATTTCAACTTTATTCCCAATATATTTTAACTTTATTCTTGAAATATTTAGTCTTTATTTTCAATTACGACTTTATTCTCTTGTAATATTTCAGCTTTATTCTCTAAATATTTCAACTTTCTCTCGTAATACTTAAACTTTATTTTCATAATGTTTCGACTTTATTCTTAAAATATTTTGGACTTTATTCTCAAAATATTTTCAACTTCATTTCTCGAAATATTACGACATTATTCTCGAAATATTACGACTTTAATCTCGTAATCTTTTTTTTTTTTAATGTGGCACTAAAACGAAAAGAAAAAGAAAGGAAAAAAATCTAACATTTATAAAAATCAGTTATATATCTATGTGTGTGAGTGTGTGTGTGTCATTTTTATGACATCATATAAAATTTTTAAAAACATTTGTGCTGCTTCAGACAGTTGTGCAACCCCGTTACTCACCACGGAAGTAAGAGCCATCTGAAAGCTGTAGATCCGCGCCAGACCAAAATCAGCCAGCTTGATCTGTCCTCCACTGGTGACTAGAATGTTTTGAGGCTTAAGATCTCTATGAACCACACGGTGAGAGTGGAGGAAATCCAGACCCTGCAGCAGCTGGTACATCATATCCTGCCAAAACAAGACCAGAAGACCAGAGTCATTCCAAATATATTTTAATAACTTGAAGTGGAACAAAAAAAAATGTCTGAAAAGGACTAATATCTGTCTATCTATGTGTGGGGGGAGGGAGAAAGTGTGAATGTGCCTTTAAACCAAAAGTATGGCAGATGTTGATAACTGACATGACGGCAGAGCAGGAAAGACACACAGCCTTAAGGCTCCATCCCTGTAGGCCTCTGCTTCCCTGCAGCTGTTCCGGGATCACAGCTAATTGTAAATTGTCTCGTTCTGCCTACGGGCCAATATGAAATCAGACCATGATACTGAAACTCAAAACAAACAAGCAAAAAAAAAAACCCCACACACACAAAAAGAAGGTGGGGAGAAAAGACAGAAACCTAACTGCCATTTTATTTGGTAGAAATCATCGATAATGGCCGTTGAAGGTCTAACTGCCAAATAGATTTAAAAAAAATGGGGCGATTCGTAAACAGGGGATAGAAAAGTCATCGGGTCGGAGTGTCGAGCGAGGAGCATTTGCTCACAGTTGCTGCTTGACTTGTTCCAAAGCAGAGGTATCAAGCGGTGGCAGCCTACCCCTGAGAAACCCGCTGCCAAGACCTCACAAGTGACATGGATCTGAGCCCACAGCACTGTTCATTCCCTGACCAGCTGGTGAGTGATTAAAACCACTGAAACAATGGGGTGCACACTCAAGCAGAAAACTGCAAACGGCGCGAGTCAGACCGGGCGAGGGGAAGGGGACGGAGGTCCTCACAATGTGCGCGCTGGGGGCCTGCACTAGGGAACGCGTGTGTGTCAGAGTCAGGCAGCTAGGATAAACAAGAAGCCTTTCTGAATGCCCATCCAGCCATGACCTTGCAGACCTTCAGGCACAGGCAGTTATTCTGGGAGCTCCTAAAACGGCATCACCCCCTACCAGCTCCTCTGTCTTGGGCTAAAATGGGCCACGGTTGGCCCGCTTTTGCTCAAGACTAAGGTGAAAAGAAAATGAAAGGTACACAAACGGCTCGGAAGCGTGACCTGAGGGTAAATACGCATATAGTCGCCTCCTAACTCCCGCAAACACATATTGAGCTGCTTGTGTACCTTTTACGCACTTGTTATGCATCTAATTATCACGACAAACAGAGTCTGTGCTCATTTCCAGTGCTGTTTTTAGAGGTAAATAAGCAGATTGCGTCATCTGAATGTGTGAAATGAGAGCAACGTTTGAATTCTTAAGAATTTTGTGGGTATACATACCTCATACTTATTAACCATAATTTAAGGGTTATTATTATTTACATTATGAGTGATCTGCTTAAGTGACAATCTTGAAAGCACTTTAGTTCGGTGGAAAGTAAACCTTGATATACCTGTCACACAATCTCTCATAGTAATCTTAAAAGGAGTAACCCAACAGGTGGAATCTGAATGATTCTTCAGAGACGGTTCTTTGTTGTAACATGCTATTCACACAACAGAGGCAGCGTAATTTATAATCAAAACATTAATGCCTCAAATTAAACCAACAGTACCGACCTGAAATAACCAGGCTTTGCTGAGAGGCATTCAGACTCTAAACAAAGGAAAGATTTGATAGCACCTGTCCTAAAGTACCTCTTCTCGGAAAAAGGGAGGAAATAAAGCAGAGGACAGAGTGGAGGAAGAAAAAAAAAATCCCCAAAAACAGCAGTCAAAACAGAGCTTCCAGAAGGCACCCCCCTTTCTCATGCTAATTCATGAGAGGCAGCCATATTGTTTATTGTACCCCGGCACAATGCAGGACATCTGCCAGTTAGCGTTAGTGTAATTCCTTCCCCATGCTTCATTAGGCTCTCCTTTATGGACCAGAGACAGGCCTCGGGAAGGCGCGGGGCCGGAGAGCCTAGCCGCACTCCCCAACGCAGGGCCAGCCGCTTGATCTCCTTCCAGCTCATTTGATTCCCGGGGCCTCTCTCATCAATTAGCATGCGGTGGGTCTGAAATGGGGCAGAAGTGGGCAGTTTGGGGGCTGGAATGGGGTGGAGGCTGGGACCTCTGCAATCTGGTGTCCTTAGGAGGTTGGTGAATAAGGTTGCTGGGCATCTTTGGGAGGGCCACACGGTCTACAACTGATGTCTGTTATCTGATGTCTGTGTGGCCTGACAGAATGAAATCTCACTAATGCATATTCAAGAGCTCTTTGGTTAAAACATTCAGACTCTGGAAGTCTGTGTATTGCATAAATTACATTTAAACGTCTACTAATTATATAATATATAGTAAATACATAATTTTCTTATTATCAACATCTGTTAATTCGTGACTGATCCTTGATCCTTAATGAGAAAAATATATATATTTTATGCTTCTCCTTTTCTATATGGGCCATGTTGGAAACATCTTAAAAGAAATGCCTTTTTCCAAATAATTTGTATGTATGCAAATGGTATAATATCCAAGGTGCTATTTCATTAAAAACTTCTCAGAGGTAAATCAATAATTACATTTGTAACAATATTTCAAGTGTAATTTATGAGATTTGTTTTAATTCAAATCCAATTTTTTTTTGTAAAAGGCTGTAAAAGTTGATCATACTGATTTTAAACTTAAAGGAGAAGTCCACTTCCAGAACAACAATTTACAAATAATGTAAATAATGTAATAATGTAATACTCACCCCCTTGTCATCCAGAATGTTCATGTCTTTCTTTCTTCAGTCGTAAAGAAATTGTGTTTTTTGAAGAAATCATTTCACCATTTTTCTCCATATAATGGACTGATATGGTGCCCCGATTTTGAACTTCCAAAACGCAGTTTAAATGCGGCTTTAAACGATCACAAATGCAGTTGTAAACTATCACAGCCGATAACGAAGGGTCTTTTCTAGCGAAACGATGGGTTATTTTCACTAAAATAATACAATTTATATACTTTTTATTCTCAAACGCTTGTCTTGCCTTGCAGTCCCTGAACTCTGTGTATTCTGACTCAAGACAGTTAGGTTATGTCAAAAAACTTTGACCGTATTTTCTCCCTCAACTTCAAAAATCATTTCAAAATCATCCTATATTGCTGCAGAAGTACTAAGGCAGTCTTTGCAAAGTGAACAGGCAAAGAAGATCAAACACCCTTAACTAAAAAGGAAAAACAGCGATATAGGATGATTTTGAAGTTGAGGGAGAACATGAGATGGGAGTTTTTCGACATACCCTAACTGTCATGAACCGGAACAAAAACAATCCAGGCAGAGCAAGACAAGATGAGCGTTTGGCATTAAAAAGTATTTAAATTGCATTATTTTTATTAAAATAACTGATCGTTACACTAGATAAGACCCTTCTTCCTCGACTGGGATCGTTTGAAGTCGCACTTAAACTTCGTTTTGGAAGTTCAAAATTGGGGCACCATATCAGTCCATTATATGGGGAAAAATGCAGAAATGTTTTCCTCAAAAAACATAATATCTTTACGACTGAAGAAAGAAAGACATGAACATCGTGGATGACAAGGGAGCGAATAAATTATTTGTAAATTGTTGTTCTGGAAGTGGAGCTCTCCTTTAAGGATTCATTAGTTTGAATATACATAGAACCAAAAACATTCATAACATCTTAGTTGTTAACTCGGTATACTTTATTTTTGACAAAACATCCCATGTTCCAGTAGTGACAGTAATGCTTTGGTAACGATCGCATCACATTACAGAGTTTTAACTTGCAAACTAAAACACTACTAAAACATACTAAAATACAAAAAAAATTGCATAACCGTACTAAAATTGTGTTTATTTCCCCCAAATATGAGGATTATGTGTTCCCTTTTGTCACTACCGAAACAATGATGACACGTTTCGGTCGTGACTGTTTTGGTAATGACAATTTTATAGGATAACACCCAAAAAAACAGTAGTGACAATGTTAGATACTTATGAACTTAGCTTAAAGATGCTAATCAGCACAAGGTTAGCTAGCACAGTTCTGAGCAGTGGTACACACAGAATAACCCCCAAAAGTGTTTTTATTTGCAGAATAAAGGAGTTCGGTAGTGACATGAAAATGCGGGACACATTTTTTTTTTTAATTAGTTTCCTATTTTACAAAGAAAAAATAAAATATTTTATTTGAACTTGATTTTTTAAAAGAATCAAAAAGATACTTTTAAAAAGAACAATGGGAAAAAAATACAAAAATTATTTCAATATCATTTTCTTAAGTTGAAATTCAGGGGTTAGGGTTACCCAATAAATTACGATTTTAAATATATAAAGCTTACTAATATTTTAAATATTATTGTGGGATTCAATAGGTAATAGAAGAATCTTAATAAACATCTAAGATTTGAGATGTTTTTAAAGGTATTTTTTGGTTGTGGGACAGCAGTTTGCACCAATTCTGTAGAAATGCTCATATATATTACATTACATGTTTTTTGAATAAAGTCTCTTATGCTCACAGGGGCTGGATTTTTTTTCTTTTTCTTTTTTTTGATAAAAAATACAGTAAATCAGTAATATTGTTATTATAACCATTTAAAATAACTGTTTTCTATGTGATGGCAAAGCTGAAATCTCAGCAGCCATTACTCTAGTCTTAAAGGGATAGTTCACCCAAAAATTAAAATTCATTCATTCAGTCATTTCCATATTGTTCCAAACCATTTTTATGTTTAACATAAAAGATGTTTTGAAGAATGAAGTAAAAAAAGAATGAATTCTGAAGTAATCAAACAGCTGATGGTCCCTATTGACTTCCACAGTATTTCCTTCCCTACTATGAAAGTCAATGGGGACCAACAACTGTTTGGTTCTTCAAAATATCTTATTTTGTGTTCAACATAAGAAGGCAAATTATACAGGTTTGGAATGACATGAAGGTGAGTAAATTATGACAAAATTTTAACTTTGGGGTGAGCTATTCCTTTAAGTGTCTCATTATCCTTCAGAAATCATTAAATTATGCAGATTTGGTATTAAACATTTCAATGTTAAAAACAATTGTGCATCTTAATAGTTTTTTTGTTTTTGTTTTTAAACTGGATTCTAGGAATTGTTGATGAATAGAAAATTTAAAAGAACAGCATTTATTTTAAACATGTTTAGGGTCACTTTTGATGAGTTTAAAGCATCCTTTTTTATTAGGTCTTACAGACAATCAATGAGGAAAAACGCAGAGAAACCACATACTTATCTCTAACAGGCAAACTAGAGACTCAAACCAAGACTGCGTTATATTCAAAAGTCCCTCTCGATACACAATCCTTCCTTAACGATACACAAAACTTGTAAAGGAAACCCCTTAGGTGTCACTTTTTAACTTTTCGAATGTTTCTTAGCTTCTGTTTCCATTTCAATTTGGCACGAGTGACAAAGAGAGAGATACGGTTTGTTCAAGCACTCAATGCAAGATGTCCTAGGGGGAGAGGTAGCGAAATATGATGAATGGATTTGTAAGACTACCATGTGGGAAAAGTCATAATAGATTACGGGAGAGTAGATGATCAGGGCAAGAAAAAAATCCAACATTTCCGCTCAAAGCTTTCCGGATGAACGTAAGAGGACACTGACACGGGACACGCACCAGGATTATTTCTAGACTAATGAAAATGATATCTTACTGCCACTTAAGGAAGCCCCTTGCAGTCCACAGGTTCATTCTAGTGAAAGGCTGAGAGGGAGGCCACTAACCAGACATACAAACTCTTACACAAACCCTTTGCATGAGCACACATACACTGAAGCAACATTCCTCTGGCCAATCTTTGGTGAAAGCCAAAGCTGAATGAAAATAGAGGCACACAGGCACCCAGCCCTTTAATTAGAAGCCCATCCACCACATGTACTGCCCATCAAAAGGACAGGACTCTGTGATCTGAGGGAGCTCCATCCTTCATCTGCCGACTTAGAAGGCCAAAACACTCTTTTTTTTTGCTCAGGGCCTCAATGTCCAAATAAAAAAGCCCTTATTACTATCATTTTTAATATAAAAATACCCATTGGAAGACAATATGGAACATAGAAATAAAACTCTTCTTTAAGTAAGCATCCATAAAACATACCTGTGACACAAGTTCCATCATGAAAACTCTCTGAAGATTTTAGCATGGAAATGGTATGACAATGTTAATGTATTTGGTCTTGGTGGAATACAATTGCTACACTGCTGAACTGCTGTTGTAGATTATTGCTTTTGCACAGGAACTTGCTACTGCCAATATATGCAGTTGCTTCGAATATTTAAGACATACTGCTGCTGCACAAACAGCATATATAATAACCTGTAGTAGATCTTTACAGGTGGAGCTGGGGAGATGGAGGGTTTCAGAGGAACTCTGAAAGCATGCTGCAAACTGCTCTAGTGAATGCTAACCAGCCATTTAAATGTAAAGCAGCAAGCTCATTGGCTGCATATGCAACAAGAACCAATCAACTTGTATCAAGTACTTTAACGCTTTGAATATCATCAGTTCGTGTTAAGGACCCATCAGCCTGCGCCATCTACACTCTAAAAAATGCTGAGTTATTTTTTTAACCCAAATGCTGGGTTCAGCCTTTTGGGTCATTTTATTAGATTATTTTTAATATTTTTTACACAGGTGCTGGGTACTTTTTCTACACTCTTTTCTGCTTTTTTTTTTTTTTGTTTGGTTTTTTTTTTTTTTTTACCCAAATGCTAGGTTGTGTCATTTATTGGGTTACTTTTAATATTTTTACCCAAGTGCTGGGTAGTTTTTCTATAACTAAGCTGCTGGGTTATTTTTTCTATCCGACCGCTGGGTTGAGCCTGTCTCCAAAGAAACAACCCAGCTGCTGAGTAACAGTCAGATCGTGGGCTTTTTGCGTCCTCTACAGGATAGTACCGCCAATTAGATTCTTCAGCGAAATAAAGGTTTGTATTTCATTTCATTTATAAATTCGTTACTGTGCTGGAAATTATGCATTTTTATGCAACGCAACATACAGGGACGAGATGTCAGTCTGTTTAATATACTGAATTTCATTTAATTTGATGTTAAAATATGTTCTCTAATCTCAGTACTGTTTGTTTATGGGCAGGTTATGGAGTCAGTCACGGCATCTTTCAGCTACGAGTGAAACGCGAGGCGGCAGTTTGAGGTTCGCAGTTCCCTTGGCAAACCCATCACCAGCTCAGATTTCGCTGACACACTGTCAGGAGAATTAGCACCATTTTGGTGAAAAGGGATTACAGCGAACGGTTGAATACACTTAAAGTAAAATGCTTCTTTTAAATGTTAATTCTTTTATTTCTATAATGGTTGTTAAACGAGTTTAAATGTATGTAATATTGGAAATTATTCTGTATTCACTCAAATAAATTCAATTTGTCTTATATTTTTGTTCATGGGTGTTTTTGCCTAATAAATGTTCATCTTTTGATTATTTGCTGTTGCCTCAAGTAATTCTGCGTGTGATTTTTAATTTCCAGCCTATTTTAAGCCAGCAATATAGTAATTTTTAAACAATAGTTGACTTAAGTAAACCAACCCAGCATGTTGGGTAAAAATATTTAACTCAACCAGCTGGATCAAAATAACCCAGCATGTGTTCTGTCTAATATTTACACAGCACTGGGTTGCCAAATAACCCAGCATTTTTTAGAGTGTAGAGTTTGATGACAGAACTTGGCATTTAATTAATGCAGGTTTTAAATTCCAAATTTCCCTTGTTTAGTAGTGTCAGTTCATTCTTATCAGTTACAGCTTAACATCAGTGTAAAATGTACTCACACCCTTTTTAATTTAATAACCTGACCTTGTTTTATCCATCACCGCTGACATAATAGAATTTTTATTAGAAATTAAGATTACATTTTGATTAAAATATTATGAAACACAATGATTATGAACATGTTTAAAAATCATGCACCAGAATTTACACTGAATACGTGCATTAAACAGCTAAAAGGGTTTGTTTCGATTTGTTCGATGTTGACCTTACAATTATTAAAATTATAAATATACAGTTTCTTCTACTGGTTGGCAATACTGACATGAATTTGTTGGTGTGATGGTACCTTTATGGTTTCAGGTGGCACTCCTGGATCAGGTGCTTTCTCCAAATATGTGGTTAAATCTTGGTCCACGTGCTCAAAGACCAAAGTTAGTTTGGTTTCCCGGTCTGTCCTGGAAACTGTGCATACGTCAAACAACCTAAACAAGGGAAAGGCATAATCAAGAATGCTTTCATTAAAAGCTGTTTAAGTGATTTAGTAATAGTTCATAGAATACATATGAATTAAGCATGGAAATTCTACAACAGAATCTGCAATGAAATTTTTAATTGAACAGAAACCTTCTAAACAAGACAAGCTGACACTGTCCTCAAACTGACATTGGCAAGACCTGTCAGCATAGCATCATCTCAATGCAAAAAGGCCAAAACCCTAAAATTACTACTTGTTCTTCAAGGACATGGATGCATGCTCTATAACAAGATAATATATTTGACAGAAGGGAAGGAGTTCTCTAATTGCCTGATGTCGCTTGCAAAGATAATGAATTATCCCAGACTTTTAGTGAAAGACAAAGTCAAATATCCATAATCTATGCAAAGAATCTTTCATGGTAACGTTACTCGATCCCATGACATCATAAACTGAACCTCTCCAGGAAACGCTTCTGCTGGAATCCAGATTGTGCCTCCACAATGAAGCCTCTTAACCAGCAAAACATATGGCATGAATAATATTCTCATTATAAGCACTGAGAGGTTGCCTGCACTTTCACAGCATTCCAAACACACGGCCCTATAGGATTCTTAGGCCCCTACATTTCTTAATACTCTTTAGTGTTTAATTTAAAACATTTTTCTTCCATGCACTCTACAAAAAACACTTAACGCACTCATAAAAATATTGGGGTCCAAACATCTGCAACCCCAATAAAAAGTTTGGAGATTGAAAAAAGATTCTGATATAAAACGACTGAGAAATATTTTAGACTATGCACTATTTCTAGGTTACATTAATCATGAAATGTTCCTCTATTGAAGTTCAAGATGCTCTTTGGAACATCTCGAACCATGCCGGAGAACACGATCATCAGGTGTTTGACTTGTTGAGTTCATACAGCTTAAGTGCTGCTGTCATTAAAGGCAAAGGGGAAAACAAATGGACAACATTAAAAGATTAATTTGCATCCCTGGACAAATTACGAACCAGCAAAATCTGCATTTGCAATCCAGACCTTGTCTGGTCTAGCCAAAAGAATAAAGAGTACATGCTCAGCAGCTTTAAGTACACAACAATTCATTGCAAGGTTAAAGCCTTGAGCTAGGCCAGCCAATGACGTGAGTTCTGTCATCAGTTGAATGAACTAGATCAAGACCTCCCCTGACGGAGTCGTCGATGATCTCAAAACATTTTCCACCTACCCATTTTGACATTTACAAGCCACCAATCTAAAAATATCAGCACACATTACCAAAACAATGCAAGATGCCCTTGATGCCAGACACAGACAATAAAGAATGCGTCTATTCGCAGTCGAAGACGACAGCCGACTGCTCACAGATTATTTACGCATCAATGGTTTCACATCTGCACATAAAGGTCAACAATGGATATCTTTTCAGTTGACCAGGAAAGGTGACTTGTCAGAGCGGTGCAGGCGTCAATGGTACGATTTGCATTTGACACTCTAATTATCAAAACAATGGAAGCCGCATAGCTATTCCTTGAAGATGTCCTCATTTTAAATGCAAATAGAGAAGACACTGTGGTTTGGGTTTACTAGATTATCTGTTAATCTTTTATACCTAGGAAAGATGACTCATTTTATCATTATGGCTAGCGATCAACAGATATGGTTATATCAGGGGCCAATGCTGATACTAATATAGCAAAAGAGCTGCAGTATAAAGGCTCAAAGTGAAGTAAGTAATATTTTCTCAAAATTCAATAAAAAAATATCTCATTGCTCTTAAATGGCCAAGTTAGGATGACTATCATCCGATGTCAGTAATCTCAAATCAGCCAATATATTGGTCTGTTATGAATTTTAATAGCAAGCTTCCCACACTTAAACCGTTTAATCAACTAAAAACCGAGTGGGCATAATGCTCCGCAAGAAAAAGAAACTGTTGGAGGCGAATCCACCTAATTTATGCAACTATCTTTGCAAATAATTGGAAAAAAGCCTTTCGGTTTTTTTCTAAGTTTGTAGGGGATCTCCCTTAAACAAGGGTCGATGAGTGCAAAATGATGTGACAGGAAACCATAGGCGTGATGTATGTCTAAACCAAATTTTGAGACACTGTCCCCAATCAACTTAAAGGATGCCTACACACTAGCGATCATTGAGTTTTATGGATAGGAATATGTGACAGCTGACTCCCTATCTTGCATATTACCAGATCTCCCACTGACAACCCTGTTGAAAAAAAACAGCACATGCTGGTTAGGTACGTTTTGAAGCATGGCAGCTGGTTTAAGCTGGTCCTTGGTTGGTTAACCGGCTTATAACCAGCTCGGGACCATCTTAAACCAGCTCATGACCAACTAAGGACCATCGTAAACCAGCTGCCATGCTTTAAAACATATCTAACCAGCATATGCTAGTTTTTACAACAGGGTAGAGGGACAATGTAACATAGCCCACCTAAAAGGTTTTTTTAACAACTGTCAAGGACAGGATTTTGAGTGTAATATCCTCTGATATCAAGAAAAGGATATGTCAGCAGCCATATATATTATTGAGGGCCAGAGAAAGGTGCAGGAAATGAAACTTGTGATATGAGGAATAAAGTTATTTTCATTGTAGCACCATGCTGTTCTTAACATAAGCATTTTGAATGTGCAATGTCTTCCTCTCTCATTTAATCGTGTTTTAAAACATTATAATATCAAGGTTATCTCGTAGCAATATGTCCGACGTTCAAACAAACCTACACCCTTGTAGGAAATACATACAGCATGAGGAAGTACGTTAAGCTGTCATCTATAAACAAACCAAAGCAGACTTGTTATCATGCATTCCTCATGCCATTCCCCCCACTTTCTTTACCTGACAACATTTGGATGCTCAAAGGACTCGAGCTGCCTCAGCACCGCCACCTCGCGGATGGTTGACAGCGGCATTCCCTCTTCCTCGGTCTGCACCCGAACTCTTTTTAGGGCTACAAAGCGGCCCCCGTTCTTCAAATCCCGTGCTTTGTACACCTTTCCGTATGCACCTTCGCCGATCTCAGCCACCGGCTCATATTGGGTCTCTTTGTCCATTTTTTTTTTTCTCACGGCGAGGTATTGCGGGGAATCCCGAAACGTGACGAGTGCGCGGATATTTCACAAAGGCATTATTGGAAGAGCGGCGCTGGCACGTGCACTGCCTGTAGAGCGCGAGCACAAAAGGAGGCAGAGGTAAACACCAATGTGATCAGAGTTAAATCAAATCTTATCTACGCACTGAAGATAACAGACATGGAGCTTAAACCATAATTATAGCATTCACAAAGCTTGCTTAGCCGCCTTTACAGCCAAATATCAAGGAAGGTCCAGTTAATACATTAACATCTGGAGTCTACAAGTAATAAAGCAGACGGGTGAATGACAAATGATGAGTTCCTGAATGATATCAAGTAGAAAACTTTTAAAGGTATAGTTAAAATGCAAACCTTTTGAATTTCAGTCTGTGCCTTCACGTTGGTTTTACCAAATACAAAGCATCTCAAGCTAATGACTCTAAACGTGTCAACTGGCGTAACCAAATATGCTTTGGAGCTTGAACACGTGGTTGTGCACAACTCAATCATCATTTTCAACAAGTGGTCTAACATTTATCATTTTTTTAACAAATATTATGAATTTTTGAGTCGAAATATGAAAAAGTTAAATAGGTTACTCTGACCTGAACGAAACGTGTTTTTCTTTTTTTAAAGTCATTATGATATACATTTTTAATAATAATAATAATAATAATAATAATAGCCTTGACACAGTTATGAGGGTCTACAAGGGACCTTAATGTGATATCATTTCCTGTTTTATAGTTTTCTAGTCACATGACAACAAAATGGCTTCGTGCGTGCTGGTTAAACCAGAGACATTTTTTTTACAATATTTATACACCTACTTTTAAACACGTATTAAAAATATTATTTAAAATAATAATAATTATATTAATTAAAAATTAACAATAAATTCCCCTTTAATTAATGTTTTAACCATTTCAGCAGTCACACCACCCTGACATTTTTCACTTTAAGCCCCACAAAAATAGACCTGTGTTTTATTAAAAGTAAAATTTATTTAAAATAATAAACATAAATATTAAAAATTTAAATATAACAGCGTTTAATTTAGAAGTTGAACACGTTAATCACAGATAAAAATGTCTAATCAAATAATTTTGTATGAATTGCGAATTTATTTATTTTTTTAATAACCTCCCGTCACTGATCTATAATTACTTGTTAACCTTTGAGTCTACACAGGTATGTCTAATGTAACTCATTTCCGCACAGTAAACGCCTGTAATACACTCAAGGTTTGAGCCTAACCCATGCGCATATTGTCAATGAAAATAAACGGGCTGAGTTTTCTAATGACAAGATTGTCCTTGCTCTTCTTTGTGCCACACAGCCCTGAGCACGTGGTTATCTACTGATTGCATTGTTTAGCTGTGCATATCAATAAACGCTGGAACTAAAGCGCCCACATTAGCTTCCAGACTCAAACAACACGAACGAGTCGCTCTAATAACCCATCTAACGTGCACGCAAAGCCCCATATGTAGAAACACGCGCACTGAATGTAGAAGTAACGCCTAAGTGAATGAGAGTTTGCTCAGTATAGTTACCCCGTTTGTTATATTCCGCCCGGAGAGTCGCGGCATTCATAAACTTCAGTAAGTTTCCCAGCGTCTCCACACGCATCACAGCTCGTGCAGTGTCCTCGCAACGGGCCACACAGGTAGTCGGATGGTGCACGCGCTAAGCCCCATCTCCCAGCAGTACCACACCACTGCAACAGCAAATCAAGTGAAAGATCGTCTGATCAGTCCCCCTAGAAAGCGGAGTGGATCAAACAGGGACTGATTTTCATCGATCTGCTATGGCCGTCCTTCCCCCTTTATGTTTTTCCCATCTATGCAGGAATATGCAGCGTGTGTGTGTGCTCGGTCTCCTCCTCGCTTTCCCACGCTGGCTGAATGTGCCTTGACCCCCTTCAGAGCAGTTTGACACAGAGCAGGAGCGTTTCCGCATTCCTCACCAACTACAAAGACTAACCGCCTCCTCTTGCTTTCTCCCTGCCTGTTCGCTCCTTCACCATTCATACTGCTTTTTTGTTTTTGTCTCGGTGTCAAAACGGGATCACCGCGGGGGAAAGAGCTGGGACGCGGAAAGGTTATTGGATGCAGCAGCCCATCTAATGGAAACTTTGTGCATCTGAAAATCTACATTCGTGAGACAACAGATTGCTTCTTCTAAAATAATGCATGCATCATGCATACTATATATATATATATATATATATATATATATGCATGCATGCATGTATTCACTTAGATTGCACTTATGGACTTACAGGGATCTTGTGCCATTTATATTTAGTATTTTAAATCATGCTGTTAAAAATAAGGTTTTTTTACCACTGTACTGCTAAGCTGAGCTCCCATTCGTCGTACAATACAAAATGTTTAACAGAAAAAGAATGTAAAAATGCTACAATAAAAACTTTAGTTAACTATACTTTTACCATATAAACAGTGAAAATTATAATGATTTAACAGGACATTGCATGAATTTTTACTGCAAAATGTATTTGTTTCAAAAGTTTAAAAATATGATTGGTCTGTTGTATAATCCTCATTATTTTAAAACAAACAAAAACATAATTTTGATAATATTTTACCTTAAGGGGGACATCAGATGCAAAATTCACTTTTACGTGTTTGCATATACATGTGTCTTAGCAGTATGTGGACACAACCAGCCTACAATGATGAAAATCCATTTATTCATTTTTAAATCCCCCAAAAACCTAAACAGTCTCAATAATCAAGTCATTTTAATTTTCTGAGCAGTATGATGTCATACCCTCAGTCAGTTGTATGCTGTCCGCCATTTTCTCCGCGCTCAAGCAGCTGTAGCGACAACAACGTCTTGTAAGCAATGCAGGTGTTTTGTATTTGGATGTAAAAGTGAACACGAGAGTCTTCATTTTCTCCTGACATCAGAGCCACTGAGGACGCAGTGGATTAGTTTTGTGTTTGATGGTAACGAGCCACCGAATACACAAAAAAAAATGGAAGAAAGGGGAAGAAGAAAGCAGTAGCTCATTATCATTTAAAGAGACATGCACCAAAACAGGTCGCTGTTTTTGACAGGATAAACACGACCATTGAGGAATTTTAATATAAGTATGTTGCAGACATTTCATGAAGACCCTAAACAATCATACCAAGTTGTGGAAAATGGGCATCCAATGTCTCCCTTAAAAGTACAAGCAATGTCCTGTTAAATTATTGTCATTTTCTTTGTTTGGTTAAACTTTTTTAATACATTTTTTTATTATAATTTTATTATTTATAATTAATATATATTGTTACCCGTTATATTTGGTAACTGAACTGGTAACTTTGCATTTTAATAAATACCTTTTGTACATTTATAGTGTTTTATATCAATGTATGTTGTTAATTGCATTACTTTGGTGTCATGTGTGTTACCCTCACTCCTAAAAATAAAGGTTCCAAAAGGGTGTTTTTGCAGTGATGCCATAGAAGAACCATTTTTGGTTCCCCAAAGAACCTTTCAGTGAACAGTTCTTAAAAGAACCATTTTAAAGAACATTTGAAAAATCTAAAGAACCTTTTCTGGATTTGAAAGGTTCCATGGATGTTCAAGTTTCTTAATGGAACCATCAATGCCAATAAAGAACCTTTATTTTTAAGAGTGCTGATGGTGTTTTGTAGACAGTGTACACTGTAAAAAAATAAAAAACACAATTTGCTGAGTCAGCTTAAAATAATTTGTTACCCTCCTGCCTTAAAATTTTAAGTTCAGTCAACTAAAATAAGTTTATTCAACTTGAAATGCTAAGTTGTTCTAAGTAACAACTTAGATATTTGTGTTTGCTGAACTTAACAGATGGGTAAGTAACCCAGCTGCCTTAAAATTTTAAGTTGATTCAACTCAAATATCTAAGTTGTCACTTAGTCTAATTTAACATTTCAAGTTGAATAACTGTGCGTTCACACCGCCGCCGGCGAGAGCGTCAAAATTCGCTCTGGCCGCGCTGCCAACAACGCTGTGCAAAGATTCATTGACGCTCTGACGATCGAACGCTTGGTCTTGTATTTAAAGCGGCCGCAAAGCAAACAAGCATGTCGATCTTGTGCAGACTGACCACAAGTAGGGTGTAAGTTAACCTCATTAAATATTTTAAACGTGAAAATAAGAAATGTAATTTAATTGTAGTTACATGTTTGCTAACGAAATAAACCAATTAAAAGCCATTTGTGTGGTGTGGCTTTTGTGTTCATGGTTAAGTGTTAGTCTAATTTCAAAATAATAGATAATAAATATAATAACATTTCAGTATAGCTTGTCTAAAATTCCATAGCTGTATGTGTCACTGTCTGTATATATTTAAGACTAACGACATTTATCATTATTTTTTCTCCAGCTAAGCAATCTGTTGACAATAACACAGGGGAGACCAGGTATAGAAATAACTGCTTGTGAGACATACACCTCTCGTCTCCATCAGATGTCAACACAACACCTATTTTTCGTTTAATCCAGTATATGTCGATATGTCACAAATATTTTACAGCAGCAACACTGTTTTGCGTGCTCTGGCGTTAAAGTTAGCATGCAATTCCCGCTTATTTACAAAAAAATATATAACGTTAATGCACATCAGCAACTTACCAGGAACACCAACAATCTCAGACACCTTGGTCCATGCATCATTTTTTCTATTTATGTCCCTGTACTAGAGGGTGACACGGGAGTGGATTTTCAAATCTCTCCCGTCCCACTCCCACAAAAAAAAATCCCATCCCATCCCAATCCCACGAAAAAACTGGGAAAAAATCCCGTCCCGTCCCAATCCCGGAAGAATGACTCCCATTCCCTCCCACTCCCGTATTATGTTTTTTTTTTTTTGTTTTTTTGTTTTTTTTTGGCTAGAATCTGCCAGTTACAGTAAAGAATACAGTACAGATCACAGTATGCCCGTAACTTTTTTTTTACATTAGTTGAATAAAAATGCAAAAATTTGTTTATTATTATTATTATTATTATTGAACTGAAAGCCATCTTAAACAAATGCACAGTGTGCATTGCACACATATTAAATTTCACTTAAATCATTCATGCAGACACATGTTTCCTATTTTAATTGGTCCATTTGAAAGTAGACATTTCACTCTATAGATATATTTTTCTCGTCTCTAAAGCAAGTATACACGGAGTTTCGAAGTGACGCGCTCAAGTTCACAGAGACAGGCTGCAGAAAGCTCGTCCTTTTTGCTTTAATCTGTTTACAAAAGCGCAACGTTTCCTTGTTTTTCTGAGTGCACACAAATAAACGTTGAGTCTTTACAAATTCGAATGATGCCTATCACTCTTATCTGTATGACCAAAAATGAGGTATTTTAAGAGCAAGTGAGCGCACCGGCTCCTCTGTCATGCAGTACCGCGCTACTATTCAGCTTCCACACTCACACAGACACTTCAAAAGCGCACATTTTTCTAGGTTAACATTAGATTGAGCGGCCATGTAAACTTTCTACTACATACATCTTTCAGATGAAAAGCCATATGGTCGATGAATGATAGGTGAGCATTTGGATCGCCTGCTGTATTACCAGTCGTTAACGATCTGTCTGTCATGAACTTGCTTACCCAGCCACACCAAAGCATACAGAAGGAGAGAATAAAGAGACGGGTCAACTAGAATTAAGTTCAAAATTACAATATATATATAAAAGGTATATTTGTCTGTAAAGTTGGGTTTCATAGCGTTACGATTCCCGGTCCCGCCCACTCCCGCTGACATTTTTTCCCGTCCCGTCCCACTCCCGTGATTATTAGTGATTTTGTTTCCCATCCCGCGGGATTCCCGTGGGAATCCCGTGACCCGCGGGATTCCCGAAAAAATGTCAGCCTCTACCCTGTACGCAAACAGGGACACGTCATAGATTATGGGGAAACCCGCCACAGCAATAATCAACTTCTCCTCCATTTTCCTTGGGAACTAATGTGGCCGGAACCAAAGTTTACAGGACTGCGTTCTCTGGAATCCTCTCAAGCGGTGAACTTCTACATTCCGATTGGTTGCCGCCGAGCCGCGTCATAGCTCATTACCATAAAGTTGACCTGACTTCAACTCTCCCCGACGCCCACACCGTCCAAAACGCGCCGCGCCGCTTCTCGCCGCCGGCTCACATTGAAAATGAATGACTTCCGGCCACTTTGACGCTCTCGCCGGCGGCGGTGTGAACGCACAGTAAGAGTTCACTGAACTTAAAATTTTAAGGCAGCCGGGTTACAAATTATTTTAAGTTGACTCAACAAATTGTTTTTTTTTTTACAGTGTATAGACAGTGGTACCAATTATTAGCCACTCTGTGTAGACAGACTTTTATTCATCATGTGACTTATTTGAACAACTGTATTAGGTTATCAGTAGCCTATATTTTTTATTATTTACTTTATTATTTAAGAAGCTTGCTTTTTGGTTTTTGTTTTTTTTACAAAATGTCTGGGATCACAACTCAAAGGGATTTACCAGGATTTGTTTGTTTTTGCAGTTAACGTCATAACTGGGCTCATGTTCAATGTCACTGGATCTATGCTGCCTTTGCTGATCAATACTGCACTGCTGTCTTGTATGTTGTTTTGTATAGATAGACAGATAGATAGATAGACTGACAGACAATTTTATGTAAAAGCTTTATGAAAGTGCAGTTAAATCTGTTCCCCTGTTGCATTCTAAAGAGGATATACTGTAAAAGAAATGTAAAGTGTTGATAATCAGGCAAAGGATATGGGTGAATCTTCCTAAATGAACTGTATTGTCGGGTATGGTGGGGGGGGGCTTTGTAGTTCGCTGAGGTGAATGAATCTGCTCGTCTGCACTATTCAGAGCAACTGAACGTTCATTGATTTGAGTGAGAGCGGTTCGGCATGGGGGCAGATGATGAGTCTGAAGTAGGTTTGTCTGCCAATACAGTTTCCCCATGCGTGCCCCCTCTTGTCAACTTAAAATTCAACTTTTTTGCATCACAAAGCACACATTACACACAATGGCCTCTAAACCAATAACTGCAAAGGCTTCCCTGTACATTTATGCATCATGATTGTTCATTTTAAATGAGCTCTGAGAGCCATTTCCCAGATTGAATACATTACCATGCATACACATGCTTATTAGCCAGTGAAAAACAAAACAATTAAATTGGTTTGTGTGTGGTATGTTCCCTGTCCTTTGAGCCATGCCAAAGTAGTCATTTTGAAAAAGGAGAAACAGTCATACACTGTAAAGTATGTGCGAGACCGATGTCATAAAACAAGACTCAAATGAGTCAACAAACGTATATCTAAAACAAGAAAGTGGCAATATTATCAAAATATGTAACATTAAATCATTCTTGGGAACGAGGACACAGAGATGAATGAGCTGAAACGCTTGGGGAGATTTATACAGCATGGTGGCGTGTGCTGGTTTAACGTTTGTCTTTTTGTGTAAGGATGAAAAGGAATTTTGTGGTTGAGATAATTAACACTTACCAAGGCATTTTAATTGTCTCCCAGTAAAAAGCCTTAATGGTTTATAAAAACAAACACATGCTTCAAGCAAAAAAATACATAATTTAGTCTGCAAAAAACACCTAAATATGTAAATGCGGTGAGAATTTCCTGTTTTTTTGCTGCTACTTTAAAATCCCTGTATTTTTCAGTTACATTTTAGTTTATATTACCACACATAATTAATTTTATAAATGCATCAAAAGATGTGAATTCTGTTGCTTACTATTAAAGTTTTTAGGCTGTTGTGATGCAAGGTTCTAGTTAGAGAACGAATCTATAAAACTTAATTTGTTGCTCAAGTTCAATTGTCTTATGTGTCTTTTTGCATATGCTTTTCTTATCATTACAGTGACTTCTGGTTGAGCAGAGTGTAAGCCGTATAGTCTAGATGAAAGGCTCCAATCATACACTATCAGTGCTTTTTAAATGACAATCTCTGTGGTTATTTGAGAAGCTTGAGTGGCAGATGGGGATCAGTCTGTCTATGTAAGAGAGACTCTCTCCAGTGGAGAACAGGTGACATTCTACCAGATTACCTTTCCAACCCATACACTTCTAACCAGACACCAGTCGGCCCGACAGCAGCCTCTCAGATCGGCTTTCTCAAATCAGATTCAGCCACACATGGAACAGCAGTTGTGAAAGTGATCCCAACAGTCCTCATGTTACTCCTAGTCAATTCACTGTCCCCCCCAGCGCAGAGAATAACTGCTGACCACACCCCAAACACAGTGTCTGTGTGGTTTGTTAATGATAACACAACCTTATTTTTGGTTTACGTATATGGATGGAGGAGATTACATATCAAAAATCATTAATATTAGTAATTTCTTTTTAGAAAAATGTCTCTTTTTTTGTCCATACATTGATGTTTTGGACCCTGTGGACTTTTATTGTATGGACAAACTGTTTTAACATTATTCAAAATATCTTTTTTGGGTGAACTATCCCTGGTATGCACTTTAAACTTTCAACTTTAGAAGTTATTGACTCAAACTTTTGGACCTGGAGTGGGAGCCTCATTCAGAGTCTACATAAACTGAGATGCAGCTATTGTTCACCCACTCAGGTTGCTATACTGTTCAAAAGTTTGGGGTCAGTAAGATTTTTTATTTTTTTGAGTATATAAGAAAGAAATTCTTATATGCTCACCAAGGCTGCATTTGTTTAATCAAAAATACAGCAATATTGTGAAATATTATTATTACAATTTAAAAATATCTCTATTTTAATATATTTTTAAATGCTATTTATTTCTGTGATGGCAAAGCTGAATTTTCCAGCATCACTACTCTAGTCTATCCTGATTCGGTGCTCAAGAAACATTACAGTTGTGCAAAATATTTTTGTGAAAACCATGATTTTTCTTTTTTTTCAGAATTCTTTGATTAATAGAAAGTTTAAAGAACAGCATTTATTTGACAGAAATCTTTTGTAACATTATAAATGTCTTTACTGCCACTTTTGATCAATTTAATGTGTACATCCTAAATAAAACTAATAATTTCTTGCATGTTACCTCATTCTTTAGTTAGAGGCTAACTTAACTTAACTTGGGTATAGTTTACCCCAAAATAATAATTCTGTCATTAAAGGGATAGTTCACCCAAAAATGAAAATTAGCCCATTATTTACTCACCCTGAAGGCATCCTAGGTGTATATGACTTCCTTCTTTTATATTAAAAATTATATAGCTGCTTCCATGTATGACCAGTTGGCGCAAGCTAGATTAAAGTGATTCTTACATTTTAAATACGGATATTTTTTTTTTTACAAAAATGCATTGATTCGCTACAGGAGGCCTTTATTCACCCCCCTGAGCCATGTGAGGCAATTTATATCATGGATGGTTGCACTTGTTGGACTGATGAAGAGAAACACCCACCCACTGCCATTCTAAAGCTTGGAATTGCCAGGATAATTTTTAGAATAACTCCGATTGGATTCGTCTGAAAAAGGGAAGTCATATACACCTAGGATGCCAGGAGGGAGAATAATAGGCTAATTTTCATTTTTGGGTTAACTATACCTTAAATTACTCACCCTCATGTCGTTCCAAACCGTCTGAACAAAATAAAAATATTTGATGAAATCCTGCTTTCTGAACCTGCATAGACAGCAACGGAACTGACACTGAAAAGACATTGAAAATAATTTTGTGCACAAAAAAAACAAAAAACAAAACTAACGACTTCAGGGCTCAACAATAAGGAGTGCCCGATGGCCTGGGGCCAGCGTGAAAGATGCTCGGGCCAGTGACATATTCGTCAACTGTCCCGAGCATCTTTCACGCCAGGCCACTGCCGCGTCGTCACTTAAGTTTATCATCCCTGGTGAAAAGAACAGCATATGGTGGTTAGGTATGTTTTGATGCTGGTTTAAGCTGGTCCTTTGCTGGTTTATGCTGGTCCTTGACCAGCAAAATGACCAGCATAAACCAGCAAAAGACCAGCTTAAACCAGCATCAAAACATACCTACCAGCATATGCTGTTTTTTTCACCAGGGATTTGCACGTGTTTTTTAACCTTGATAATTCAAAATTTTAATTGATCACAGAGAGACGTGTCTCTGACAGACAAATAGCCTAACTTACAAAAGTATTGTAGCTTTAACAATGATCAATACATACTTTATACAGTGGAGACAGATGCACCGATCGACCGGACATATTTCAACCAATCTCTTATTCCGGGCTTGCGCACGGACTGCATGCAATCATCTTTCAAAATGTCATGTGTGTAGAAATATGACGAACTCTTTAGACATCCGTTAACAGAGGCCAAAGACGCTAAAGACGAACGCAAAGAGAAAAAAAAATACTGTAGCAGGCAGACGAAGATTACGGTGTACAATGCGCGAAATATTATCCTAAATATTGAAAATGTGGTTTATGAGAATGTATCTGTGAAGGGAACTGCGTAAATTGCGTTTTCTTTTCATTTGCCCATGTATGATGTATTTAAAGTAGCGTTCATAAGCACAGAGCTGCTTTGTTTACAGCGGTAACCATAGAAACGTAATATCGCTCTTATTCTGACAAATACTTTTTTTTTGAGCGTTTGCGCTCTTTCAGTCTGTCTGATGTATTTTCCTAAACCATCTTTTCATTTTTAATAAAGTATTAATAACAATTAAAATTTTTGTTGAACAAACAAATAATGTTTGGACTTTAGTTAGGCTAATAGGTTTAGGTGTGGTATCAAAATTGGAATCGAGAATTGTACAATTTTATTTGCTATGTAAAATTTTGGTATCATATATGCTTATTTATTAAAATAAGATAACATAAACATAACAAAAACAATGATAACAGCAACTGTTTAATTTTTTTGTGGTAGGGCCAGTAAAATTTTAACCGGGCAAGAAAAAATCCTTTCTTCTCTACCGTGTCAGTCTTTGACACGCATTCATAAGAGTACCACAACACATCTCTCAGTTCATCGTCTGTATATTCTGGTTCACATAAGTAAGGCTGGGCAATAAATTGCAAGTCATCCTCTCTGTTGAAATCTTCAGACATGTCAAAGGGGTCATATGACGTTGCTAAAAAGAACATTGCTTTGTGTATTTGGTGTAATGCAATGTGTTTATGCCCTCTGAGGTTAAAAAAAAAACATTATTTTCCACCTACTGTACATTAATGTTGCTCCTCTCTGCCCCCGCCTTTTCTAAAAACGCAACGATTTTTACAAAGCTAATTATTCTGAAAAGCGCGGTGTGCTCTGATTAGCCAGCTAACCAGTGCGTTGTGATTGGTTGAATACCTCAAGCGTGTGACGGAAATGTTACGTCCCTTACCATGTTGTGATGCCGTGTCCCGCGGCAACGAGACAAAAACAATAAAACCCGTTAAAAATGAGTCATTTGTTGCATCCAGTGAGAATATAATTACTAATAATAATGACTCATACTGTCTTTTTACGCGCTGCACTGCTTCGCGCCGTGTAAACATGACACCATGTCTCCATTTGTGATTGTAGAAGCAACAAACAAGCACTACCCTACACTGCCCAAAACTCGCGTTTGAATAGCCAGTAGTCGATTCTTTACATATAAAAAATGTACTTACAGGCTGTGAGTCCGAAGCGCCAGACTGTCCTTGCAAATTTGGAATTGCCCCCTTTTATAGTGTGCACAGTCGGCATTGTAAGCTCCTCTCCCAGGTTCAGGAAACAGTCCTCTATAAAATGCGCTGCACTCACTTGAATATTTGTGTTGTACTGTTCTGGAACATTGTTGTAAATATAACTTAACCACTGATTTCTAGTTGTGTACTCATTTGGAAGATCAAACAAAGTACTTTCGCTTTCGCAACGAAACACACAGTGTCTCCACAACATGGCAGCGGCTGGAACAATACTATAGTGAAAATAAAAGTTACGCCTTCTTTGTTTGCGTATACATTTGGGCGGTGTTATGCAAATCTTCCCACACCGTGACGTAGATATGTGGGGGTGTGTTTGAATGAGCCGTTTTAGGAAGGCATGGCTGAGTCTTAACTTTTATAAAGAATATCTCTTTGGGTTTGAGACTTTAATCATTGCAACTTTACAGGTCTTATATATGCACGAACAGCTTGTAACACTCCAAAGACAAAGAAAAACATGAGATCGCATCATATGACCCCTTTAACGAAGACAAAGTTTCATGTACAGCGTGCATGTAAACTTGTAAACAAAGCGCAGCACATCCGGGTGCTACATCTGAACACCACACGTATGCGTTGTGGTATTCTCATGAAAACAAGTCTGACTGACAGAAGAGACAAAAAAAAATGTTGAATAAAGTTTTTTTTTTTTTTTTTGTATGTTTTCATTGCACACAAAAAGTATTCATAACATTACGGTTGGGTTGCTGTCTATGCAAGGTCAGAAAGCTCTCGGATTTCATCAAAAATATCTTAATTTGTGTTCTGAAGATGAACGAAGGTCTTACAGGTTTGGAATGACATTTTTGGGTGATTTAACCCTTTCCACCCATACACCTATAGCTTAAAACTAATTTAACATATGAAAACAGGCATGTAGATTCTACCTGATGTTTCCTTTTTAGTCTCAGGAAGTCTTGCCATTCTCACAAGGATGTTCTATTTTTGTTAAATGTGCTTTACAAATAAACAACTGCTTATAAAAAGGACATTTTAAGACGATTCGATGACGCTATCTGTACTGTGAAAGCCCAGCTCTCCCTTATATGAAACATCTGCTCTGAACATCTCCATTCAATCTCTGCATCAGGCACAGAGACAATGCTCAGTTGTTTTTCCATGTTGGATTGATTTTTCATCTTTTTTTCCTTTTTTTTCCCCCTCTTCACTAAAGTCCAGTCCAAGCAGCTAGTAAAGCCTTCCCCGGCACAGGCCCCTTAAGACAAGACTCTTTCTGTTGAGCATTTCCATGGAAACCAAGTAACTAACTTGAGGAGGAACATAAAAACTTGCTTTTTTGGAGAACGGAGGAACACCTGCCACCTCTGCAAATGGAGGGTCGAACACACAGCGCTTTTACACATCATACAGAACTCACTTTCACTGGCTTTCAATGAGACCCTCACATCTGTTATCACTTACATGAATAGCCATTTATCAGTGATTTGTGAGGGGACTGTGCGCTAGCGGAATAAACATCGTAAGGATATCCCATAGATCTCAAAGCTTTCACTGTCACAGCCGAGAATCAGTGCTAACGCTGTGTTTCGTAGCCCATCTGAATTTATGTTCATAGCAGAAGCTCTCTCAGCACAGGAAATTGCTTATATTGTGATGATTACATCAGCATTTGAGGCCAAACACAGTATCGATGCTACATTAGCAGTGTTTAAACTTGAAAAAGACAAGCCAGTCCATACCGTGCTGACTCACGCGTATCTGGGGTTTTTCAGGAGGGACTGTAATGATACACACAGTGACTGAAATTTTCTGCCTCTCCTTCCCAAAGCACTTCTACCACAGACCCGTGACGAGGGGCTTTTAAGGGTCAGCACATCGCTGGCTGTGAGTAAAGAGTTCTGGAAAGTATCAAGAGCTTTCTTGATTTGTTCATTAACAGCATTAATCATTAACTGAGGTGCCATTGTCCCAGGCCAGCTGTCTGCTGTTTATTCGGCTCTGAGCCTTGGGTTAGCAGAACTCACACAGAGCTGCCCCTTTAACTTTAGAAACTGACAGCTGCTCCTCACATTCATGTGAAAATGAAGCGCTGTTCCAAAATTAGGGTATGTTTGGAGAAATTCAGATGCTTTACTGTATGTCACTGCTCATGTGAAATACTCTGAGAGTTCATCTGGGGGTCAGTTAGGGTGATTCTCAAACTCTTGCATACAGAGAAGTATTAGTCAATAATGTTAGTTCATATTTGCTGCATTTTACTT
The DNA here is from genome assembly GCA_012976165.1 of Labeo catla. Classification (NCBI taxonomy): domain Eukaryota; kingdom Metazoa; phylum Chordata; class Actinopteri; order Cypriniformes; family Cyprinidae; genus Labeo; species Labeo catla. Next base: position 64,198 of record VONZ01000056.1, on the reverse strand, counting down.
GTATAATAAGTAGGGTTGGTTTACAAAAATATTAATTTTCCGATTAATCACAAGTTTTATTTGAACTCTCTCTAGACCTGCTCTTAAAATCCCAAGACTGACCACTTTGGAGAGGTGGTGCAAATCTACAGCTCCACAACAAAAGCAGCTATATTTTAAAAATATTTCAATTATAATAGGAAGAAATAATGGTAAGAAAACACATCTTTCTGTTGAGTTTAGTAAATAATTTGATACGTTTCACAAATAAATGACCCTGGTTGAAAGCATATAGCTCATTTTTTATTCTGAACAAATGACTTTTTGGGTGGGTATTTAAATGAATCATTTAAAATGAACTCATGATTTGAGTTGAACAGCCATTCACTCAAAAATAAAAATTCTGTCAATAATTATTCACCCTCATGTCGTTCCAAACCCGTAAGACCTTCGTTCATCTTCGCAGCACAAATTAAGATATTTTTGATGAAATCTAAATGTTTCTGACCCTGCATAGACAGCAATACAACTGAAATGTTTTATGGCCCAAAAAGGTTGTAAGAACATCAATAAAATAGTCTAGGTGACATCAGTGGTTCAACTGTAATATTATCAAGCTACAAGAATAAATTTTGTGCGCAAAGAAAACAAAACGCGTCACATGCGTTGTGCTAATGTGATCGCACATCAAAGACTGACATGGAAGAGAAGAAATTGTTCAGTGAAGTTGTTGTTACTCTAGTAGCTTCATAACATTACGGTTGAACCAGTGATGTCACATGGACTATTTCATCGATGTTCTTACAACCTTTCTGGGTCTTGAATGTGGTAGTTGTGTTGCTGTCTATGCAGGGTCAGAAAGCTCTCAAACTGAATCAAAAATATCTTACTTTGCATTCTTAAGATGAATGAAGATGGGTGAACTAACGTTTTTTGGGTGAACCATCCCTTTAAGCCTTTTAAAACAAATATTTTTGTAACGTATCCACAAAGTTAGAAGGTTCCTTTTTTTAAATACAGCAAAGGCTGAGAGATAATTTCTTTCATACGCAAGCAAAATAGACAACTTAACTTACACAAATGAATCACACATCAAACTGAGAAGTTGTGAAGCAGAAACGGGTGAAATTAGCATGTACCGACACCCAGCCATGATAACTTTTGTTTGTATTTGCTTTCACATTACGATTCATTTCAGTACACCAGGTTATTTAAAGGTGAATATTTTTACCTCTTGCATTTTACAGTAGGCATTTATATGCCACTTGTTACAGTAGTTTTGCAGAGTACTACTGCAAATATTTACTTAGAAGCAACCAACACAGTGAAGGAAGTGTGTTGGTGTCATTTTCTTTGTCTAAGATGAGTGCAAGATATCCGATGTTGTCTCTTAGCAACAGCTTTTGCTTTTGCTTGCTTTGTCAACAATGACATTCCAGTGGAAACTGTGGTTCGCATCATATTCTCACTAACTTTGTGTTATCGCTTTGTCACTACCCATATTGTGCAATATGTCAAGTAACCACACTGTATAAATATTGTAGCCATAAATTCATATAGTCCTTTATGGTTTCGTCCTTTAGGTATGCCATAAAAAGAAATAAAGGATGGGTTTTATCTTAAAGACTCTGATTGGGTCTTTGAAGGTGCCGCTACCAGAACTTTGATTATGACAAATCATTATACAGTGGTTACTTTCATTATGGATTATGCAGTATCGGTTTTTCTGCAATCATCATGCTTTCAGACACATGAGACTTAAATGATTTACTTGAATAAGGTTTAAGAGCTCTTTATTCAAAATAATAAAACCGCATGTTTAGAGATCTATCATATTTACGTGAATCACAGTTGTGTTAACCACAAAATGTAACATTGAACCTTTTGCTGAAGCAAAGTGTGCATGTGCAGTTGAATAAAGCCCATCTGGCTTGTCTTTTTGAATAATTCGGTGACAGGGTAAAGCACCTGAGCCAAAATACCTCTGGCTCCTTCCATCTGGCAGCTAACGCATGTGTCTGTATAGCAAGCTGCATATTTGGAAAACCATTTCTTTAGATTACATCACTTAAGTGCAAACTTGCCCTGGCTTCCCTCTGAGCATGTTCATCATCTCCTAATCCACTCAGTCTGTGAGGGCGGAGAACAACACGTGAGTTGTGTGAATGCATGTGGGAGGTCAGGTGGGTAGCTGCGTTGCGTTTACCACAGCTGAGCAAAATTATTTGACCTGACAAAATGATTTATAGCAGCTGCAGTTCTCAAATCTCAGCTACCTCAGGAAGACATGACCTGTTTTACCTCCAGTCTCTACAATATGACATCATAGAGACTATGATCGCACACCCCACTCTTTCAAATAAACAACAATCCTGTTTTAGGATGAACTGAGTGATGCCACAAGAGGCTGTGTGTTACAGTGATTTCATCACATTTCCTGGTTTTATACAACAGCTGCGACAGCAGCAGGCTATAAAAAGACACCAATGTTCAATAAACAATGGTATTTATAATTATATAACAGTTATGGTTCTCAAATTTGATTGGTCGAGTGCCATTCCAAGAGTGCTGATATACAGTCCAACTCACTGTTTGTCAGCCAGTCTGATTTTTTTTTCCACCACAGATATGCCAATAGGTGTCGACAAGTGTATGGAACTACATTTGTGCCAATAACAATGAACTAAACCATGTTTTTGCGAAAAGGAAACTTCAAAAACTGTTAACGGAGAATGCAATTTATTTGAAAACCATGTTACATTTTTGGTGTTTATTTAATTGTTTTAATTTTTTACAGATTGTTTTTCTTCTTTCTCAGTGTGTATTTTGGTCAAGTTCCATTAATTCATTATTACTGGCACAAATCTAATTCCATACAAGTGCCTGACTTTTAGAGAGAGTCAACAGTTCATCTGATCTGAACAACACTCCTTTCTTCAAGAAAGATTAGCGAGCAATTAAATAATTCACTCAAGCGATTGGTTTAAAAACAATGATTCAAGATTCAAATAGCTGCACAAAAGGCTTCACACTGCCAAAGCATTGGTTGCTAACATTAAATTACAAACATATGATAAAAAGGAAAAGGCAAGAAGCAGTACACAAAGACTTGTTTTATGACCATTCACTGAGAAATAAAACAAGTGACTGTCTTTATGAGCGACTCACTGAATCATTTATTCAACAGATTTGTTTCAAAAACACTGATTCATTCAGGAACTGCAACTACAGAATAAAAATAGAAAAAGCAACAAGCAAATTATTCGTGTACGATACTTCATTTTAACTTTTTGTGAGATGTTGTATAAAAGCAGTACACAATTACTTGTTTTGTGACCATTCACTGAGAAATAAAAAAAGTATGAGCAACTCACTGAATCATTCATTCAATGGATTTGATTCATTCAGGAACACCTGCTGCAACTATGGAATAAAAATAGACAAAGTAACAAGCAAATTATTTGTGTACGATACTTTATTTTGACTTTTTGTGAGCTGTTGTATAAAAGAAATATCATCGACCGTGAACCACAAAACCAGTCGTAAGAGCCGATTTTTTAAAATTGAGATTATTTATACATTATCTGAAAGTCAAATAAATAAGCTTTCCATTGATGTATGGTTTTTAGGTTTGGAAAATATTTGGCCAAGATACAACTATTTGAAAATCTGGAATCTGAGGGTACAAAAAATTAAAGTATTGACAAAATCGCCTTTAAAGTTGTCCAAATGAAGTTCTTAGCAATGCATATTACTAATCAAAAATTAAGTCTTGATATATTTATGGTAGGAAATTGACAAAGTATATTCATAGAACATGATTTTTTACTTAATATCCTATTGATTTTTGGCATTGAAAAATCAATGATTTTAACCCATACAATGTAATGTTTGCTATTGCTACAAATTTATCCGTGCTACTAATGACTAAACCAGTCTTAAGTCACTGGGGTATATTAGTAGCAATTTTCAAAAATACATTGTATGGGTCAAAATTATTGATTTTTCTTTTATGGCAAAAATCATTAGGAAATTAAGTAAAGATCATGTTCCATGAAGATACTTTGTAAAAGTCCTACTGTAAATATATGAAAACTTTATATTATATTATATTATATTATATTATGACAATTTTTGATTAGTAATATACATCAAGAACTTTATTTGGACAACTTTAAAGGCAATTTTCTCCATATTTGCACCCTCAGATTCCAGATTTTCAAATAGTTATATCACAGCCAAATGTCCTATCCTAACAAACCATACAACAATGGAAAGCTTATTTGTTCATCTTTTAGATGATGTATAACTCTTTTGAAAAATGGACCCTTATGACTGGTTTTGTGATCCAGGGTCACATCTTAATTAACATTTATTGGCATAAACAGTGGTTTCTAACTTTTTGTGAGCGGTTGTATAAAAGCAGTCCACAATGACTTGTTTTATTACCATTCACTGTCTTTATGAGCGACTCACTGAATCATTCATTCATCGGATTTGTTCAAAAACACCGATTCATTCAGGAACACCTGCTGCAACTACAGAGTAAAAATAGACAAAGTAACAAGCAAATTATTTGTGTACGATACTTTATTGGAATTTTTTTTGAGCTATTGTATAAAAGTAGTACACAATGTTTTTTTTTGAATGAAAAAGTGACTGTCTTTATGAGCGACTCACTGAATCATTCATTCAACGGATTTGTTTAAAAACACAGATTCATTCAGGAATGCCTGCTGCAACTACGAAGTAAAAATAGACAAAGTAACAAGCAAATTGTGTATGATACTTCATTGTAACTTTTTGTAAGCTGTTAGAAATATCATATACGTTGCTTAATTAATGTTTATTGGCATAAACACTAAAGTGGTTTCTAACTAGGTTATACTTGCCGTATAAGGTCATTTTACACAATGGCTTCAAATACTCATTCGTTTAGTATTTAAAGTTGGGTCAATATTGTTTTTCTAAATGCTGTTTTCTAAAATCTACGAGCTCTAGCTGTAGCAAAGTGGTTTGGATTGAATGCGTGACAAGAAAAGCTGACCAGGCTTCACGCTGTCAAGCTGACCAGTCTTCTAGTTTTCTCCTCTCTGTGTCCCTGAAGGGAAAGCGGAGCAGACCAAACAACAATGACATCATTTGAGATCATAATGTGGCACTTTAGAACTCTCCAAAAAGCTCAGCTCTACAGAACTACAGCCCAGAAATGTCAGCGCTAAATACTTTAGGGAACTGTATTCAAAAAAAAGACATGATTGCCCTTTAAGGTTATAAAGATATGCATGTGAGGGATCGGTGCAAAAACTGAAAAGCAACGGAAAATCACTCCTACATTTATCCTGACTTTATTTCTGGAAATCTAGAAGATTTAAAGATAAAACTGCTGGGGTCGGACAACACGGTAATGCTCGGCGAGCTTTTGAGAAGGCCTTCTTGGAGAGAGTGTGGCTCTGCATAGCTGAGTGCAGGATTTGACATCCTTGATTTCCTGTCACTGGCAGTCACATGCCGTGTGTGGGCGAGATAGCTGAGTGAAAGTGGAATGCGTTAAAGAGGCGAGGCAGAAGTGCAGACGTCGCAGTCTCTCTCACTCTCACACACATAGACACTACTGTTCTGACTGTCTGAGCCGTTAGCAAGTAAAGAATGTGAAGACGTTTTCAGGCAGAGCTGTGCAACAAGTCATCAGGGCGGGCAGGCTGAGGCCAAGTACTTAGAGAACGAAGGAAATGTGCTTGATGTGAGGAAAATAAATCACTTATGCACACACATTTAAACTAAGTAATTCATCGATACTGTGTATAACTGTGTACAACTCCCACACCATGTAAATGAATAAAATAGAGTTGCTAGATGAGATTGCAGGGGGCGGAGCCATGCAACCAAAGCAATCTTATTGGGTTTTGCACTTCATTGCATTAAAATGTTATAATATTTTAGAATAAACAATAAAATAATATATCAAATATAAATGTGTTTGTGTGTGTGCAATTTAGTCTAGAAACCGTAGTTGTCCCTTCCCCTCTCTTTCTGTATATGTTGTTTTTCAGCTGTATTTATAAATGAAGTCAGTCTGAAAGGCTTTTAAAATGCAGCACTGTCTAAAAGTGTCCAAAACAAAATATAACCAAAGTCACTTTGATGCAAGCAGGTTCACTCTGCGGCCATATTGGTAACACCTCCAGCATATAGGAAACACCATAGAGAAAAAAGGGTAACGCCTTTCTCAAAAAGCGACTGGTTCTTGCAATTAAAAGTCTTGACTTCTGTTACTACAGCTGATATGTTGAGCATCAAGGTTTCTCCTATTTACTTTCCTATTGTATTTAGTCTTCTCCTTACTCTCTGAAAGCTCTTGAGTATTCATTTTAGCCAGAAAAAAAAAAGAATGCACAAACTTTGTCTATGCTTTCTCATAAGGTGACATTTGAAGACATCACAGACTCCCTAAACAATGGCTGATCCAAAAAGTTATTCTTAGCAGATAATGCAATCCCATAATTGCACAAGATGGCACACAAACCACTTATAAATAATAATTAATTCAGTAGTGAAGTTAAGCAATAAAATTGCTTAAAATAATTCAAAGCTTCACACTTACCTTACAATTATAGGGGATTTCATACTGGGTAATAATAGGAACTCAGTTATAGGAACCAGTCACCAGGGTGGTCCCCCAAGAAGAACTAAATTTTCCCCTAGGGTCATTTTCCTGGTTGCATTTACACAAGTAGTAGAAACTGTAAAGTGATGCAAGTGACATTGTTGTTGCAATCTGGTCTCATGGTGAAAACGTTTTTTGCGAGATGTGAAATACACACCAACAAGTACATACTGTATTACTGCAGTTTCCAACAGAAATGTCCACTGAGTGGCGCTAAAAGAGTGTTTGTTGTTTTTCCCCGGAACAGACAAACGTACATATGGACATATTGTACAAATGTCCATTGAGTGCTGCTACTGAGCAAGCTTGTTACATCCGGTGTTATGACAATTTGTGCTACCTTGTCGTGTTCACCTACCCCAACCCTAAACCTACCCATACAGTATTAAAAATACAATGTTGGTAGCATTATTTGTCAAAAATCGGGAAAGCGAAACATATGGAGAAACGATTAAAGGATTTTATCCTGTTTATCCTGTTAATGTCCAAATAATGTCCAATTTGGACATTCAAACCATTGGCTCCCATTGAAGATGGAGATCTGTAATTTTATACAGTATGTTTTACTGGCTCTGGTGTTCATTTCTGTTGAAAACTGCAGTGATATGTATGTATTGGTACATATTTCGCATCTCTCAAGAAAAAGTTCCCACAGGTACGTTTTCGTCATGAGACCACGTTGCATTTAAGTGCAGCATTCAACAATGTCAATAACTGGTGGATGGACGACAGATAAGTGTCTTTGGCATCTGTCCATCTATCACTGTTTTCCATGTTCATGGAGTTAGTTTGTGGAGTAAGTATATGTAAACCGTGTGTTAAAAGATTAGCTCACTTCTAGAATACAAAATTCCTGATAATTTACTCACCCCCATGTCATCCAAGATGTTCACATCTTTCTTCAATCGAAAAGAAATTAGAGTTTTTGAGGAAAACATTCCAGGATTTTTCTCCATATAGTGGACTTCAATGGGAGCCAATGGGTTGAAGGTCCAAATTGCAGCTTTAATGCAGCTTCAAAGGGTTCTACACGATCCCAGTGGAGTAATAAGGGTCTTATCTGGCAAAAAAAATCATTCATTTTGTAAAAAAAAATAAAATAAAACTGTATACACTTTCTAACCACAAATGCTCGGCTTGCACTAGCTCGACTTCACACATTACGTAATCACATTGAAAAAGTCACATGTGAAATGTGCAAAGAAAGTTAAATGCCCTTTACAAAACAAAGGTAAAACAACGTCGGATGATTTTGAAGTTGAAGAAAATGAGATTAGGGTTAGGGTAAGTGTAGATGTTGATTAAACACAATCTAATAGGTAGAAAATTTAATTAATTCGACTTTTAAAAAATAAAGTACCATCTGCAATATGAACAAATGCGAATGTGACGTACAAACACAATCGCAGGTATGCCGTTTTAGCTTGTTTTTCGATCTCTCATCTTTCAGCTCTTTTATCATGAGTCATACCCAAGAATTCCACATCCTAAGTTCAATTCCATGGCACCTGAGCTGCCGAGCAAGCTTTGAGCTCCCTGTCATGTACACCTACCTCAACCCTAAACCTACCCTTGCTGTACTAAAAATACAGTGCTGGTAGCATAATCTGATAGGTAGCATTATTTGTCAGAACACCGGAAAGCGAAACAGGAAGCTGTAATCATAACTGTGTACGAAAATGATTAAAAGTGCTCGCTGTTTTACTGCCTCTAGTGTTCATTTCTTTTGGAAACTGCAGTGATATGTACTTACTGGTGCGTATTTCACGTCTCATGAAAAAGTCTCCCAGGCACATTTTTATCATGAGACCAGGCTTATTCCTCGGCTGGGATCGTGTAGAGCCCTTTAAAGCTGCATTGAAACTGCAATTTGGACATTCAAACCATTGGCTCCCATTGAAGATGGAGAAAAATCTTGGAATGTTTTCCTCAAAACCTTTTTTTTTGACTGAAGAAAGACATGAACATCCTGGATGACATGGGGCTAAGTAAATTAGAAGGAAATCTTTATTCTGAAAGTGAACTAATCCTTTAACACAGCTTTTTAAAAGTGGCGGGTGCCAGTATTTCGTATGGTATAAGTTCGGCCAATCAACATACATTTATGTCACTAGTACTTCCTATTGTGCTGTCAGACCCTACTCCAAAGTAGGAGCTTATTTAGTCTGCTCAAGTGCTTGTAGGACTAAAATCATTCCTAGTTCCTGCGGTGCAAACAGGACTAAAAGCTGGTACTTACACCAATAGTTATAGGAGAGTTTTATGATATTATGATATTATGTTAATTATATATATTTATGCTTATGTCTCTTCTGTCACCTGTACTGAAATCAGTCAAGTTTCCTTTTGCATGGTAAGTTGTATGCAAACTATTTCAAAATGTCACTTAGGCTTGATTTTACCTAGGATTATGCTTGGGGTGTAGAAACAGAATTATTGTGTGAAAATGTAAAATGCGCAGCTTCAGGCATGACTAAGTATATTCACGCATTCTTACGCCACAGGCCATCAGTCAACACAGCATTACCAAAGAAACGTGGGAGGAGAACTACAGCAGAATATGACGTCCGCATGGCTCGAACCATAGCATTTAGAGTGCATTGTTCCAGGGCCGCATGTGCAGTCATGTCATTAGCAGGCGTGCTGGATGATTATCTCAGGGTCTCACATGTTGTGGGATAAAATCCTGCCGTTGTGGGGAGGGTAACTGACCACTGAAAGTGCCAACCAGATCGCCTGACTGCAATGATAATCACAAGAAGCAGAGCCTTTTCCTAGCCGCAAGTGTGAGGCACTGTAGGGGCTCAAGTCTTGATGTTGGCTCCTATTGTGAGTTAGTGCTGAGAGTCTGCAGCTGGAGCTTTTGGCCTCAGAGCAGAGGGCGTCTGACAGAGGAGGACTTCGATGTGTTTCTGTTGGATGAACAGGGTCTTATTGCTAGGGTAAGGCAGTGACGTGCAACACCTCATCTGCAAAACTGACCTGCGTTATCCATATGTGTGGGCCTTGTAGTAAGTAACAGGCTTTTAAGGAAGTCTGTGTGCAAAAAGAAGCCTAGAGAGTAATTTAAAGGGATGGTTCACTCAAAAATAAAAATTCTGTCATTAACATGTGATTTCAAACCTGTAATGCATTCATCTTTATAACACAAATTAAGATATTTTTGATGAAATCCAAGCTATGAGAACAGTTTTTGTGTGGAAAGTGGACACATGTTCACAAGAGTTAATTTGATACAGGTATATATGATACTGATATGTCATGCGTGCTTTAATGGCCATCTGGAATACTTGATTCTGACTGGTCTTTGGCTACATCCTGTGGTCCACCGTCTTTACATAATGACCAGTGAACTGTATATTTGCCCACTGTCTCTAGCAACCAATCTGCACTATGCTATGCTAGCTTAATACGGTCTCTTTCTTCTCAGAAACTAATATAAGTAAGCAGTACCTCATCTTCACTGAGGTGGGCTCGAAGCGGGACACTGCCTCTGCAGTGTGACCGTGGCCTCCCTCCAGCCTCTCTTGGCTCAGGCCGTGTCTTTCCATCCTGCACAGTGTCAGCACAGAAGACCTATGCTCAACACAACCATCCAAGCAAGTGTCAATGAGTGCAAGCCATTGCAAAAAAAAAAAAGACATATGTGTACACATACCCTTATAGATACAAACACTCACATCTCTTAACATGTGTTACTTTGTCACTGAACAGGAGATGAACGTCTTGTTTTGATGTGAAGCTCAACGCGCTGCAGCTCAATGAGCAAGAAAACATATACGGTGTTTTGGTGGCGCCATCTTGAGGTTGACTGTTGTACACGCAAACAGTGTTGCCAGATCGGGTTGACGATTTCCAGCCCAAAAGCTCACCAAATCCGCCCACTTCAACAAAAACCAGCCCAAAATTTTTACTGCCAAAACAATGTTTTGTAATTTTATTGACATGTCAATCAAGGTTGATAAGGACCATTTTTATCTCCTTAAAAAAATAAAGATGACAAAATAAAATAAAGATAAATCAGTTTCACAGGAATATGGATCAAAACAGGGCAAATGCATTAAAAGGAGTCAGAAAATATGCTTAAAATGCCCAGAAATATTTTAATAATAATAATAATAACAATTAACAACAATAATGTGTTTACCGTCGTCTTGTGCTTTATCTTCAGACAGAACTACAGCACGTATTTCATAAAGTACACATTTTAGAACATCATGCAGAACTTTGCACAGTTAAAACTGTTCAAGTCCAGCAGCTGTCAATGCCAAGTATACCAGAGTAGTCTGGACTGTTTAAAAGATGTTCTGATGCAGGACAGCATCGTATAGTCCCCATATTCAGTTTTGATTTTTATTAAATCATTCAACTGTTCTCTTATTTCAGTTACAATTATATTTAGAAATGTTCTATTCATCTCTCACTACGTGTAATCCACGTTGTGAGATTAAGTCACTCTAAAACTTTTTTATCGTGTAACTTATATTTAGGCCACTTTGCCATCGCAATCACTCAAATAAAATGAATGAATGAATATATAGCTGCACATTCAAAATCTTGCCCTTTATAGCGCCAAAACCCCGTCACTCACGAGTCATCACATCTCACCAACATAAAAGATGGTAAATTGATTGACAGGTCTCTGTTAAATGATGTTGATGACTGCACTACACATTTTTTTACTGTGATACTTTGAGCTCGAACATATTAAAATAACATGACTAAAGATAAAAGCGAAGAAAAAAGCAGCTGATTGGGCGGCTTTTAATTGTTTTAAAGCAGCCCAAATTTTGTCTACCCGCCCAATGCGTTATTCTCCGGTCCAAGCCGATCAAAAGAAGCCCAATTGGGTGGCAACCCGCCCAATCTGGCAACACTGCACGCAAACTGATAAATTAATGGGAAGCGGAGATTCTCCTACCGAATTTTAACCTCTCACAGAGTGTCTACAGGACCATGATACAGTACATCGATCGATTTATAATATATATAAGGTATATGAAATCTATCGACCTTTTCGAAATATTCTCCATGATATGGTCCCTTTTAGCATTTTAAAGGGATAGTTCATTCTGTCATTATTACTCACCTTCAATCCCGTAAAACCTTTGTTTATTTTCGGAAAACAAATTAAGATATTTCTGATTAAATCTGAGAGTTTTCTGACCCTCCATAGACATGGCACTACACACAGAAAAATAAGGGGTCAGAATTGTACCTTTCGGGATTTTTTTTTTTAACCCCTAATAAGTACATAAGTAGCCTACCTTAGGGTAGGGTAAAGTGGGGGAAAACGCCCCCTACTGTTTTTCCACAAGATGAAATCAAGATACATTTTTATTGTAACTATGGACTACGTTGACAAGAGTGATCTATAAGTTTTCACGATGAAACTTACACTGTTGACGCATTTTACACCACACAAAAATCCAATTTGTACCACAGAGCGTTTTACCCCACCTATAGGGCAAAACGCCTCCTTGGTACAAATTTAATTTTTGTTAAAAATCTAATAACATGAAAACATTTTTCATACTTTGTTTATAATTTATGTCATTGTCACTAAAACTATGATAACTTTTCTGAACACATTTAACTTTTGTTTCACAGAAAAAAATTGCACAGTCCTTAAGGGAGGAGTTTTACCCAACTTTACCCTACATATTCTTACTAATATGTACCTATTAGGGGTAAAAAAAAAGGTACAAAGATGACCTTTTTAAGGGGACAAGCTGTTGTACCCCAAAAGGTACAAATCTGACCCCTTTATTTTGCTGTGTATAGGGTGACCCAGAGGATAAGAATTGATGAATAAAGTTGTTGTTTTAGTTTGTGTGTGTGTGTGTGTGTGTGTGTGTGTGTGTGTGCACAAAAATTATTCTCAAAACTTAATAAAATTACGGTTTAACCACTGTTGTCACATGGACTATTTTGTAGATGTTTTTGGTACTTCTCTGGACATTGAAGGTGTTAGTTGTGTTGTTGTCTGTGCAGGGTCAGAAAGTTCTCAGATTTCATAAAAATATCTTAATTTGTGTTCCGAAGATGAACGAAGGTTTGAAACAACATGAGGGTGAGTAATTAATGACAGATTTTTTTGGGGTAAACTATTCCTTTAAAGACAGATACACACACATAAGGATTTACCAAATTGAGCATTATTGTAAATTCTATCATAAAAAGTGTATTTGTCACATATATGGTCGTAAATGTGATGTGTGATATATAGTGTGGGAATATATTCTTTATATATATATATAAAATTATATAAAATATTATATAAAATATTTTAAATATATATAAAATATAAAATTCTTTATTTATATATATATATATATACACATACAGTCATGTGAAAAAGTTAGGACACCCTATTGAATTCCATGGTTTTCCATATCAGGACATCATTAAAAAAAACTGGTCCTTGGCTGGTCTTAAAATTTCGAAAATAAAAACACAGATGGACAACAACACATGACAAATTGCACTGTCATTATAAAAATAAAGCCAAAATAGAAAAGCCATTTGTGACAAAGTTAGGACACCCTTACTGTAAACATTGAAATTAAGAAGGTAAATAACAGTCAAGTACTGCTAATCAAATATCTTTGATTAACTGATCATCAGCAAGTCTGAGCACCTCTATAAACGCATAAGCTTTGGCAGTTTGCTGGTTTGGAGCCTTCAGGTGTGTGTTAACACAATGCCAAGAAGGTAAGACATCAGCAATCATCTTAGAGAAGCAATTGTTGCTGCCATCAATCTGAGAAGAGTAATACGGCCATTTCCAAACAATTTGTAAATTTATTCACAAGTGGAAGACATTTAAAACAGACACCTCTCCAGACACTTCCAGGAGTGGACGTCCCAAGAAAATTCACCCCAAGATCAGACGGTGTAAAGCTCAGAGAAATGGCAGACAACCCAAAACAACACCTCAGACTCCAAAGGCCTCAATTAACATGTTAAATGATAAAGTTCATGACAATACCATTAGAAAAATATGGGACAAAAATGGCATGTTTGGAAGGATGGACAGAAGAAAACCTCTTCTATCTAAAAAAAAAAAAAACATTGCTGCACAGTTTAGGTCAGCAAAGTTGCATCTGAACAAAACCCAAGTCTTCTAGAATAATGTCCTTTGAACAGACAATACCGAAGTGGAGATTTTTGACCATAATGCACAGCACCAAGTTTGGTGAAAACCTAAAGAGCATATCAGCACCAACACCTTATATCAAAAGACAAGCGTGCTCGAAGAGGGATGATAATTTTGGCCTTGTTTCGTAGCCACAGGACCTGGGCACCTCACAGTCATTGAGTTGGCCATGAACTCCTCTGTATATCAAAGTATTCTAGAGTCAAATGCGAGGGCATCTGTCCGACATCTAAAGTTGGGCCAAAATTGGATCATGCAACAGGACAACACTCCCAAGCACACCAGCAAATATACAACAGAATGGCTGAAAAGAATCAAGGTGTAGCAATAGCCCAGTCAAAGTCCAGAGCTCATCCTGACTCAAATGCTGTGGTGAGAGCTGTGCAGAAGCAAATGCCCACAAACCTCAATAAACTGGAGCAACTTTGAAAAGAAGAGGGGTCCAAATTCCTCCAGAACGATGTGAAAGACAGAAAGTTATTGCTGCTAAAAGTGGATCTACAGGTAATTGACTCATAGGGTGTCCTAACCTTGTCACACATGGCCTTTCCCTCTTTTCCCTGTTTTTTTCTTAAATAAATAATGACACTGTGTGATGTGTCATGTGATGTTTATCTGAGGATTTATTTTCCAAATTTTAAGACCTGCCAAGGACCAAATCATTTTTTATTATGTCCTGATACAGAAAACCATGGAATTCAATAGGGTGTCTGAACTTTTTCACATGACTGTACATAGTCTTAATCTGTATTGTTAAAATCAGCATTCTATAGAAGATTTTACAAGGTTTCATTCAGACACACAAAGTTCATCAATGCAAACTGTAACTGTAGAAATTCACAACAATGACATTCAGTGTCCACTGACATGACATTATATTAGAGAAGGCACTTCTGGTTTTGAATAAATTTTGCCGGGCAGCTTTTTTTGAACAATGTTGCTTGGGCACTTTCCCATTGAGAATGGGTAGCAAATTTCTATCTGGATAATTTAGATCGGTCGTGGACCCTGTGTCTTACCTGGTTTCCCATTGACGCCAACATTGCCCAAAATTGCCCCGCAACATTGTTCAAAAAGTTGCCCCATGTATCATCAGCCTAAGAGTGTTTCTTTACCACTGCATAAGACTTCATGACTTTGCTGCTCTTACTTTCTTAGTCTGTTTGTTTATTTCAGCCCTTTTGCACCTGCGTCTCATTGCATCCACCACTTGAATGAGTGAGCTTGTGAGAGATGAGATACACATAAGAGACTGCCAAAAAATATATTAATTTAAATGCATTTAACAAGGCATGAAGAAACACAGCTGTCACCACAGAAGTTTGAGATAAGGGACTAAAAGAAAATATCTGACTATCCACCTTCTTCCCGGTGCCATGAAGGAAAAAATATATATATAAAATACTACTAAAATATATATATATAATGATAGTGAGTGAATACTCCTGACACATAGTATACATCCATCAAATACTTTTACTTCAAACTCGCTAAATTCCAGCCTCAGCCCAATCAGAAATACCAGTACTTACATAGAAACCAGAAAGAAAAGTAGACAGAAAGAAATGCTAATTTCAAAGAAATACATCAGATGGATTTAGAGGCTTTTGCATCTGAACTCTTCATATATATATATATATATATGAAGCATATATATCTGTCATATGCTCACACTTACAATGTAACAACGCCATCTATTGGGCATGTTGTCACATTTCACTTCTACTCTTTTGGGGTAAATAAAGAAATTAAGTATTATTATTATTATATTATTAAGTAAATTAAGTATACACTGTAATTATTAAAGAAAATCACACATTTCACTGTGAACAGTATTCATTTGAAGCAGAGATAAAAGGATTACAGAAAGACACAAAAGTAGCTTACAGCTGATTGGTCCATCTCTGGTTTGCGATCTCTTACCCAAAATAAAACCTGTTTCTGAGCAGATTAGGCGTGTAGCAAAAGTTACTGTACTGATGAACACACTGATAAAAAAACAGACCTTCATGAGCTAGAAAAGCCAGGTATTCCAGAAATACGTTATGTGACAGCTTCCAGATAAGTTAACAGATAACTTAAACTTTCAGTTACAAAAACAACGATAATTTTAGGTTATGTAAGTAGAAACTGGTTATGTTTCAGGGCTAGTTTATATTTAGAGATACCAGTGCATGCATGCCTTGTTGACGATGCTCCACTGGGTGTAACAGATTGTGATCAATGTTATGTTTAGTTATACATATTGCTTAATATGTTTATATATTTCTGCTGAAAATTCAGCTTCGCCATCACGGGAAGAAATTACACTTTAATATGTTTTCAATAGAGGGTTTGCACTTATGTCACGATTTGCTTAGTTAACCGGATGCATGGCCATATTGGCAATATTCGGGTGTAAACAACAGCATGGATTGCACGGTTAATGTACTACTGAATATGTTGTTCTGCTAATGCTGTCTAAACCACAGTAAAACGCATGGAAGCTGCTAAATCATACAGAGAAGGACTTAGTAAGCAGGAAAGGGCGAATATTTTGACAAACTAAAGTTAATACAAGCAGTATTAACTAAGATATTAGCCTAATATTTTTTACCTCCTGATCAGAAACGATAAGAACAAACACGAATGTTGTCAAGATTCTTGCCCTGGAAATCCTGGTTCAGTTTGGCTAACCACAAATGCCTTATGTTCCTCAGACAATTTTTTGCACTCCTCTCCTTGATTTGTTTTAACTTTTGGCAGCCTATAGTACTCCAAATGTTTTTCCTGATCTGACCAATTAGTACAGCCCAAAACATGACAATAATTGACTATTTTCAGCAGCAATAATCAGCAAAATATGCTTTCGTTCGGTTCAGTGGCATTGTTTAAGTTAAGTTTAAGTTGAGTTACTTTTTCAACTAAGTAATGCCAGTTACTGCATTAATCATGCATTAATTCATCTCACTCAAAAAAATGTCTTTGCTGCTGACTTTTGATGATCCAGTTCAATCATACTAATAAGCAAAAATTACTCTAGATAAACATTTGTGCTTTTTTTTTCTCCTGCGTTCTACTAAACAGACATGAATTTACTTTTCCTTCAGCCTGAGGCTTATTCATTTCACTTTTGGTGTGAAAGGGCTTTTACGTTTGCCAACTTTATAACTTTTTATATTAAAAAGAAACAAGCAAGCCCTGCACATATTTTAAAAAGTAACAGAACAGTAACGTAACGCATTACTTTCCATAACAAGTAATTAAGTAAAGTAATTAGTTACATTTTTAGGAAGTAACATGTAGCATGTTTCCCCAGCACTGGTCACTAATACAAATACATAAGAAGTATGCAACAATAGGAATAGCAAACGGACCTAACGAACAAAGCAGTAAAGTAATTTGGGAACCAAAAAGTGTTAACTGAGTAGCAAATCAATGTGTATTAAAAAGTGAAGTGTAGGGGTAGACAGTTGGTCTACTGTTGACATTTTTGTACATTTTGAGAGGAAGTTTTACATTTTGCATAATCGTGGGAACCGTGTCAAGAGCTTTGCAATTCCTGTTTATGGCTGGAAAAAAGATGTGAAAAGTTCAGATGCAAAGCCAGCTAAACCCATCTGATGTATTTCTTTAAAATGAGCATTTCTTTCTGGCTACTTTGTATAGGTTTCTATGTAAGTACTGGTATTTCTGATTGGGCTGAGGCTGGAATTTAGCGAGTTTGCAGTAAAAGTATTTGATGGACGTATACTATGTGTCAGGAGCTTTCACTCAGTATCATTATCTCATTTTTGACCAAAATGGCTTTTAGCTGGTTTTGCATCTGAACTCTTCTTGTATAAATATTGAAATTAACAATTTATTGAATGAATGGAGTCAGAAAGATAATGAGGTTTCACAACCAGATCCTTTAAAAACTCATAAAGTGTTATTTTTTATATAAAACATATACGCATTATATTACAGATATTATTAATCATTCCGTATTTCAGTATCATTATTCATAAATATTTTCCCTTAGTCGTTTTAATTATATACACCACCATTTGTAAATTTGGGGTCAGATTTAAAGAAAGAAAATATAAATTATATGGTTTAATACTTTTATTCAGCAAGATGTAATATAAAGTGACAGAGAAGACATGTATAATGTTACTTAAAGATTTCTGTTTCAAATAAACCCTGAAAAAATGTATCACAGCCTCTACAAAAATATTAATCAGCACAACTGTTCAACATTGATTTTAAGACATATTTCAGCATATATGTTTAATAGATTAAACATAGATTAACCAGTTTTGGTTTCTCAAAGAACCTTTCAGTAAACAGTTCTTAAAAGAACCATTTTGAAAAACATTTAAAAAATCTATAAAGAACCTTTTCTGACTATAAAGAACCTTTCCTGCATTTAAAAGCTTCCATGGATGTTCAGGGTTCTTCATGGAACCACTGATGCCAATAAAGAATCTTTATTTTTAAGTGTATTAGAATGATTTTTGAAGACTTTACATTTTAAAATCTATTAAAACAGAAAACTGTTATTTTAAATTGTAATATTTCATAATATTACTGTTTTTACTGTATGATCAAATAAATCCAGCATTGGTGGGAATAAGAAAAACATGTGTCACATGACTTAAGTGCAAATGTCTTGGCTAACATTTTAACTGAAAAACTTAATATTGGGAAGTGAAATTAAAGAGAAGAAAAGAGTGATATATGGTCCATAAAAAAAGTAAAAATAAATTAGTTTAAAGGACCAAATATTCATGAGTGTTAATGGTAAACAGAGTTAACCTGTTTGCTGTATGCATTGGTGAGACACTGTGACTGACATTCATTAAAGCTCTGATTTCCTCCTGTTAATATTAATAATAGATGAAGATTAAAAATATGGCAGAAAAATCAGAAATAAAGTTTGCACTTGACGCTAACGGAATTGTACTCTGCAGTTGGGTGCTATAGGTCGTGTGACAGACTGACAACTTCAAGACAGTAACCATGGAGACAAAAGGTTTAATATACCACAACTCTATGTCCCAAACAGTAAACAACAAGAAACTAAACCACAATTTGCATTAAAATACTGAAGTGAAAGTGTAGGCAGTTGGTGTGGTGGTTATGAGATGTATGTTTATGCTCCAAAAGTTACATAATAAGCGAGCGGGAACCTCAGTTGCAAATGTTGAGCTGGGAAATTTTTTATTAAGAAATCAAATCATTTTAATGCAATCTTCTCATTCCCCAGCATAAATACAAAACAAAACTTTTTTCACACTTTACTTGCTGGGACATTTTAATCTGATCTTATGACGCAAACATACACATCTCACAGACTATATGATGCCAGAGTAATCCAAACTATGCAACCAGTACACAATCTCATCGTTTTACAACGACCAGCATACTTATACATGCATACTTTCACTTGCATGTAAGATTAGTCAGTCATATGATTTTAGTCACCTTTTCCGGCAGTGATGAAACATGGTTGAATATTTTCAAGCTGCAAATAAAAAACAGTGTACAATAAAAATGTGTATGACTGATTATTTTGAACACACAGTAAAGACAGTAATAATACAGTAAACAGTTGTTTCAAAATAACCCTCTGTTTGTATAAATAAACAATAGGGCAAAAAGTTCTGGGTGGTTTAAAAGATGGCGTTGGTGGATCTAGCAGAGAACCAGGGTGATGCCAGTAGAAATGACCTCCAGGGTGGAGGAAAAAAAAGATTCCTGTAGATTTAAATCCAATTGAGCATGCATTTCATCTGCTGAATAAGATACTATACGCAGAAACTGCTGAAAATGGCTGAATAAAGTATTTCAAAGTGTGAGACCCCGAGTCAGGTGATGTCTATGGGTTGTAGACGCACTTATGTGATTAAATGCAAGGAATTTGCAGCTAAATACTAGCTTTCAGTGAGATGGATAAAAAAATAAAAAAGTGCTGTTCTTTTTAAGTGGTAAAATATGTATGCGTTGAAACAGCCAATAATAAAACATGACATTACTTAATTTTGAGTCATTTTATCATATTTACAGATGTCTTGGCTCCATAGTGAAAGAGCAACTTTGCTAAAAAAAAATCAGCTTTGAAATCACATGAATAAATTTGATTAAATAAATAGTCATTTTAAGTAGTAAAAATATTTCAAAATGCACTGTTTTTGCTGTACTTTAGATCAAATGCAGGCTTGGTGAGCAGAAGAGATTTCTTTAAAAAAACATTTTACAATCTAACTGTTCAAAAACTTTTGACTGGTAGTGTAATTGATTTGCTGATTTGCTGCTAATGCGAAAGTTAAGCATTTTTATGTTTTTTTTTTTTAAAAGGGGTCATCGGATGCCCATTTTCCACAAGTTGATATGATTCTTTTTACCTTGTCAAAATGAGCTCTGCAAATATCATCCCATTCTGAGGGACTGTTCCTTTAAATGCAAATGAGCTCTGCCCACCCCACCCCTCTCTTCTCTCTGTTGAGTGACGAGCTGCTCTGAGAGATTGTTTACTTTAGCCGCGAAACTTGCTAACTAGCACGTTATTAGGAAAGGTGATTGCAGAGACTTATAAAAAAAAAACCTTTATACTCACTTCTGCTGTAGGTGAAGCTTGATCACGAATGATTTGCACGAACATAGACGCATTTATGTAGATCAGGAGGCGCATTCCCTTCACAAACAAATGTAATCTACTGCATCTTTAGCGGCTCAAATGTCGGGAGTAAATGAGCAACACAACACCTCAATCGCTCAATCAGAGACATTCTTGTCTAACTTACATCCCTGCTCCGGCATCGAAACATCTGAGGTAAGATGCTCATGTCAATCAACTATTGTGGGAGCAGCCTCCATCGGTGTGACAACAACAGGCATCTGAGAACGGCTCGATTTGAAAAAGGGAATATTATTTTTACAGATTAATTAAAAACCACTGCATGGATTTTTAGCATTATAGGGTAGATTTGTACATACACTGCCAACACACATTAATGTTCAAACAATATGTAAAAGTGAACTTTGCATCTGATGACCCCTTTAAGAATTTAATAATTTTATTCAGCAAGGACACATTAAATTGATCAGCAACATGATTTCTGAAGGATTACGTGACACTGAAGACTGGAGTAATGGCTGCTGAAAATTCAGGATGAAACCTAGGAATAAATTACATTTTGAAATCTATTCAATTATTTAATTGTAATAATATATTTGTAACTTATTTATTAATTTCAATTACTAATAAGAAATACATTTTAAATGTATGCCTTTGGATGAGAGGCAGTGATCCTGCCTTACTCCCATTTCTATTCTTTCACATCCTGTTACATCATGATCATGCAAAGACTTCTGCATGTTCAGAAATCCATAAAGTAGTATCCATATCTCATGGTTAAAATTTGACTAAACAGATTTCCTGTTTTTACAGAAGAGGAACCATGTGAACAAATATAAGCGGTAGTCAGATCACAGGTCAGCACGGCTAGCGGCAAAACAATCATTCATACCAGAGGAGACCCAGCCAGCAAGGTAAATGATCTGACGGTCACTGTCAGGAAGGGACAACAAAAAATGCAATAGCACATTGCAAAACAATAACATCTAATAAATAAGTAAATTACATTATGTTATACTATTTCATTTTATTTATTTATTATTTTCAGATGGTTCCAGTGTTGATGTTACTCATGGCAGCTCTTGTAGCTGCAGATGAGCCAATGATGGATCTCTCAAGTCCAGTAGAGTCTGACAGTGCTGTTTCTGTGGTTCACTGTGATTCTACTACTGTTTGTCCTGATGGAACAACGTGCTGTAGGAGTCCTTATGGTGTGTGGTACTGCTGTCTATATTCAATGGTAAGTGAATCACAGTAAAATGTCTAATTGTTTTACACTCTATTAAATGTATGGTTTAACATTTATTCATTCTTTTTACTCCTTCAGGGTCAGTGCTGCAGAGATGGACTTCATTGCTGTCCTCATGGTTATCACTGCGATTCAACATCAACCCATTGTTTGAGGGGGTGGCTGAGACTGACATCTTCTCCCCGGATGGCCACCAAAGCTATCGAGAAACCTCAGGTGAGTATGTGCTCTGTATATGACAGAAAAGTAATGCCAACTATGCAACCAGTGATGGAAATTTCTTGTTACAGTGACCTATATACTTGACAGTCATATGACTTGTAATCACTATTTCCGGCAGCAATAAAACATGGTTAAATATTTCCTAGCTGCAAATAATCAGCAGTGTACAATAAAAAGGCATATGACTTCTGAAAGATATTTTTGGGTTCAAAACACATTTTGTAGTGTGTTCTCAATTACAATAAGCAGTCATTTCAACAGTATATTATATTATATTATCTATTTATTTGAGCTGTAAAAAAAATAAATGGTTATTTCCAAGTAGGTGAACTTCTGGGTATGTTTAGTGCATTTCTCTTTTGCAGTCCTTTGACCAGGCTCTCAAATGGCAGAGCCAGACTGAGACAGTTCATTGTGATGGAAATGTGTACTGTCCTGTGGATCAGTTCTGCTGCAAGACAGCAGCTGGCCAGTGGGGGTGCTGCAACGGTAAAACAAACTTTATTTTGCTGTATTAGTCATGTTTAATTATGAATCTTATGCAAATGTAGATGAATAATAGCAATGCAATAAAGTTTTGTGTTTGCTCATGTTATAATTTGTATTTCTTTCTTTTTTAGAGATGGTGTCATAAGTAATCATCCCACGTGATCTGGGTGCAGCTCTTATCAAAGACTTAAAATTCAAGAGGCTTTTAAATGCAGTTACTGTTGAGAGAAAGCAGTAATATATAAACAAGCTTTACAGTCAAAGGTCATTGTCATTTAATAAATTAACTGTTTCAAAACTTTTTTCGAGAGTGTGTTTTTATTTGTTTGTATTTCTTATCATCCATCCATAGGCTACATGGTATATTGTTCATGAATGAGTCAGCATTTATGAATGATTTTTTTAAAGCAACAAACTTTATTAATGCTAATGGAGCAGAATAATGAGCTTATGTGATCAAATGCTTATGATGATTATGATCCAATTTTGGTGATTTAATGACTCATCAATACACAACACTCACTGGTCACCACTTATACAGACATAATCTACAAAAAGGGCCACTGAATGAACTTTGAACAAATCTGGGAATTCCATGCAAGACAATAACTACCATAAACATCAAGGGAGACAAGTCAATGCCTCCTTCAATAATCAGATCAGTGTTAATTTTGACAGGCATTTTTGATTTAGTCTTAGTCTTTATCTTGAGACTGAAAAGCTTAATAGTCTGTCACATTCTTTCATAGTTTTAGTCAATGAAAAGTCATTGCATTTTTGTTACCAACATTTATTTTGGTAGCTATTTTAGTCTTCAAACAAAAATAATCATTAATTCATTAGACCAAATCAAAGCTTATGACAAGTTAGAATCAAGGATTGAATTTGGGAAAACTTGAATAAATTATGACAATTTTCTTTTTTGGGCGAACTATCCCTTTAACAGTATGGAAAAAGGAGTACTTATTATTATACTTGTACTTCTACTTATTATTATATAATTATTATAAGTTTCGAAAAAGAGGCACAATAATACAAATACGCTAGAGATTCAAATAAACTCATTTTTAGATACAGTAA
This sequence comes from Labeo catla, assembly GCA_012976165.1. Taxonomy (NCBI): domain Eukaryota; kingdom Metazoa; phylum Chordata; class Actinopteri; order Cypriniformes; family Cyprinidae; genus Labeo; species Labeo catla. Next base: position 40,752 of record VONZ01000056.1, on the reverse strand, counting down.
GTTTAATTAACATGTAGGCTATACATTTATTTAAAGGAGGAGTCCACTTCCAAAACAAAGATTCACATGTAATGTACTCACCCCTGTCACGGTGGCGTCGTGTGCGGAGAATGATGAGGAGGAGCGAGGAGATTCAGAACATAACACTTTATTAGATAATCCACAGGGAACAGGAACGGACAGGAAACAGCAGGGAACCAACGCAAACACAACGTAAACTGACTGAATGACTTATAAGAACCGACGATCTAACAGAGGAAACAACCAAACTTAAATACACAGACTAATTAGGGGGAGACAGGTGTAGACAATTAGACAGTGACGTAATGAATTAGAAACGGAAACGGAAGACCAAATAAGGGCATACATTGGGGAAAACGTACAAAACAGTCCAGAGGGTCTGACAACCCCCTTGTCATCCAAGATGTTCATGTCTTTCTTTCTTCAGTCGTAAAGAAATTATGGTTTCTGAGGTAAACATTTCTGCATTTTTTTCCCATAATAATGCAGTTTAAATGCGGCTTCAAATGATCCCAAATGCAGTTGTAAACAATCTCAGCCGAGGAAGAAGGGTCTTATCTAGCGCAGCGATTGGTTATTTTCATAAAAAAAAAATACAATTTAAATACTTTTTAATCTCAAACGCTCATCTTGCCTTTCTCCGTGAACTGTATGAATGTGTTTTCTGACTCAAGACAGTTAGGGTATGTTGAAAAACTCCAATCGTATTTTCTCCCTCAACTTCAAAAATCATTTCAAAATCATCCTACATCACTGCAGAAGTACCGACCCAGTCTTCACAACGTGAACATGCAAAGAAGATCAAACACCCTTAACAAGAAAAGGTAAAACAGAGATATAGGACAATTTCGAAGTTGAGGGAGAACATGAGATCGGAGTTTTTCGACAAACCCTAACTGTCACGAACCGGAACAAAACCAGTGTTTGGCATTAAAAAGTATATAAATTGTATTTTTTACAATGAAAATACTGCATTTTGGAAGTTCAAAATCGGGACACCATAGCAGTCCATTATATCAAGAAAAATGTAGAAATGTTTTCATAAAAAAACATAATTTCTTTACGACTGAAGAAGGAAAGACATGAACATCTTGGATGACAAGGGGGTGAGTAAATTATTTGTAAATTGTTGTTTTGGAAGTGAAGTTCTCCTTAGACATCTATTGGTTAACGTTATTGACAGATAGGTATTTAATTAGGAATGCTGTCCCTTTAAGATGGAAGGCATGCATGTAATACTGACACATTCAGTTTTTACCCACCTGTTTACGTTTACTTAAGCCATAACTTACATAATTTACGTGACATACTCACATTTGGACTACTGTGTGTGTATTTGAGCACTGAGAACTGATCGCATGCTGTCTGAGAACAGAAGAAGTGGAGCCTGCGTTAGAGAGAGCACTTTAGTGTTTGTCTATCAGCGCGATTCCACCTATTCCGCCTTCACTAAATTTAAGTTACATCTGGTGATTATATCCCTAACCCTTCAGGCGCTAAGGCTATTATTTCAGATTGCAAGTTCACGTTTTGGTAGCCTATCTTTCCATTACGGCTTCCATGCTGAGACTAGACATGCAAACCCCCCTTATCCAATTGCAATCTAATGACAGAGACACATTTTGAAAGAGCACAGTTAGCCTATAGGATGTATTTTCAATGTCCGGTAGTACTCAAATAACATTCTCGTCCCGTCTCGTCTTGTTAACGAAAAGGCTGCATAAGTTTTGTCATACTTTTTTATCATCAGATATTAGTTTTAGCTCGTCAACGTCTGGTCTTCGTCACAGAAAAAAATGTTCGTTAACGAATATTTTTCGTCGTCGTCTTTGCTGACGAAATTAACACTGAATCAAATATGGTCAAACTTTCTCCCCGGTATGTAATATTTTATGATTCTGCTCTGCTGCATTACTATTATTTTAATATTGTGTTGGTGCCCCTTTTGCTGCCAAAACAGTCTTGATTCATCAAGGTATGGACTCCACTAGGCCCCTGAAGGTATGCTGTGGTATCTGGCACCAAGATGTTAGAAGCAGATCCTTTAAGTCCTGTAAGTTGCGAGGTGGGGCTTCCCAGATCCTTGATTGGATTGAGATCTGGGAAATTTGGAGGCCAACATCTCAAACTCGTTGTTGTGCTCCTCAAACATGTACCAAAGATGCCCCAGTCATTAGGGAATACCGTATCCATAAAAGGGTGTACAAGGTCTGCAACAATGCTTAGGTAGGTGGTACGTGTCAAACCACACAGGCCAGCCTTCGCTCCCCATGTGCATCAATGAGCCATGACCCTGTCGCTGGTTCACCACTGTTTCTTTCTTGGACTACGTTTGATAGATACTGACCACTGCAGACCGGGAGCACCCCACAAGAGCTACAGTTTTTTAAATGATCTGACCCAGTCGTCTGGCCATCACAACATGACCCTTGTCAAACTCACTCAAATCCTTACTCTTGCCCATTTTTCCTGCTTATAACACATCAGCTTTAAGGCCAAAATGATAGACAACGCAATATCACGTGAAGTAATGCAACCCATCATGTTACAATAATAACCTACGTACTTGACCTATAGACATTTCCGGCTGTGATGAAAGATGGTTGAATATTTTTTAAGCTGTAAATAGTGTAAAACAAAAAGGCATATGACCTATTCTTTCCACATCCTATTACATGACAGTCATATAAGATCTCATGATCACAGTTTGACTGAACAGATTTCCAGTGTTTACAGTAGGAGGAACCATGTGAACGAATATAAAAGGTGCAGTCAGAACATCACAGGACAGCACAGATAGCAGCAAAACACAATCCACACCAGAGGAGACCCAGACCCAGCCAGCAAGGTAAAGGTTCTTATTTTTAGTGTAAATTAATCTATTACTGACTTTCTCACATTTTCGGTAATATCAAATGTAAAAAAATATAAAGCAAATGTATTAATCGATTAATCACGTTAAATCGCATCCAAAATAAAGGGTTGTGTATACATAACGTGTGTGTGCTGTGTATATATATATATACACACACACACAAACATACATGTATATATATATTAAAAAAAAAAGTAATATATATTATATATAAATCAATGTAAATATAAATACACACACACACACACACACATACACACATCAGCTGCCAGTAGTAACTGTAGCAGAATTAATATTACAATCAACTAATCTGTTCGTCCAGCAAACATTCAGTGTAGTTTTATATCAACTCTAAGAAATGTTATTCAACATATAATACAGACTCTCATTTAGATAAACAAAGTACGAATTCATTCATTAAATATAATTAATAATTGTGTGTCTGATTGGTCCAAACTCTACACACTATGTCATATAATTTATTTATTCATTACTTTGGTTCCAGATGGTTCCAGTACTGATGTTACTCATGGCAGCTCTTGTAGCTGCAGATGAACCAATTATGGATCTCTCAGGCCCAGCAGAGTCTGACAGTGCTGTTTCTGTGGTTCACTGTGATTCTACTACCTACTGTCCTGATGGAACAACGTGCTGTCTGACTCCTTATGGGACCTGGGGCTGCTGTCCATACTCATTGGTAAGTAAACCACAGTAAAATATTTTGCCCTAATAGATACATATTAAGATTAACATTTGTTTATTCTCCCCTCTCCTTCAGGGTCAGTGCTGCAGAGATGGACTTCATTGCTGTCCTCATGGTTATCACTGCGATTCGACATCGACCCAATGTTTGAGGGGGTGGTTGAGATTGCCATCTTTTCCCCAGATGGCTACCAAAGCTATCCAGAAACCTCAGGTTTGTCCGTACTTTACATGAATCTTTAATGTAATATTTTTTAGGGCTGTCAGTTTAACGCATTAATAACTTAATTAATTAGGTATGAAAATTCAAATAATTCAGATTCAAATAATTTAATGCAGTTAACACGCCGGCCCCGCCCACAGATCATCTTACGTTTCAAATAGTTGACTGTTGACAAATATGATGCAATTGAAAAATTGAAGATACTGGTGCAAAAATGCCCCTATATGTGTTTTCACATGGGCAGCAAGAGCAATATAACACCAGTGCTGATTTTGTCCCGATATATCACACGCTTAAATGTGATTTTATACAACAGTTCAGTAAAAAAGAAGTTGATATTGTATTATATTTTAAACTCAATATTATGTGTTTTTGCTCAATTTTGCAGAGAACATATTACCTTTAAAGCCATAGCGGAATTGTTGCGCGTCTCCAAGCAACACAGCAGTGTTTAGTTTCTAAATGATTCCGCGTTTTGAGCAAACTCCTGAACCAATGATTCAAAAGGCCCATTCATAAAGAGAGCCATTTACTTAATTCCTGAATGAATCAGCCGTGTGAACGAATCGAAGACATTTACCGCCACCTGCTGGCAGATTTAGTGTCTTATTTAGAGTGTCATTTCATAAAATTAAAAAAATAATAATAAAAAATAACAATTATAATAATTATAACCAACCAGAAGAATAAAAATAAAAACATTAAACCCACATGTCATTTCAAACCTTTGGAACATGAAAGAAGCTATTTTGAAGACTGTTGGTAACAAAGCTGTTTTGGTTACCATTACTTACATCATGTAATTAATTAGATTGACAGCCCTAAATATTCTATTTACGACTTATTTACGACTTACAGCGTGTCTTTGACTAAAAAAATGCAACCTGTTCAACCAGTGATGCAATTTATTTTGCTATAACCTACATGCTTGACAATGTTTACATATTCGCCACTTCTGGCAAGCATATGTTTGAATGATTTCAAGCTATAATTAAAAACAATGAACAATAAAAATGCATATTGAATTAATCACAACATGTTTAGAGTTTTGTGATTCAGTGGCATTATTCTTTAGTACAAACATTTATTATTTAAGCTGTAAAATGGTCCTTTTAGAGATATTTTTTTTAAAAAAAGCAAGAAGGTGAATGTTTGCTATGTTTTCTACCTTTTTTCTTGTGAATGAAATATCTCTTTTGCAGTCCTTTGACCAGGTTCTTAAATGGAAGAGCCAGACTGAAATGGTTCATTGTGATGGAAATGTCTACTGTCCAGCTGATCAGTTCTGCTGCAAGACAGCAGCTGGCCAGTGGGGGTGCTGCAACGGTAAATCAAACTTTGTATTAATCATGCCAAATAATGAAGCTTATATAAAGGTAGATTAACAACAGATTTAGGATAACTCATAAACATAATAAAAATTCATGCAATGTGAAGTTTTGTGTTTGCTCATGTTATAATTTGTATTTCTTATAGAGATGGTGTTGTAAGTAATCATCCCACGTGACCTGGGTGCAGCTCTTATCAAAGACTGTCAAAGTGCAAGAGGCTTTCAAAAGTAATAATGCATCCAAGCTAAAATAATGCATACGAAAATTTGAAAGAATTCCAGTGAAATGCCAATGACGTTGTCAAATAAACTGCTTGATTTTTGGAAGTGTGTTTTTTATTTGTTTGTATTTTTGTCATCCAGCAATATGCTACATGGTATTTTGTTCATTAATAGTCAGCGTTTATGACTGATTCTTTTAATAGGACAGTTCACCCAAAAATGAAAATTTGATGTTTATCTGCTTACCACCAGGGCATCCAAGATGTAGGTGACTTTGTTTCTTCAGGAGAACACAAACGAAGATTGTTGCAGTCTGTCGGTCATATAATGGCAGTCAATGGCTCCCAAATCTTTGAGAGTAAAAAAACATACACAAACAAAACCAAATTAAACCCTGCGACTCGTGACGATACACTGATGTCCTAAGACACGAAACGATCGGTTTGTGCGAGAAACTGAACAGTATTTATATCATTTTTTACCTCTGATTCACGCTATGTCCTACTGTCCTGAGCGCATGCACAGCGTCTGGCGCGTGACATGTTTAAAAATCCTATTGGAATTTTAGTTTATCCTTCAGGATCTTACTGGATTCTTAAAATCCTATTGGACAATCTGATTTATTTAGCTGGAATTCCACTTTGTCCTATAGGATTTTAGAATCATATTGGACATTCTGATTTATTTTACCGGAATTCCACTTTGTCCTATTGGATTTTAGATCTTATTGGACATTCTGATTTATTTTAATGGAATTTCACTTTGTCCTGTAGGATTTTACTTGATCCTTAAAATCCTATTTGACATTCAGATTTATTTTAATGGAATTTCACTTTGTCCGATAAGAATTTAGAATCTTATTAGACATTCTGATTTATTTTAATTGAATTTTACTTTTTCCTGTAGGATTTTTTATTTTTATTTTTTTAATGGGATTTTAATTTCTCCTGACTTTTTATTGATTCATAGAATCTTATTGGAATTTGTGATTTTTAAATGGAATTTCACTTTGCCCTGTATTATCTTATTTGATTCTGTTATTCAATTGCTTTTTAATTGTGTGTGTGTGCACTTGTACACAATAAAAATGCAGCATATATGAAAACACAAATATAAACACTGAAATCCATAATATTACAGTAAGACGAAGATAATAAATATGATATTTCATAATGTACGAATAGGTTTAAGTGTATTATATGTGACTAAGAATCCACAGAAACACAAACATCTAGATAGGGTATTGTCCTGACGCTTCCCCTTTAAGAAATCCGAATGTAGTGCGCGTGCAACTGTAGCGCGCATATTTGAACAGTAACGGTCAAAGAGAGAAGAAGCTGAGTGAATAACGTTGTTTAACTCGTTAAAAGTTTACTTGTAAGACACTACCAAGGAAGAAATACTGGTAACGCTTATCTGGTCTGCATCATATATGAACAATTTTGGGTGAACGCCATCTGTCGGTGAGTTGTTGAACTTGTTTGACTGTTTCTGGTGATTAGCATAGGAGTCTGCCGTACGTCAAAAGCTATGAATCTGCGTAACTGATATTAATGAAATATTGATGTATGCTCTGTATAATGAATTTTCATTGTAGAGTACAAAATGCCTGTTCTGCCACCATTTTGAGCTGTTTGAGCTGTTTTACAAAACAACATTGATGGTTTTGTATAGCGTTAGTTTAATTACGTAGTGTCTAACGTTATTTACACTAAGTGCAAATAGCTCGCCTTCTTGCCAGAGGCTACTTAGAAGTAGCTGCTGCTTTTTAATTATTTGTGGAGTAATATGATGTTCTTATGGCTTGTCCGGGTCAGGTTCCAGTTAAAAAGTTTGACATGGACAAAAATTCTTCCGTGAAATGTGTGTGTATGTGGAGAAGACTTGCATAACAAGACAATTAAGATGGCGACTGGCGAGCCAACCCCAATTGTGAATTTCATCTCTTCATCAGCGTGTGGACCTGTTGTGTTGACTGGGAACCAGTTTACTTTATACAGAGCATTAGGAGTGATTGCTTCATTTGAAATAGATTGGATACGATCTTCTTCCTACTTTTTTTTCTGAACTGAATTTGATGTTTTTTTCTCCCTCTCTTTACATTACACACAAAGTTTATTTCAGACAAATTGAACTTTATTAAATTTATATTGTTTAATATTTTAGTGTTCTGTGTTATGATGTGATTTTGCTTTGCCTTGAGAACAACAAAGTTATTCTTTTGCCTGTGAAGGAAAAAAGGGTTAAAAAGAGAAGAAAAAATAAATTACCTTAATTACCTAAAGTAATCATCCAGCCCAGGTGGAATTAAAGTAATTTTGAAAAATGGAAAAAAATGGAAAGTGTGTGTTTTGTTTACCTTTTCTTATTTTTTGGCTAACCTTTTGTTACACATATTATTATTATTATTATTATTATTATTATTTTGTGTGTGTGTGTGTGTGTGTGTGTGTGTGATCAATCCATTATCAGTAATTTTTTGGCGCTAATGCTTTTTGCTGCACAAATCACCTCCTGTGTTGTTTAGAATAAAAAAAATAAAAAAAATAAATAATAATTCCCATATAGATATGACCAGTCGCCTAATTGGATCCCATTAAAATCCTATAGGAATGGTCCTACAGAATATTAATGTCTTGTCCTATAAGACTCTTCGTATTGGAATCCTATAGGAATGGTTTCAAAATATGATAGAAATTCTTATTAGAATCCTGTACAGGTTTCCCATTGGAATCCTATAAGATTTTTTTGACAAGGGGTATACGCAACAAATTGAGCATAAAAATATGTTAATCATAATGGAGCGTAATGAGCTCATGTGATCAAATGCTTATGATGCTTATGCAGGAGCCCTGCTACGGTTTGCGGGCCTAAAGGGCATTTCCCCTAACTGTATTAAATGCATGTGTCATCTTTCATATGAAATTCATACAATTTATTAATCATTTCATTTAATATAATAAGACACTATAGGGCTGTTACCAATCAAATGGAATCAGTATTAACAAAACAAATCAGTATTAAAAAAAGCTGAAGTGGCATTTAAATGAATCTACATAGTTTAATTAGGGTGAAATGTAGAATGCATTTTCACTGCAAAATTACAACAGCAGAAATAATGTTATGAGCCTGATATTTTAATTGTTATTAAAAAAAAGAATGAAATGTTGGAAAAAATGTGAAGATAAGAAGTATAAAAGTAATCCACCAGTAGGTGGCAGCAAGTGACTGTCTTAATGAATGAGTCATTAAGGTATTAATTTAAACGATTAATTCAGAGGACTGATTCATTCAAAAATGAAGCAAGTAAATTGCTACGTCCCAATGTACCTTACTACGCCCTTAAAGTATGTACGCTTTTGGTGAAGAAAAAGTACACACTTTTGAGTGTGTAGTAGAAGAGTAGGAAAATTTGGAACATACTATAACGTCACACAACTGCGTCTTTTACCCTGTCACAGTAAACTGGCCTGTCAATCATCTTGTCACAGGTAACATCCTCCACATTTAATTTAATTTCCTACCGTATTGGAGAGATTATTTTCTAAATAATTTTCTAAATAATAATGCATTTAAAAGTTAACATCAAACGGATATTTATGAAAGTTCACATTGCTGTTGCAGATGAAATATAACACAGATAACATTAAATAAATATTTTTTTTACCAGGTAAATGTTGATTATTAGTGACTCAAACCTTTTTCTAAACATGTCTACTTAACCGTGTAGAGAGTCGTGCACATCCGCCATGTTTGTAGTTTTTAAAATGTGTTTTATTCATGTTTGTAGTTCTAGAGCAATGCATTGTGGGCAATATTAGTTATTAGAGTGTGGATGGATTCACACTTCAAAAAAGGACCTGAAATAGTAGACCATCCGGGGACTTTTGGCATACTCTTTTTAGCATACTATGCTTTGGGACACACTTATTGTAATCTCACATATTTAGGATGGATAATATGAACATTGGGACACAGGGAATGTCTTTATGAATGGACCACTGAATCATTGACTCAGATGATTAATTTAAAAATGCTGAGAAAAAAAGCTTGCGTATCTGTTTTGTTTTGAACTATGATGAACTGTGAACTTTGTTTTGAACTATTTACATTAACCAAATCAAGCAAAAACAGTCAACGTTGACAATATTGTGCTAAAATGTGTAGTAACTCCTTTGAACTCTTATAAAACCAATGTCAAATTTGCAGTTGTGGTTTTCAGAGAAAAATTCACACCCTTGGTTGTGTCTTGTTGCTTAACTAGCCTATATGTTATAAATATAAAAACTAATTTTACATTTTTATCACAGTATGTTGATGAATGCAGCTGCATTTATTTGTTTTGATTTCTCCATAAGATTGTTTCACATAGACCTTGTTACTGTTGAATATCCATTATCAGTTGCCGTTTACATCGTAAGTAATGAAATCAGAATCATGCCGAAATTGTAATCAAATTGTCCGTTCGGGCAAGTAAAATTCTCCACTTGCCCCTTAAAAAAATCCGCTTGTCCTAGATCAAATTCAACTCGCGAAAGTGAAAAGCGAGAATGACCGTATTACCCGTCACTGCTGAAGTCCAGCCTCATTTGGTGGGTGTTAATGTCAAGTTCTGATTTTAACCAACTTATAAATAGCTTTTATAACTTGTTATTACAATAAATATAATTTTAATGACAAACGTCGTTATTACGAGAAAATGTGTTGTTCAAACGACATAACATCTTGTTATTACTAATTGCGTGGAAAATAATAATATGTATGTGGCAGCAATGCGCCACCATAGTCTATAGTAATGCAAACTATGCAGCAATGCAACCCATCATGTATAATGACCTATATACACTTGACAGTCAAATGACTTTTAATCATTATTTCCATCAGTAATGAAAGATGGTTAGGTAACAGTGTTCAATAAAAAGGCATATGACCTACTCGTTCATATCATATTTCAACACAATCATATAAGATCTCATGACCACAGTTTGCCCGAACAGATTTCCTGTGTTTACAGAAGGAGGAGCCTTGTGAATAAATAGACTATAAGAGGTGCAGTCAGAACATCATAGGACAGAACAGCAAGCAGCAAAATACAATCTTTCACACCAGAGGAGATCCAGAACCAGCCAGCAAGGTAAAGGCTCTTATTTTTACTGTCAGTCAATCTATTATTGACTATGATTGAGTCACACTGTTACAACATATGTAAAAAGTCCTTTTTCTATACTTAAAAAAGTATTATATTATGTTATTATTTCACATAATTTATTTATTTATTAATATTTTCAGATGGTTCCAGTGTTGATGTTACTCATGGCAGCTCTTGTAGCTGTAGGTGAACCAATGATGGATTTCTCAAGCCCAGCAGAGTCTGACAGTGCTGTTTCTGTGGTTCACTGTGATTCTACTACTGTTTGTCCTGATGGAACAACATGCTGTCTGTCTCCTTATGGGACCTGGGGCTGCTGTCCATACTCATTGGTAAGTAAGTCACAGTATTTTATCCTAATAGTTACACTGTAAAAAAAAAAAAAACAATTTATTGAGTTAAAATTTTGTTAACTTAAAATAATTTGTTACCCTGGTGCCTTAAAATTTTAAGTCAACTCAAAAAAGTTTAGTCAGCATGAAATGTTAAGTTGAACTAAATGACAGCTTAGACATTTGAGTTGATTCAACTTAAAATTTTAAGGCAGCTGGGTAACTTACCCAGCTTTTAAGTTTAACAAACCAAATTATTTGCAGTGTACACATTGAGATTAAACTTTTGTTCATTCTTGCCTCTCTTTCAGGGTCAGTGTTGCAGAGATGGACTTCATTGCTGTCCTTATGGTTATCACTGCGATTCAACAGCAACCCATTGTTTGAGGGGGTGGTTGAAACTGCCATCTTCTTCCCGGATGGCCACCAAAGCTACCCAGAAACCTCAGGTTTGTCAGAACTTTACATGAATCTTTAATATAATCGCTTGTTTACAGTGTACTCTGTCTTTGATAACAGAAAAACGCAACCTATACAACCAGAATTACAACTTATCATGCTACTGTAACCTACATACTTGCTGACAATGCTGACATATGTCATATGAATGCTGACATATGTCATATGACTTTTAATCACCATTTCCGGCAATCATGTGGTTTTCAAGCTGCAAACAAAGAATGAACAATACAAATGCATAATGAAATAATCACAACATGTTTAAGGTTCTGTGATTCAGTGGCATGTCGACAGTTACCGTACGGCACGTTTACAAAGAAAAAATACTTTAAATTTAAACCATATTCTCAAGTATTTGCTTTAGACTTTTTAGATTTTCAGATTAATTTTATCATAACAAAACAATCCTCCAATAAAAACACATTTATAAGAGATGTAAAAATTTAAATGGTCCTTTTAGAGATTTTTCTAACCAAGAATGTGAACCTCTAGTTAACTAGTTACTAGTGCATTTCCTGTGAATGAAATATCTCTTTTGCACTTTGTGTCCTTTGACCAGGTTCTCAAATGGCAGGGACAGACTGAGACGGTTCATTGTGATGGAAATGTGTACTGTCCAGCTGATCAGTTCTGCTGCAAGACAGCAGCTGGCCAGTGGGGGTGCTGCAACGGTAAAACACACTTTATTTTTCGGTTTTAATTATGAAGCTTATGTAAATGCAGATGAATAATAGATTTAACATAACCCATAAACATAATACAATGTTATAATTTGTATTTCTTTCCTTTACAGACATGGTGTTGTAAGTAAACATCCCACGTGATCTGGGTGCAGCTCTTATCAATAACTGTTAAAGTGCAAGAGGCTTTCAAATGTCAGTTACTGTTGGGAGAAAGCAATAATATACATTCATACATCCAAATGCTAAGACTTACAGTCAAAAGTCTTTCTCATTAAATAAATAAACTGCTTGAGTTTGAGAATGGTTTTTTTTTCCTATTTATTTAAGCATCCATCCATAGGCTACATGGTATTTTGTTCATAAAGGAGTCTGCGTTTATGGTTGATTCTTTTAAGGCAACAAATTAAACGTAAAAAAAAAATTATTAATGCTAATGTACCAGAATGAACTCCTGTGATCAAACACTTATGATGCTCATGACTCAATTCGGGTAATTCTGTGATTCATCAACACACAACACTTTCATTGGTCGCCACCTACTGACAGCAATCTACAACTAAATGTACTTCAAACAATCTGAATGTGATTCAATAGATTCCAGTTACTGGGAGGAATCAAAATCCCCACAAATTGAATGCAGGACAATAACCCCAATAGACACCACGGGAGACAAATCCCAAATCCTCCTCAATAATCATATATGTTGAAACTGTCCCACCTGTATTTAAAATTTTTGATTCTGCTCTGCTGCACTCCATTATGTGATGCTGTGTTTTGTTAGCAAAATAAAATGTAACGGAGTAAATGTATTTTGTTATTAATCCCCTCTGAAATGCTCTATTATAGATATTTGTGGATAGAGGCTTGTCACATCATGAACAAAATATGTCATTTGAACCATATAATATCTTAATAAAGGAATACAGGGAAAAATATGTCGCTTTTATAAGTCGTTATTATGAGAAATATTGTTTTAACAACATAATATCACTATTACGAGAAAGTGTGTTGTTTAAACGGCATAACATATTGCTATTACAACAGAATTGTGTTGAAAAAATTATGTGTGGCAGCAATGCACCACCATCCCTTACGAAAATTGACCATGGTTTTACTACAAAAGAAATAAAACATGGTTACTGTAGCTAAAGAATGGGAACCACAACTATGGTCTTGCAACACTAACCATAGTTTAACCATAGTATTAAGAGTAAAACTATGGTTATACAAATGGTAATCAGTGCACCACAAAAACATGGTTACTATGCTTTTACTATAATAAAACCATGGTTTATTTCCAAAGTAATGGTATGCAACTATGTATGCAAACTATGCAACCAGTAAATTACATTACTGGCAGTAATGCAACTTATGTTACAATGACCCATACACTTGACAATCAAGGTTTTTAGTCACCATTTCCAGGAGTAATGAAAGACATTTAATTTTTTTTTTTTTTTTTATTAAAGCTGCAAATAATAAACAGTGTATAATAAAAAGGCATACTGTTACGTTCCCCTTCTGTCTAGGGGTTTAAGAGGGGAAGTAGCAACTGAAGAAAAAAAATAAATAAATAAAAAATAAATAAATAAAAATAATAATTAAAAAAAAAAACCTGGAAAGAACACGCTTCAGTCCCCTGTCCCAGAGTGAAGATGACACCAATCTCGAGTTATAAAAAAAAGTAGATTTATTTACAACAAAAGAAATAGGAAGCAATTGCTCAGGAGAGAGCAAGGCCTAAAATAACAAACAAAACATTCAGCTGACTAATTTTAGGGAGCAACTAACTTACCTCAAATTCCAAAAAAAAAAAAAAAGAGAAAATAAACAACATAAAACTTCCCTCTACTCCCTAACTGAACCAAAAACAGGGATGAAGGAAAAAATCCAAAGAAAAAGGCACTCTCTCCCTACGCTTCCCACAACAATACACACCAAAAAAAAAAATTCAAAAGAGTAGAGGTTCTTGGAATTGTTTTTAGCTTAAATAAATAAATGAAAAAAAAAAAAACAGATACTACCTCCAGACAGTTCACACTGAAACACCATTAGCCACTGCAAATTCTCAACACAAACTCAGGTTGACAACTATGATATTGAAAAAACACTAAGTTCAGTCTGGAGCAGGGGAGAAGTGTGTCTCTCTCGTGCAAACACAGGACTGCCACCATATACTCCACTCTCAGTCTCAGGCACGCTCTCCTAACGAGCCACAGGTGATGGTGATTCTGCCTGAGAGAGAGAGAGAGAGAGAGAGAGAGACACAGAGAAAGAAAGAGAGAGACACACAGAGAGAGAGAGCATAGCACAGACACAGAGGATATGACCACGCCCCACATTGGAAAACAAAACAAAAAAAAACTAAATAATGAAAATACGTCCTGGGACGTAACACCCTCATTAAATTTTTTTGTTTCAACTTGTTTTGCCAGTTCAAATTTTGCATTTTACCCAATGTAGAAACAAAAGGGAGGGAGACTGAGAAAAAAAAAAAAAAAAAAAAAAAAAAAGTGTAACACATATCAATTTAAGTTTTAGCACCACTGGCCCTGGATAGTGCATCGGCAATCACATTTTCAGAACCTCTTAGATGACGGACCTCAAGATTATATTCTTGTATAATTAGAAGCCAACGCATCAGGCACTGATTTGAATTTGACATCTGGGCGACGAAAGTTAAGGGGTTGTGATCGGTGAACACAAGAAGAGGAGTTGCACTACCTCCTACGTAGACATCGAAGTGTTGAAGCGCAAGTAAGAGAGCAAGAGCCTCTTTCTCAATGGTACTATAGCATCTTTGATAGGACGTGAACTTCTTTGAGAAATAGGAGATGGGATGATCAACATCATGTTCATCTTCTTGCAACAACACTGCGCCTGCCCCCGTGGCACTGGCATCCACCTGCAGCTTGAACGGCTTTTCAAAGTCAGGGGCAGAGAGCACAGGAGCATTACATAACAGGTCTTTCACTGCATCAAAAGCTAGCGAGCAGCTGCTGTCCCAGATAAACTTACGGCTACTACTTCAGATCAGTGAGTGGGGAAACTACTTCACAGAAGTTTCTGCAGAATCCACGGTAGTAGCCTGCCATACCAAGAAATCGGCGCAATTCACGTTTATTGCTGGGGGTAGGGAACTGTAGGATAGCCTCCACTTTGGCAACAACACTTTGGTCTCACACATCCCTGACCCACTTGTTTCCCCAGATAAGTGATTACTGCCTTCCCGAACTCACATTTGGCAGCATTTAAAGTTAGCGAAGCTGCAGCTAACTTACTGAACACATCCTCCAGTGCTTTAACATGTTCTTCCCATGAACTTGAATAGACAACAACATTGTCTATGTAGACCTCGCAATTTGTGACTCCCACCAGGACCCTCTGCATCAGGCGTTGGAAGGTAGCAGGTGCATTTCGCATCCCGAACGCTAGAACCTTGTATTGCATAAAATGATCTGGTGTCACAAACACGGAAATCTCATAGGCACGAGGGGTTAGAGGCACTTGCCAGTAGCCCTTAAGCAGGTCTAATTTAGATACAAAGTTAGCAGAGCCCACTCTGTCCACACAATCCTCTACCCGTGGTAATGGGAACGAGTCAGCCTTGGTGAATTTATTCACCTTGCGATAGTCAGTGCAAAATCGAAAAGATGAGTCAGGCTTGGGCACAAGTAAACAGGAGGGCTTTGACTGGGTATGGCAATGTCATGACGCAGCATGTATTCAGTCTCCTCCATTATTGCACGTTTCTTTGGATTAACTCTATATGCATTTTGCTTAATTGGCAGAGAATCACCCACATCAATGTCATGGGTTAGCACTGAAGTTCTACCTGGCACATCTGCAAACAGTGAAGGGTACTTGTCTATCAGCTGCAGAAGTTCTTTACGTTGGCAGTCTGTCAGATAGGAAAGAGTGTTATACAAGTCTCACAGAATTACTGAATTTTTAAGCTTTCCACAGGAGTTCACAGGAATTTTGTCAATCAAGCCATCCTCAGCAGGGCAATAACTGGCCACAGAGAAAGCAGCTACAAGGGCAACACTTGCGGTAGTGGAAGAGGTTTTGTCTCCACGTTTTAAAAAGCATTTCAACATATTTACATGACATACACATTTACGTTTCTGTCGATCTGAGGTGGCAATCACATAATCAGCGTCACTCAGTTTTCGTTCAACCATATATGGCCCGGAGAATTGTTCAGCAAACACGGAGCCAGGAATGGGCAAGAGGACAAGAACATGGTCACGAGGGCTGAACTTCTGGTCAACACTCTTTTTAATCAAAGCGTGACTTCATTTTAACTTGGGTAGCACTCAAATGTTTCTGTGCGATGTCCCAGGCACCATGCAGATGCTCTCTGAAAGAACTGACATACTCTGACACTGGTATAGGTGAACGATTCACAGACAACAGCTGTTCACTCAACATCTTCAATGGGCCGCGAACCGTGTCGCCAAACACAAGGTCGGCAGGACTAAACCCGACTGATTCCTGCACAGACTCACGAGTGGCAAATAGAAGAAAGGGAAGCCCCTCGTCCCATTCTCTTCCAGTTTCAATGCAGTTTGCACGTATCATGGCTTTTAAGGTCTGATGATACCTCTCAAGGGAACCCTGCAACTCAGGATGGTGTGCACTTTACATACGGTGTGACACTCCCAAAGCGGCCAATGTTTGTGTGAATTTTTTTGATGTAAAGTTTGACCCTTGATCTGTTTGGATCTCTTTGGCCAACCCAAACGTGGTGCAATACTTGACAAGAGCCTTAATCACAGCAGGGGACTTAATTGTGCGCAAAGGAATTGCTTCAGGGAACCTGGTCGCGGTGCACATACTGGTACCATACTGGTAACCACTTTTGGTTTTAGGCAGTGGACCCACGCAGTCTAATATCAACCGCTCAAATGCTTCAGCCATCACAGGCACGGGATGCAGAGGAGCAACAGGGACCTTCTGATTTGGTTTGCCAGATCTTTGACATATAATCGCAAGTTCTGCAAAACTCTGTTATTGAAGACTTGCAACCTGGCCAAAAGAAGTACTTTGTTACACGGTGAAAGGTTTTATTGACACCCAAATGCCCTGCAAGTACATTTTCATGGGCAAGCTTCAGCACTTGTGGACGATAAGCAGCAGGAAGGACTATTTGATGAACTTCACGGCAGTTTGAATCATCATTCTCTGGCTTCCATTTCCTCATTAACACACCGTTATCACAGTAGTAAGCAATTCTAACATCAGGAACTTGGTTACAGTCAAGGGCCGCAGCAAAACAAAGTAAGAGATGGGTCCATCTTTTGCGCAGCAATTAACTGATCTCGGTGCCCGAGTTACGGCACACACAGGAAATGTAGATGGGAATTCTTGGGAGAGACAAGAAGTATCATTAATTTTACCGTTGTTCAACACATTAGGCCTGGGGAAGACTTGACCACCTGCCAGATCATTTCCCAATACAAGACCCACCCCATCAAACGGTAACTGTTGACGCACTCCCAGATGAACCAATTCATTCACAAGGTCAGATTTTAAGTGTACTTGATGGAGAGGAACACTATCACACCCCATCTCAATACCACGAATTAAAACATCAGTGCCTGTGTACGAACTCTGTGAGAAGGGCAGTAACTCTTTTAAAATGAAGGACTGTGCCGACCCAGTATCTCACAGAATCACAATGGGCTGATGCTCGGTGTCTGATAAGGAAACAGAGCCAGAAAGGAGAAAAGGTTGCATAAACTCATCTTCAACCAAAGACATAGTTTGCACCATAGTTTGTCTCGCTGACTTTGCATGCGCTCAAAACTTTTGGCGGTACGCCTCAGGCACTAGCTCATATGCTCGGAGGACTGCTGCTTTAACAACCTTATAATCGAGAGACTGCTCAATTGGGAACGATGCGCAAATCTCTTGGGCAACCTGTAAAACTACACTGCAGCAATAACGCCCACATATCCCGCGGCCATTTGAGCTTACCTGCGATGCGTTCGAAAGCAACAAAATACGCATCAACCTCTAACTCGCAAAGGGAGGTACAAGCTTTATGTACTTACTAAATGCCAACAAATCAAACTCCATTTTTACCACCACAGAGATCCTCCCCCTCACAATAAAGCAAAGACAGCGAGAACTAGACGTTAGGAGAGAAAAGAGAAATTGTACTCACCAAATTAATCGTAGTCGTTAAAAAAATCTCGAGTTGCAAAAAAAAAGTAGATTTATTTACAACAAAAGAAATAGGAAGCAGTGGCTCAGGAGAGAGCAAGGCCTAAAATAACAAACAAAACATTCAGCCAACTAATTTTAGGGAGCAACTAACTTACCTCAAATTCCAAAAAGAAAGAGAAAATAAACAACATAAAACTTCCCTCTACTCCCTAACTGAACCAAAAACATGGATGAAGGAAAAGTCCAAAGAAAAAGGCACTCTCTCCCTACACTTCCCACAACAATACACAAAAAAAACAAAATTCAATTCTTGCAATTGTTTTTAGCTCAAATAAATAAATAAATAAATAAAAAAAAAGAAAAACAGGTAATACCTCTAGACTGGAGGTAGTTCACACTGAAACACCATTAGCCACTGCTAATTCCCAACACACACTCAGGTTGCAAACACAGGACTGCCACCATATACTCCACTCTCAGTCTCAGGCACCCTCTCCTAACGAGCCACAGGTGATGGTGATTCTGCCTGAGAGAGAGAAAGAGAGAGACACACACAGAGAGAGAGAGCATAGCACAGACACAGCACATAACCATGCCCCACATTGGAAAACCAAAAAAAAAAATAAAAAAAATACTAAATACTGAAAATACGTTCTGGGACGTAACAATATGGCTTTTGAAACAACTGAAGAAACTTTAGGGGTTCAAAATACTCATGGATTTTAGGGTCTTAATACTTATGGATTGCACTGTATACATATAATACAGCAAAAAATAAATAAATAAATAAAATAATAAAAATGCAAACGTAATGTAACAAGTATGTAAAAGTTTGGCCACAGTAAGATTTTTTAAAAAGAATTTAATACTTTTATTCACCAAGGACACATTGATCATAAGTGACAATAAAATGATTAGAGTGATTTCTGAAAGATCATATGACATTGAAGACTGGAGTAACAGCTGCTTTAAATTCAGCTTTACCATCACAGGAATAAATTACACTTCTAATATATATCTGTAATGACTGATCAGAAGCCTGAGGATCCATTTGCAGCTTTTATTAGAGAAAACGTGGTCAGACAGGCGGGGGTCAGAATACAGCGACAGGGACAGCAGAGAATAAACAAAGAATGGTCACAGGCAGGCGAAGTGTCGGGGCTGGCGGCTAGCAGAGCAGTATCAGAGTCCAAAGCAATAGAGTCCAAAGGGCAGGCGGCAGAGAATCAAACAACGAGAAAACAATCCTAGGTCAAACACAGATAATCCAATAACAGAGAAAACGCTCAGAAATGCAGCCGGGGCAATACAAGACTTCGCAAAGTGAACGAGTCTGGAAGCAGTATAAATAGGGGAGGAGATAAGGAACACCTGGAAGGGCAATCAGACCCAGGTACGGGGAACATGGGAAATAGAGTCCAAAACCAGTCAATATTCGGGAGAGGGTGCCCTCCGGTGGCGATCGGAGGGAGCCACAGAAGCCTGACTCATGACAGAGCCCCCTCCCTGCGAGCGGCTCCTGAAGCGAGAAGGATTGTGACGCCGGGGTCTCCCACGAGGTCGAGGGGCTGGTCTCTCCGGATGGGTCCTGTGGAATTCGGCAGTCAACGAGGGATCCAGGATGTCCCGGGCATTGATCCACGACCTCTCCTCCGGGCCATACCCCTCCCAGTCTATGAGGTACTGAAGTACCCCACCCCGGCGTCGAGAGTCCAGGATTTCGTGCACCTGGTAAGCCTCCTCGCCATCCACGACCAAGGGAGGGGTGCTCTCGTCAGCGGCTTCCTCCTGGATCTCCTCTCCTCTCGGAGCACCGGCGGGCTTAAGCAAAGACACATGGAAAGTGGGTGAGATACGGTAATGGGCAGGTAATTCTAAACGATATGAAACTGGAGTAATCTGACGGAGAATTTTGAACGGACCCACGTACCTGGGACTGAGCTTGCGACAGGGAAGTCGGAGGCGAAGATCTCGTGAGGAGAGCCAGACCCACTGACCAGGGGTATAAGCTGGATGCGGTCTCCGACGGCGATCGGCCTGCTCCTGTGCCCTTCTAATGGCTCTTTGAAGGTGGACATGAGCCATGTTCCAGGTTTCCTCACTCCTTTGTAGCCAGTCATTGACAGATGGTAATTCTGAGGGTTCACCAGACCATGGGAAGAGAGGCGGCTGGAAGCCTAAGACACATTGGAAAGGTGTGAGACCTGTGGATGGCTTGCGGAGGGAGTTCTGAGCATATTCCGCCCATAACAGGTAGCGGCTCCAATCCTGTTGGTTGTTGTGACAGTATGTGCGGAGGAAGCGGGTGAGTTCTTGGTTGAGGCGTTCTGCCTGTCCATTGGATTCCGGGTGGTATCCTGAGGTGAGGCTAACATTGATGTTGAGATGTTTGCAAAATGCGGCCCAGACACGAGAGGTAAACTGGGGTCCTCGGTCAGAGACAATGTCCTCTGGAAGGCCGTAGAACCTGAAGACTTGTTCCATCAATACTTCGGCGGTTTCAAAAGCAGAGGGCAGTTTAGTTAGGGGTATCAGTCGGCATGATTTGGAAAACCGGTCTATAACAGTGAGGATGGTTGTGTAGTTACGTGAGGCAGGTAGATCGGTAACATAGTCAATGGCAATGTGTGACCAAGGGCGTTGGGGAACTGGAAGAGGCTGCAGGAGACCGGCAGGCCGTTGGTGAGAGGATTTGGATATGTTGCAGGCAGGACAGTTGCGAACAAACTCCGTAGTGTCTCCTTGGAGTGAGGGCCACCAGAAACGGTTGGTAACAAGATGGATGGTAGCGGTAATTCCTGGGTGACCAGAGCTGGGGGAATCATGTACCCATTGCATCACACGTTGACGGAGAGCCCTAGGAACGTATGTGCGCTCAGGAGGACATTCTGGCGGTGGCGGTTCGTTGTCTTGGGCTTCTGTAATCTCGGTCATGATGTCCCACTGTATGGGACCGAGGATGAGGGAAGGTGCTATTATGGGTTCAGGGTCGGAGGGTGCAGTGGAGGATTCAAATTGGCGGGAAAGTGCGTCGGCTTTTGTGTTCTTGGGGCCTGGACGATATGTGACCCTGAAATCAAAACGTGTGAAGAAGAGAGACCATCTGGCCTGACGTGGGTTGAGGCGTTTGGCTGACCTGAGGTATTCAAGGTTGCGATGGTCGGTTAGCACAATGAATGGTTCCTTGGCTCCCTCCAACCAATGCCGCCATTCTCCAAAGGCCGCCTTCATGGCGAGTAATTCACGGTCTCCCACGTCGTAATTTTGCTCGGTGGGTGAAAGTTTGCGAGAGTAGAAGGCGCAGGGGAACAGCTTTGGTGGAGAGCCCTGACGTTGCGAGAGTACAGCCCCTATGCCAGTGTTTGAAGCATCAATTTCGACCACGAACCCCCGCTCGGGGTCTGGATGGTGAAGGATGGGAGCCGAAGTAAACCGTTCCTTTAGTTGTTGAAAAGCCCTCTCAGCCTCAGGTGTCCACACAAGCCTTTTACCTCCTCCCCGGAGAAGAGACGTAAGCGGAGCTGCAACAGAGCTGAAGTTTCTTATAAAACGCCGGTAGAAGTTAGCAAATCCCAAGAATCGTTGCAGTTCCTTGACAGATGTGGGTGGAGGCCAATTGAGAACGGCCTGGACCTTCTTGTCGTCCATGGCTACCCCCTCTGAGCCGATAATGTAGCCGAGGAAGGAGGTAACAGTGCGGTGGAACTCACATTTTTCGAACTTGGCGTAGAGTTGGTGGTCGATGAGTCTTTGTAATACTGCCCGGACATGTTGTATGTGTGATTCTAGGGTGTCTGAAAAAATCAGTATGTCGTCAATGTAGACTATGACCCATCGATCGAGCATGTCCCTGAATACGTCGTTGACAAAGGCCTGAAACACAGATGGACTGTTGACCAGGCCGAAGGGCATAACGGAATATTCGTAGTGGCCAGTGGTGGTAGAGAAAGCCGTCTTCCATTCATCGCCCTCCCGGATGCGGATGAGGTTGTAAGCGTTGCGTAAATCTAATTTGGTGAAGTAACGGGCTGAACGAAGCTGTTCCAGAGCCGATGGGACTAGTGGTAGGGGATAGCGGTACTTGATGGTAATGTCGTTGAGACCACGATAATCAATGCAGGGACGAAGACCCCCGTCCTTCTTCTTAACGAAGAAAAACCCCGCTGAAGCTGGAGATGTGGATGGTCTGATGAACCCCTTAGCCAGTTCCTCCTCGATATACATTTTCATGGCTTCAGATTCAGGTTGAGATAAGGGGAAAATCCTTCCCCTGGGTGGTAGGGACCCTGGAATGAGTTCAATGGCACAATCGTTAGGTCTGTGAGGGGGCAGTTTGGAGGCCTTGGTCTTGCTGAAGGCTTCTGCTAGGTCGAGGTATTCGGCAGGTAGTTCGAGTGTAGCAGATGGTTGGATGGTTATCTGTTGAGGAGGTGTGATGGTCTCATAGGGAAGACAGTTCTGGTTACAGTGATCGGACCATTGGAGAATTTTTCTGGCCGCCCAGGAAATGCGAGGATTATGTCTCTCGAGCCACGGCATTCCCAGAATGATGGGGTTAAGAGGCGAGTCAATGGCAAACAGACGGATGTTCTCAGTGTGTTTCAAGCCTGTCTTGAGAGTGATGTCGTCGGTGATGAACTTAACCTCGCCTCTCCCCAGGGGGCGACCATCTAGCGCTGCCACTGCCACCCGGGAACCACATGCAACGAGAGGAATATTATGAAAATTAGCAAAGTGAACATCAATGAAATTGCCAGCGGCACCAGAATCAATCATGGCTGCAGCGGTGATCTTTCTATCATGAAACATCAGAGTTACAGGAATATCGAAGGCAGTTTGATTAGAACGTTTAGAACTCACCGCATTGGTCTTGCGAGGCGAGGGACGGATGGGACAGGCAGCCCGTAGATGACCCTCTTGTCCACAGTACAGACAGAGATGTTGTCGAATTCTCCGCTCACGCTCCTCTGCGGTGAGGTGAGTGAATCCGACTTGCATGGGTTCGGGTTCCGAAGTGGCAGCGGTAGGGAGATGAGGCGTTTTAACAGAGCGCGGTGGTCGTCGAGAGCGGGCGAGGTTATCAATACGGATAGACAGTTCAATAAACTCATCGAGAGATTTACCCTCATCGCGGCAGGCCAGCTCGCTTTGCAGTTCCGATGTTAGTCCCTTACGATACAGCAGTTTCAGTGGGTCATCCGACCAACCCGTCTGGGCTGCGAGGGTGCGGAAAGTGAGGGCATAATCCGCTGCGGTGCCGCGTCCCTGACGCAGAGCGAGGAGCTGCTCACCCGCCTCCTCTCCGTAAGCCGAGTGATCAAACACCTCCCGAAAGCTTTGCAAAAAGACGGTAAATGAGGGAAATGTGGTGTGTTCACCTTCCCACAACGCTGTAGCCCAATCCAGAGCTCTTCCAGTCAGTAGCGAGCATACAAAGGAAATTCGACTGTCATCAGTGGGGTATAACTGCGGTTGCTGTGATACAAACAGAGAACATTGCATGAGAAACCCCTTACATTTTCCAGCCGATCCGTCGAATTTCTCAGGAAATGCTAGGCGAGGGCTGGTGGTGGTGTGGCTAGGAGTGGAGAGGGGTTGCGGCGAAACAGCAGGCTGAGGAGAAATGTCAGCGAGGCGAAGGGCCTGTAGCGTCTTAACTAGCTCCTCCGTCAGTGTAGTGAGATGCTGTAGCTGCTGTTGATGAGAAGCTAGCATGGTAGCTTGCGCTGACACTTCCGTGGTGAGCTGAAACACGGCTGCTGGATCGGTAGGTGGCGAAGTCTTCTGTAATGACTGATCAGAAGCCTGAGGATCCATTTGCAGCTTTTATTAGAGAAAACGTGGTCAGACAGGCGGGGGTCAGAATACAGCGACAGGGACAGCAGAGAATAAACAAAGAATGGTCACAGGCAGGCGAAGTGTCGGGGCTGGCGGCTAGCAGAGCAGTATCAGAGTCCAAAGCAATAGAGTCCAAAGGGCAGGCGGCAGAGAATCAAACAACGAGAAAACAATCCTAGGTCAAACACAGATAATCCAATAACAGAGAAAACGCTCAGAAATGCAGCCGGGGCAATACAAGACTTCGCAAAGTGAACGAGTCTGGAAGCAGTATAAATAGGGGAGGAGATAAGGAACACCTGGAAGGGCAATCAGACCCAGGTACGGGGAACATGGGAAATAGAGTCCAAAACCAGTCAATATTCGGGAGAGGGTGCCCTCCGGTGGCGATCGGAGGGAGCCACAGAAGCCTGACTCATGACAATATCAAAATGGAACACAGTTATTTAATTGTAATTTTATATTTTTCTAACTCATTAATTAGTTAATTAACAATTACAAAAAAAAAAATAATAATAATAAATATATGTGTTTGGATGAGAGAAAGTGATCCTCTCTCTACCTTTGTAAGGATTGTGGAAGATTTTTATTAACCAAAATATAAAGGAGTTATAGTTAGTTGTATAAATTATTTTACCACTATAGCTCTATAGTTCTACCCTATATTTCGCTGGGCAAGCACGTTCTGTGTTATTGTTAGGGGCCCACTAGTGAGGCCATGGTATGGAAAAACATCTGTTTCCCATTATAATGGTTACTCCAGGGACTCCCCAATAACTCAGGTTGACGTGTGCGAGAGAAGACCCTTATAAAGGCTTTTCCCCAACCAGGCAGAATCAGTTCTCTATAGAGAACTCGGCTTGATTGTATCAGCAATAAAGTCTATCTTTTGGCACCAAAACCTGAGACTCAAGAGTAATTTCTTCAGCTGGGAAAGAGGGAAACCACAACAGGTTCTGCTTTACTCTCATTCTCATCCTTTTATATCCTAGTACATCACACTCATACAAGATCTTACAATTATGTTTGACTGAACAGATTTTCCAGTAGGAGGAGCCATGTGAATAAATATAAGAGGTGCAGTCAGAACATCACAGGACAGCACAGCTAGCAACAAAACACAATCAAGAAGACACAGACCTAACCAGCAAGGTAAAGGCTCTTATTTTTACTGTTAATTAATCTATTATTGACTTTTTTTTTACATAATTTATTTATTATTTTCAGATGGTTCCAGTGTTGATGTTACTCATGGCAGCTCTTGTAGCTGCAGATGAGCCAATGACGGATCTTTCAGGCCCAGCAGAGTCTGATAGTGTGTCTGTCTCTGTGGTTTACTGTACTGCTACTGTTGTTTGCCCTGATGGAACAACGTGCTGTCTGAGTCCTTATGGTGTGTGGTCCTGCTGTCCATATTCAATGGTAAGTGAATCACTTGAAGTGTTTTGTTCTAATAGTAACACATTAAGATTAAACTTTTGTTCATTCTCCCCTCTCCTTCAGGGTCAGTGCTGCAGAGATGGAGTCCATTGCTGTCCTCATGGTTATTACTGTGATTCAATGACCCGTTGTTCGAGGGGGTGGCTGAAACTGCAATCTTCTTCCCAGATGACCACCAAAGCTATTCAGAAACCTAAGGTTTGTCAGTACTTTACATGAATCTTTAATATAATGTTTTTACTTAGAACTTATTTACAACTTTTAAAAAAAACTGTTTTATACAGTGTACTCTTTCTTTGACAAACAAAAAAAAAACTACTGGTACAACCAGTAATACAACTTATCATGGTACTATAACCTACATACTTGTTTACATGTGTCATATGACTTTCAGTCACCATTTCCTGCAATCATTTGACTGAATGTTTTCAAGCTGCAAATAAAGAATGAACAATAAAAATGGATATTGAAATAATCACGTTTAGTGATTCAGTGGCATGTCTACAGTTACCACAGACAATAATATAAATTTCTCCCTCCATTTGTAAATTAAACAAGGGAAAATGCTAAAACATTTCTGTGCACTTTTTGCTAAGAGGAAGAATCTTTCATATTTTATCTGTTCTTACACCAAATATTTCTGGTTTCAAATTTCAGCATACATTTTTTTTTTCTGTCTTCTCCCACTTGTTTTTGTTCTATAATGTTATTATATTATATAATATTATATTATTATTTAGTACAAACAGCTGAGCTGTAAAAAATGAAAAGGTCTTTTTAGAGATAATTTTTGTTAGAGATAACTTTTTAGATATAATTCTGGTTATGCTTACTAATGTATTTCCTGTGAATAAAATATCTCTTATGCAGTCTGTGTCCTTTGGCCAGGCTCTCAAATGGCAGAGCCAGACTGAGACGGTTCATTGTGATGGAAATGTGTACTGTCCAGCAGATCAGTTCTGCTGCAAGACAGCAGCTGGCCAGTGGGGGTGCTGTAGCGGTAAAACAAAGTTTTAACCAAAGTATTAATCATGTCTAATCATGAAGATTCTGTAAATGTAGATGAATTATAGATTGAAGATAGCCCATACATATACTATTAAACTCAAGCAATGTAAAGTTTTGTGTTCATGTTATAAGTTGTATATATTTTCCTCCTTTATAGGGTTTGGTGTTGCAAATAAACAATCACTGTGACCTGTGACCTCAAAGACTGTCAAAGAACAAGAAGCTTTAAATGTCATTTACTGTGGATGGAAAGCAATAATATACATTGAAGCTGAATTTATTTTTTATTTTTTTCTTAATATTTTTGTCATTAAGGTTCTTTTTCACTATGTTTCTGACAGTAAGGAGCTAGATGATGTCTTAAACTTTGTATGATAGGCATTGCTTACTCTTTTTATGTTACATTTATCTTAAGCTTTTTTTTTTTTAGTAAATAAAGGCATGGGATGATAAAAGCCTCAAAGACTTGTGTATGCCTTAATTTTTTTGTCTCAAAGAAAGCGGCAGCCACGCGATCGACGATTCCACCGCTTGCCTCGTCCCGTGTGTGCGCGTCCATGTTGCTGAGTGACGAACGTGGCTGAAGCGGGATCACGTAATTTACCCGAAAACAAAAAATTCTAATTTCTGATATTTGGTAGGTGGCATTTAACTGTCAAGACAGCTATGAACTCACCCTGCAAGCCTGCGCCTCGTCCATTAACAGTATATAGCGGGACAAGTTATCCCTTACTTTTTAGCGTGAGAAATACAAGGTGTGGCGTGAGAGTGTGTGAACTGGTTGAAATGCGTGTGTCTCATGGTGAATGCGTGAGACTTGAGAGCCCTGATTTAGATCAAGTGAAAGATATAGATTGTACTGCATGTTAGCTTGCTCATTGTGCCTATATGCATAATTTAATGAGCCCATATGTCTTAATAACAAGGAACTATGCTTCTAATCACAGGTCGAGAGCTGTTCCGACCACGTAAGTTAGTGACGCTGTTTGCAAATGTTCGTTTGAACCTCATCGTTTGCATCAGCACTGTTTCACGTTTTTGGCTAAAGGCTTGCCTTCCAGTGGCTTTGGCACTATTCACCCGCCATAGTAGCTTACTGAGCTCGTCACAACATTGCTCCGCCTCCATTACTCGACGCGTTTCTATAGCAACGTCTAACCAAATGTGAGTAAACAGTGTGAGTAAAACATGCAAAAAATGTCGGCAATGAACAGGAAATTAACTCAAAACCTCGCCGAAACTTTATGCAAGCAAGTCAAACATTGTAGGTATCTACTAACCATTTTTGCCTTCTTCTAATATGTCAGTTAATATTATTCTTTATAGTATAATTCTCATAAAAAGTGCTAGCAGATAGTAGTTCATTAACGTTACCCAGCTGTTTTCTGCATTAAAAAGTCAGAGCAAAATGCCTTGTTTAGTGGCTGTTTGGTTATTTGACAATACTGTGGTCATGCTGTAGTTAATAAAACAGAGACGGAGTGTCTAATAAGGCTGTTCCACGAGCTGCTGGGAGAGCAGGCAGAGAGAAGAGCGGCTCATGGACTGGACCGGGTCAAGTTTAGAAACATACTGCACAACACATTCGGGATGACCGACGATATGATGATGGATAGCGGTAAGTTTCTGATTTATGAACTGTAGTCTGGTCTATATGGAAGTCTGTTTCCGCCACTGAAAAAGGGTAACGTTAATTTGCGACTTTTTAATCTCATAATTCTGACTTTTTTTTTCTCAGAATTGCGTGATACAAACTCGCAGTTCTGACTCTTTCCTCAGAATTGTGAATAAACTCTTTAAAAAAATTTGAGATCTAAACTCTCACAATTATATCACTCAGTTCTGAGATTTTGTTTAATTTAGTGGCAGAAAATGGCTTCCATACTTCGGAGTATTTAAGATAACCACTAAAATAATCGAAATTGCATACTTAAGTGGAACACAGAATAGTAGTGAAGTGTGTTTAATATAAATACATAAGTTGCACATATGCTCATACTTCTATAAATGAAGTTTGCAGTGTAATAAATGAGTACATGCATTACAATAATTAATCTTCGCAGTATGTTTCTTATCAAGTATTATTCATATAAACTGAGGACATTAGCCTCAGGAGGACATTAACCACTTAACTTCTGTATTAACAGTTTTTCGCGCTTTTGACAAGGACAATGACACCTACATAAGCGTCAAAGAATGGGTGGAAGGTCTGTCTGTCTTTTTGCGAGGCACACTAGATGAAAAAATTAAATGTGAGTTCTTTATATGTCAATTTAATGTGGTGATCATGAATATTACGTACTTAATGTTTATATATAAATATATATATACAGTCTGTTTTGACGTATACAACCTGCATGGGGATGGATACATCTCACGGGAGGAGATGTTACAAATGCTAAAAGACAGCCTCATCAGACAACCCACTGAAGAGGACCCCGACGAGGGCATTAAGGACATTGTGGAGATTGCCTTGAAGAAAATGGTACTGCTGTGTGTCATGAAGCTTACATGTAATATTTCACCATTGCTAAAGGGATAATTCACCCAAAAATTAAAATTCTGTCATTAATTACTCACCCTTATGTCATTCCAAACCTGTAAAACTTCATCTTAAGAACACAAATTAAGATATTTTTTTATTAAATCTGAGAGCCTGCATAGACAGCAATGTAATTGACTACGTTTCAGGGTCTGGGAACATTTCAGTTGTGTTGCTGTATATGTAGGGTCAGAAAGCTCTTGGATTTCATCAAAAGTATCTTAATTTGTGTACCGAAGATGAACAAAGGTGTTATGGGTTTGGAACGACATGAGGGTGAGTAATTAATGACAGAATTTTCATTTTTTGGGTGAACTATCCCAACTATCTAACTATCTAAGTACAAAATACAATCAATCTTTTTTTTTCAGGATTACGACCATGATGGGAAAGTTTCTTATTCTGATTTTGAGAAGACAGTCAAAGATGAAAACCTTTTACTAGAAGCTTTTGGGAACTGCCTCCCAAATACAAAGGTAGAAATCACAAGCAACTATTTGTGCATATAAAATGTATTGTCATTTTAAAGGACAAGCTCTTAAATTGTTCTTTAATTTTTTTCGGGCAGAGCGTACTGGCATTCGAGCAACATGCATTCCAAGAACTACATGGACATTGAAAAGAATCGCAACTTTTTTTTAATAATCACAAAACAAAACAAAAAACCCCAGTTAAACAATATTTGTGGCTGAAACTGAAATAAATATCTGAAATACTGTTCAATGTGAGACCATGATTGTATTAAATTCTTCTGCGCGGCTTTGCTGTAGGGGTCTTCACTTGTACAGGTTTGACCTCTGAAACAGATGCAACCTAAGAAAAGAAAAAGAAAATATTGTAACAACATACTCCAATATACCATCATGAAAAAAATTATGTCTATAACATTTTATTTTAGTATCATTTAAATAACATTACAATTTTTATTAATATTTTGAATCAGTTTTTTTTTTTGTCATATTTCCATTTTAATTTCAGTTAAAATTTTAGTAATTTTCTCATGTTTTTATTTTCATTGTTGGTTTGTATAGTTTTATATATTTGTTTTGATTATTTTTATTTCTATTTTAGTTTTAAAAGTTGTAATTAGTGCTGTCAAATGGTTAGTCGCGATTAATCACATCCAAAATAAGTCTTTGTTTCCACAATATATGTTTGTGTACTGTGTATATTTATTATGTATAAATAAATACACACACATGCTTTTATACATTTACGAAAAATGTTGTTTATATAATAAAAATATATCTATATAATCTCAATTATATGAATATAAACATATACACATGTAAATACATGTAAATATTTTCAATATATACTGCATTTCTGTATTTATATATGCATAATAAATATACACAGTAAACACATGTAAAAAAAAAAGTTATTTTGGATGTGATTAATTGCGATTAATTGTTTGACAGCACTAGTTTTTATACATAATTAATTTGTTATTTTTTTCATTTAATGAAAATGTTGTTTTAGTGTTTTTAATTTTAGTTTAAGTTTTTGTTCACTTTAATAAATGTGGTACACAATGTACTTATAATATTTACAGCAGGAATGAGACAAACTAACCTTGCTCATTGTTTGACGAATCAAATCGGCGGTTACATTTAATGAATTATCTTCCATGTCCACCTTGGGCAGCTCTGGTAATTTTGGACCAATCAGAGTCTCTGTTTCAGCTGCTGCATTCAAAAAGAATGCTTGACCCTCCAACTTTCTTTTTCTGCTTTCTAAATGTGTAGTCCTTGGCATAAATCTAACAGAAGGTAAAAGGTTTTTTGGTTTTTGACTCAAATCTCTCTCTTTAACACTTGAAGATGAGGAGGATGCACTCTGCTGTGAAGTTTCTGGGACAGGAGGGATGGAATTATGTAGAGAGCCCATCTTATCCTCTGTAGGTAATGTTTTATCAGTGGTCCACTGCAACTGTGATGGCTGTGAAAATTTGTGAAGTCTATAAGAAACATCCTCCGTTGGGGGCAAAGGCAGCACAGAAAAGCCCATGTCGTCAGAGTTTACATTCTCCGTTCTGGACTTTTCAGAGTCTTTCCGAACCTCAGGTGCTGCAGCTGCTCGTGTGTCCAAGCTTGATGACTCTGTGCTTTCTTCTAGTTGCTGATCGTAATGTTTTGCTAAAAACAACATCACATAAGTTCTAAAGATTTTCTACAGATGTAACCTATCAGGAGACAATTCATATGATTAAAATACCTGTATGTTGGCTTGCTCTGTTAACATATCTTCTCCTGTCCTGTAACTTTTGCCTCGTCTCTTCCACAGTTTCATACTCAGGGGCATAACAGACATGCAACTGACCCCCAAAGAAGCTCTTTTCGTCAGTGTGCCGTTTAGCAACCCTGTAAAAATCCACATTGTAACATCTGCATGTCATTCCATGAAAAAAAAAAAAACTTGTTTTATTATAGGCATTACAAAATTAATCAACCCATTTTTACAGAACTTTCAGATTTTATCATATAATCAACTTGCAGTGTCATATGGCCATTTCTACCACTGAAAAAAAATTTCAGAGGTAATTGCAACTTTTTCCATTTCAGTTGCGAGTCTGAAATTTTTTTTTTCCTCAGAATTGCGTTAAATAAACTTTGAGTTAAAAATTCTGAGTTCTGAAGTCAGAATTACATGATTTAAACTTGCAATTGTGAGTTAAAAAGTCAGAATAGCAAGATATAAACTCGCAATTCTGACTTTTTTCTTGGAATTCTGACATTTTACTTCTCACAATTATAACTTTATAACATGAATTTGTGAGTCAAGTTAGAATTACAAGGCTTAAACTTGCAATCCTAAGAGCTTATCAGTCTTCCCTCCCTCAAAACGGGACTTTCTAACTCACAATTGCGAGTTTATCTCTCAAAATTCTGAGAAAAATGTCAGAATTGCAAGAAAAAAAGTCAGAATTGTGAGTTTATATCTTGCTATTCTGACTTTTTAACTCACAATTGCAAGTTTATATCATGTAATTCTGACTTTAGAACTCCGAATTTCTAACTCGAAGTTTATTTAATGCAAAAAAAAAAAGTCATGAATTGTGAGTTTTTATCTCATAATTCTGACTTTATAACTCACATTTGTAAGTTCATATCATGCAATTTGGAGAAAAAAGAAGTCTAAATTATGAGATAGGTTGCTAGTACCTTTTTATTCAGTGGTGGAAACGGGCTTGTAGTGTCAAGGCCTTCAGCCAAAAAAAAAAAAACAAAACAAAAAAAAACCCTTCATACTGTATTATGAATATTGTTGCTTTGAATAAAAGCATCTGCTAAACATGTAAATGTTTATATGTTTCTTTTAAAATATTTCACGATACTTATTTAGTATGGACATATTCATCAATATTCAATCAAAAAAAACAAAAAAAACTGCTAACTGGAATACTGACCACTGAAAATTCAGCTTTGCATCACAGGAATAAATTTAATTTCAAATGTATTAAAAGAGAAAATAGTTTTATTTTAAATTGTAATAATATGTCACATTGTTGCTGTTTTTTCTGATGAAATTAATGCAGCCCTGCCTTGGTGAGCATAAGAAACTTGTTTAAAAAAATGATAATAATAAAAAATTTGGCACAAACTAACTGTTTTAGTCTGTCCTCACCTTGCACTCGTCAGCTTCTGGAATTTGAACAAGTAGACTTCAGTGAACTGCTCTGCTGGGTATTCATCAAGCGCCCTGTACTCCTCGATCACTCCATAGAGAGCAAAGAGCTGCACCAGCTCTGTCATCACTCCAATAGCGGGCACGCCTTGAACTAACAAGAACCGAGACTCCAAGTTGATGGTATATACCTGAAATAAGTGATTCAGTCAAAAAAAATTTTTTTTTTTACATTGGCTGTGGTTCAAAACCTAACGTTAGTGAGGTGATTTAGGCACACGCTGACTGATGGTAACGTTACAGACAAGCTAAAATACGGTACTCACATAAAATAAAATAATTTATTAATCAACCCACCTTAACAGCTTTAAGGCGTCTTCCCTCTCTGTATTTTGGGCGAGTTTGAGCAACATTTTGTTGCTCATGGTGCCTATAAACTTTTTGTGTATCCCACACAGAAGGATTAGCAACTGAACTGTCCATTTGTGTGAAGTCAGCTACCAATGAAAACAGTCTTTCAAAATAAAAGTCTAAAATTTAAACAAACATTTTTTTTTATCATGCTGATTTGCAATTAGTTAATTTGAAATGTATAATTCAGAATTAAGTAGTGTATGTCACGATTTAATTAATGTTAATTTAGTCAGGGTTTTTGTTTGTCTCTGTTTATTTATATAGCACATTTAATTAAGTAGGGTATGCCACGATTTAATTAATGCTATTTTAGTCAGGATTTTTTTTTTGTCTCTGTTTATTTATATAGCACATATGAAACCATAGGTTGGCCAAAGTGCTGTACTTTTTTTCAAACATTTGATAAATAAACATAATTAAAATGTCATTTTTAAATATAATTAAAACTTTTATTAAACGAACTTCAAACTCTAATATTGTTCGGCCATTTTAGACCGAAAAAGGTGTGTTTTGAATTAATTACAATTTTGCACTTTATCTTAATGATACGAAACTTGGTGACTTTTGTTACACAGGCAGTTACACACACACACACACACACACACACATCGTGGACATGATATTAAAAGACTAAATGGTCGGTAAACAAAAAAATAAGAAAGTCATACTTGTGTTGTTTGGATTAAAAAAAAAACAACAACAACAAAAAAAAACAAACAAATAAAATCTACACGTAAATGTGACTCCAAAATTAACAATACCAGAAGGCTAATTTCAGACATGTAATATCTACCCTAAGAATATATATTGAGCAGTGTCCTGAAGTATTACATTTATATTGTTAATAATGAATTTGTTAAAGACCACACGACAATTTAATTGGACTTATTTTAAACCTACACATAAGACGACTCCCTTAGCAAGAAATAGTCCAATTCAGTGATCCTGGATGTATACCAATGCAGTCTTATATACTTCACATATATAATTGTAGCATAATCGTCCATAAGACATCAGATTTCAGACAAAAAGAACCAACAAGTTCCTCTTTTCATTAACTTGCTGCGGATACAAGTACTGAGAAGCATCCCTTCTGAATCAAACACTAAAAAAATGTCTGAAAACGTTGTATACTCTGAGGTCGTATATGTGAAGAAAAACAAAGGTGACAAGGATGATCCAGATGAGTGTCACTTAGGTAAGTTTTAGTAAAGTTAGTTTTCTACTCGTATGTTCTGACAACTGCGTTTTTGCTGAAGTAAGCGAAGAGTGCAAGTACAGTCTATGATGAACGGGCAAATGTTTGCAGTAGAACAGATTTGGAGTTTAATGGTTTTAATTATGTTGTATAGTTTAGGTCAAAGCAGTATCATGTCAATGTCAAGATCAATTAAAGTAAAATATGGCATATTCTCAAAACAAAAACAAAAACAAAAAAAAAAACAAGCACAAACAAACAAAAAAAGGATGATACCTTAAGGATGCTTATTACTACTCTAAGGTATACATATGCACCATTTAGGGGTAAAGAAGGTACAGAGGGAGTAGGCTACTTCCCCCGTGACAAGCTGTTATTCAAAAGGCATGTAAGAATATCATAAGTTTGCATGTGAATGAGCAAGTTCTGTTGAATCAGACTGACATTACAGTAGATCGCCAGTGGGGAAGTTGAGTCCAAGAGTTATGTTGTTAATTCAAAAGCCTAAATTTACCAAGGGAGTTGATGGATGACTGTATTTAATGTGAAAACTATCGTGCAAACTCTTAGTGACCTTCCTATTGTGGAAAAAAAAGTTTACAATGAATGATTGGGAAATTCATGGCAGGATGTTGTGATGTTCTTATGAAATCATGGTAACATCAGCACATTAACAAAAGGGTACTGCCCACACAGAGTGTTGAATGTAATCTATTACTAAATAATTATTTACTGTAATACTCTTCTCTTGAATTTTATTATTATTATTGGTATTATACCGCAGTAAAGATAGTTTGCGGTTTGATATTCGGATTTCTTTTGGCTATAAATACACAACGCGCTGTCATAAACATGCAAATAATCCCGAATGTGGTTCTCCATGATTTGTGAATTCTGGTGATGATGTGCCTTTTGGCCAAAATTTTATTTTATTTTTTCGACTCTTAATTTTATAATGCTTATAGCTCCGAAAGTTGGAAACTTAGCAGACTGAAACTAGAGTCATGTGAACCAGCTTGATCTGTGAATTTTTTCACAGCAAAGCTCTTGGCCGTAACGCCCTTGGTAAGTCCGCTAGAATGTGAAAAATATGCGCTCTTCACGTTTAACGTATTTTGCCATTAAACACGCAGACTGCTCAAATTTCAGTACTGGTCAAATGTCAGTACTGGTCAGCTGGCCCTTCCCCAAATTTACTAACGTCACTATTCTGATCTGTGAAAACTTTCACAGTTCAGTACTGGTCAGCTGACCCTTCCCCGAGTCACTAACATCACTATTCTGATCTGTGAAAACTTTCAGAGTTCAGTACTGGTCAGCTTACCCTTCCCCGAGTCACTAACATCACTATTCTGATCTGTGAAAACTTTCACAGTTCAGTACTGGTCAACTGACCCTTCCCGAGTCACTAACATCACTATTCTGATCTGTGAAAACTTTCACAGGTTAGTACTGGTCAGCTGACCCTTCCCTGATCATATTAATCACTATTCTGATCTGTGAAAACTTTCACAGTTCAGTACTGGTCAGCTGATGCTTCCCAAGGCACAAACATCACTATTCTGATCTGTGAAAACTTTCACAGGTTAGTACTGGTCAGCTGACCCTTCCCTGAGTCATATTAATCACTATTCTGATCTGTGAAAACTTTCACAGTTCAGTACTGGTCAGCTGACCCTTCCCTGAGTCATATTAATCACTATTCTGATCTGTGAAAATGTATATCACTATTCTGATCTGTGAAAACTTTCACAGTTCAGTATTGGTCAGCTGACCCTTTCCTGGGTCACTAACATCACTATTCTGATCTGAGAAAATGTTCACAGGTCAGTACTGGTCAGCTGACCCTTCCCTGAAACATATCATCACTATTCTGATCTGTGAAAACTTTCACAATTCAGTACTGGTCAGCTGACCCTTCCCTGAGTCATATTAATCACTTTTCTGATCTGTGAAAACTTTCACAGTTCAGTACTGGTCAGCTGATGCTTCCCAAGGCACTAACATCACTATTCTGATCTGTGAAAATGTTCACAGGTCAGTACTGGTCAGCTGGCCCTTCCCTAAATTACTAACATCACTATTCTGATCTGTGAAAATGTTCACAGGTCAGTACTGGTCAGCTGGCCCTTTCCTGGGTCATATTAACCACTATTCTGATCTGTGAAAACTTTCACAGTTCAGTACTGGTCAGCTGACCCTTCCTTGAGTCATGTAAATCACTATTCTGGTTTGTGAAAACTTTTACAGGTCAGTACTGGTCAGATGACCCTTCCCGGAGTCATGTATATCACTATTCTGATCTGTGAAAACTTTCAGAGTTCAGTATTGGTCAGCTGACCCTTTCCTGGGTCACTAACATCACTATTCTGATCTGTGAAAATGTTCACAGGTCAGTACTGGTCAGCTGAACATTCCCTGAGTCAGTAACATCACTATTTTAATCTGTGAAAAAATTCACAGTTCAATTTGGGTCAGAATAGTGATGTACATGAATCAGGAAATGGTCAGCTGACCAGTACTAAACTGTGAAAGTTTTCACAGATTAGAATAGTGATGTTAGTGACCCAGGGAAGGGTCAGCTGACCAATACTGACCTGTGAAGGTTTTTACAGATCAGAATAGTGATGTTAGTGACTCAGGGAAGTGTCAGCTGACCAGTACTGAACTGTGAAATTTTTCACAGGTGATAATAGTGATGTTAGTCACCCAGGGAAGGGTCAGCTGACCAATACTGAACTGTGAAAATTTTCACAGACCAGTACTGAACTGTGAAAGCTTTCACAGATCAGAGTTGAGATTAATATGACTCAGGTAAGGGTCAGCTGACCAGTACTGAACTGTGAAAGTTTTCACAGATCAGAATAGTGATGTTAGTGACCCAGGAAAGGGTCAGCTGACCAGTACTGACCTGTGAAAGTTTTCACAGATCAGAATAGTGATGTTATGACACAGTGAAGGGTCAGCTGACCAGTACTGAACTGTGAAAGTTTTCACAGATTAGAATAGTGATGTTAGTGACCCAGGGAAGGGTCAGCTGACCAGTACTGATAGAAGAAAAAGAGAGCAGAGCATAAAGAAACACTGTTACGCAATAAATAGCGATTGTGAAAGTTTTCACAAATCGAGTTTGACTTAAAAACAATGTTTTTGTATTTGAGCAGTCTGCGTGTTTAATGGCAAAATACGTTAAACATGAAGAGCGCATATTTTTCACATTCCTTACTATAGCGGACTTACCAAGGGGGTTACGGACAAAAGCTTTGCTGTGAAAAAATTCACAGATCAAGCTGGTTCACATGACACTGGTTTCAGTCTGCTAAGTTTCCAACTTTCGGAGCTATAAGCATTATAAAATTAAGAGTCGAAAAAATAAAATAAAATTTCGGCCAAAAGGCACATCATCACCAAAATTCACAAATCATGGAGAACCCCATTCGGGATTATTTGCATGTTTATGACAGCGCGTTGTGTATTTATAGCCAAAAGAAATCCGAATATCAAACCGCAAACTATCTTTACTGCGGTAAATGAAGTAAACAAAAGACCGAGTTCTTACTTGTGCAGTCTGGAACTTCATTAAAAATAAGTTCATCCGCTCTTTCCTAATGTTGGGATCAGAAGGAAGGCAATGCAAAGACTGTGACGGCGCATTTCAACGGTCATCATCATAAATCCTTGAAATTTTTTCATATTTTGATTTAAAAAACAAAAAAAAACAAAAAAAAAAGTATGTACATTTATAACACTGTACGTTGTATTACATCACCTTTTCATCAGGTTAAAAAAACAACAACAACAGTTAACGCTAATGTGAGGGTGTTTCTGATGTCGCGTCTATGGGAGGGACGGTAAATTTGACATCGTTCTCTCTTCTGACCGCCGTTCTCAGTCTCTCTCATTTTCATGTAGCACGTAAAATCTGCATGGTGTGTAACTCTCTCTTTCTGTGCGTGTGTGAAACCGTGTTGTCAGCAAAGTGACAGAGTCGCACGCCTTCACACTAGAGCAGTGATTCTCAAACTTGTTATACCAAGTACCACAGTACCAAATATTTGGCTCTCCAAGTACCATCATAATGACCAGCATTAAAATACAGTAGTGTAGTAGGCCTAACCATTCAGCTACAGCTCTGCACAGTTCAAAAGCGAGGCAGTTTTATTCCTAATAAGAATATTTATTGTTGTCAGCCTCTTTAACATTGTAAATACACAGTTTGAACATTAACACTGCACAGTGCTTACAAACAGGTAAATGAAAAAAACTTAAATAATTAAATTAAAATGTGTTGTTCCTAAAAGATAAATAAAAACTGAAAAGAAAAAAGGAAAAGAAAAAAATAAAACTTGACTCAAAGTATAAAATTAAATTGTATTGTATGTTAACATATTAATTTATATTTATTCTAGTGATTCCTCTGCATACCACTAGAGGGAGCCTGAGTACCACTGGTACCACACTTTAAGAACCACTGCACTAGAGTTTACTGTACATCAAATACATGTATGATTT
This sequence comes from Labeo catla, assembly GCA_012976165.1. Classification (NCBI taxonomy): domain Eukaryota; kingdom Metazoa; phylum Chordata; class Actinopteri; order Cypriniformes; family Cyprinidae; genus Labeo; species Labeo catla. The sequence continues at coordinate 2,003 of VONZ01000056.1, read as the reverse complement.
ATTAATAATATTGTTTTGAGTTTGGTCATTTAAAAACGCCGTTTTAATGCTTGAAGTGTTTTAGAATGTCCTTCTCAGAGCGTATATCCTGTGCAGTGAAGCCTGCCGCCGCTATCTCTATAGTACACAAGTGCTATATGCGGGAAAAAGCCAAACTCAGAATAGCTTCTGAGCATGTTTTTTTTGCTGCGCCAAGCACTTTTTTAACGTGCCCAGATTTTAAAATGGTGGGTGCATTTTTAAAGGAGTGGTTGATTGTGATTTTCACTTTTTTCACCTCAGTGTGTAATTTGTTGTTTGAGTATAAACAATATCTGTGAAATTACGTTGCTGAAAGCTCAATGCAAACTGAGATATTGTCTTATTAAACATAATTTTATGCTCACAAATGCAGCTGGTAGGGACTACAAAATGCTACTTCCTGGATTGGTGACATCACAAACCCTGACATTTACACAAATCCCACCCCTGGGAACATGCAACAAAGGGGGTGAGGCAGGAAGAGGAAAAGTTGTTGACATGCCTTCAAAACTAGGGCTGCAATTTTAATGTATTCACAAGTTTCACAATCAATGTTCTAAATCAGCAGTTCTTAATAATGTTCCTCATGTCCCCCTGCTCTGTATCTGTCTTTCTCTCTCTCTCTCTGCCCCTTTGAGCTCTGACTAAACTGCCCTTTCGGTCCGGTTTAGGTTCCCAGGGTTTGCGATTTCTGCCGAGGGAGACCCGCGATTGCGCCCTTGTGTTATACACTTTATGTGTACAGACAGACAGGTATTTTTCACATTGCTACGAGAAGCATTAAACATGGACGTGTACGCAGTAGCCATGGTAGCAAGCAATACTTGCTGGCAAATGCTACTTACTGTTACAAAAATGCTACAATGTCCTCATTTGGGTTCAAATTGATAAGCAATATTGACAACGCCATTGTTTATAATACAACACCGGAGCGCGTGCCACTGAGGTGAGGGGCATGACGTTTCTGAACACGCACTATAGGCTGTTTAGCGAATCGCAGCACACTGGGCCAGCTAACCAATCTGAGCCCATTGCGTATTTCTGAGGTAGGGGCTTCATAAAACTGTTGTGTCCAGTTGTGTCTTAGGCTGGCCACAATAAAAGCACACTCTAAAATGTGCAGTTTTACTATATTGGGGGGGTCAGAAAACCAGTCAGTATCTGGTGTGACCACCATTTGCCTCACGCGGTGCAACACGTCAAGTCAAGTCAAGCTTTATTGTCATTCCGCTACATGTGTGGACATACAGTGTAACGAAATGTCTCGTAGGACCACAGTGCTACATAAATAAACATAAATATGAACATGCATACACTAGACGTAGAAACGGTTGTTTAAACCTATACATGTAACTATACATATACTAAAAAAAAATTGAATATACATACACATAACCTAATACAGACTATACAGGTAGTTTACATAATAACTGTGCATGATAATGTGCAGAAGAGGTATTTAAAGGTTAAGCAATATGATTTGTGGTGCACTGACAGTTAAACATTTGTTAAGTCAGAAAGTGTCTGGTGCATGGAGAGAAAAGAGTGTTTCTACAGGTGGTTTGTCCAGCCCACTCACCTGTGTGGAGCGCACTCAGAATTGCAAAAAATTGTGACATTTGTTCATCCAGCGGACGAACAAACATCTCCTTCATCACATCTCCTTCGCATAGAGTTGATCAGGTCGTTGATTGTGGCCTGTGGATTGTTGGTCCACTCCTCTTCAATGGCTGTGCGAAGTTGCTGGATATTGGCAGGAACTGGAACACACTGTCGTATACGCCGATCCAGAGCATCCCAAACATGCTCAATGCGTGACATGTCCGGTGAATATGCTGGCCATGCAAGAACTGGGATGTTTTCAGCTTCCAGGAATTGTGTACAGATCCTTGCAGATCATGCTGCAACATGAGGTGATGGTCGTGGATGAACGGCACAACAATGGGCCTCAGGATCTCGTCACGGTATCTCTGTGCATTCAG